>SSNR01000531.1:197717-220217 GCA_006937965.1 Callopanchax toddi
TTTAGTCTAGATTTAGTCTAGATTTAGTCTAGTTTTAGTCTAGATTTAGTCTAGATTTAGTCTAGTTTTAGTCTAGATTTAGTCTAGTTTTAGTCTAGATTTAGTCTAGTTTTAGTCTAGATTTAGTCTAGTTTTAGTCTAGATTTAGTCTAGTTTTAGTCTAGATTTAGTCTAGATTTAGTCTAGATTTAGTCTAGTTTTAGTCTAGATTTAGTCTAGATTTAGTCTAGTTTTAGTCTAGATTTAGTCTAGATTTAGGAGGTGGAGCAGAGGGTCTGAACTAACCAGAGCCATGATATCAACCCTACGCCTAGAAACACCAGCCTGTATCCATTAAATACAGTGGAGCTTTGTTTTAGACAGGAGAACTACAGGGTGAAAAACGGACTTTAAATAAATGTAGGGGACACGTCCCTCCTGGACCCTCCAGGACCCCTCCTGAACCCCTCCTGGACCCTCTTGAACCCCTCCTGGACCCTCCTGGACCCTCCTGGACCCTCTTGAACCCCTCCTGGACCCTCCAGGACCCTCCTGAACCCCTCCTGGACCCTCCTGGACCCTCCTGAACCCTCCTGAACCCCTCCTGGACCCTCTTGAACCCCTCCTGGACCCTCCTGGACCCTCCTGAACCCTCCTGAACCCCTCCTGGACCCTCCTGAACCCCTCCTGGACCCTCCTGAACCCCTCCTGGACCCTCTTGAACCCCTCCTGGACTCTCCTGGACCTTCTTGAACCCCTCCTGAACCCCTCCTGGACCCTCCTGAACCCCTCCTGAACCCCTCCTGGACCCTCCTGGACCCTCCTGAACCCCTCCTTAACCCCTCCTGGACCCTCTTGAACCCCTCCTGAACCCCTCCTGGACCCTCCTGAATCCCTCCTGGACCCCTCCTGGACCCTCTTGAACCCCTCCTGAACCCCTCCTGGACCTTCTTGAACCCCTCCTGGACCCCTCCTGGACCCTCCTGAACCCCTCCAGGACCCTCCTGGACCCTCCTGAACCCCTCCTGGACCCTCTTGAACCCCTCCTGGACCCTCTTGAACCCCTCCTGGACTCTCCTGGACCCTCTTGAACCCCTCCTGAACCCCTCCAGGACCCTCTTTAACCCCTCCTGGACCCTTCCTGGACCCTCCTGGACCCTCCTGGACCCTCTTGAACCCCTCCTGGACCCTCTTGAACCCCTCCTGGACTCTCCTGGACCTTCTTGAACCCCTCCTGGACCCCTCCTGGACCCTCTTGAACCCCTCCTGGACCCCTCCTGGACCCTCCTGAACCCCTCCTGGACCCTCCTGGACCCTCTTGAACCCCTCCTGGACCCTCTTGAACCCCTCCTGGACCCTCTTGAACCCCTCCTGGACCCTCTTGAACCCCTCCTGGACTCTCCTGGACCCTCTTGAACCCCTCCTGGACCCTCTTGAACCCCTCCTGGACCCTCTTGAACCCCTCCTGGACCCTCCTGGACCCTCCTGAACCCCTCCTGAACCCCTCCTGGACCCTCTTGAACCCCTCCTGGACCCTCCTGGACCCTCCTGGACTCTCTTGAACCCCTACTGGACCCCCCCTGGACCCCTCCTGGACCCTCCTGAACCCCTCCTGGACCCACCAGAACCCTCCTGAACCCCTCCTGGACCCCCTTGAACCCCTCCTGGAGCCCCTTGAACCCCCCAGGACCCTCCTGAACCCCTCCTGAAGCCCTCCTGGACCCTCCTGGACCCTCTTGAACCCCTCCTGGACCCTCTTGAACCCCTCCTGGACCCTCCTGAACCCCTCCTGGACCCTCCTGAACCCCTCCTGGACCCCCCCTGAACCCCTCCTGGACCCCCCCCGGACCCCTCCTGACCCCTCCTGAACCCCTCCTGGCCCCTCCTGAACCCCTCCTGGACCCTCCTGGACCCTCCTGACCCCTCCTGGACCCTCTTGAACCCCTCCTGGACCCTCTTGAACCCCTCCTGGACCCTCTTGAACCCCTCCTGGACCCTCCTGAACCCCTCCTGGACCCCTCCTGGACCCTCCTGAACCCCTCCTGGACCCTCCTGGACCCTCCTGAACCCTCCTGAACCCCTCCTGGACCCTCTTGAACCCCTCCTGGACCCCTCCTTAACCCCTCCTGAACCCCTCCTGGACCCTCTTGAACCCCTCCTGAACCCCTCCTGGACCCTCCTGAATCCCTCCTGGACCCCTCCTGGACCCTCTTGAACCCCTCCTGAACCCCTCCAGGACCCTCTTTAACCCCTCCTGGACCCTTCCTGGACCCTCCTGGACCCTCCAGGACCCTCCTGAACCCCTCCTGGACCCTCTTGAACCCCTCCTGGACCCCTCCAGGACCCTCCTGAACCCCTCCTGGACCCTCTTGAACCCATCCTGGACTCTCCTGGACCCTCTTGAACCCCTCCTGGACCCCTCCTGGACCCTCCTGGACCCTCTTGAACCCCTCCTGGACCCTCTTGAACCCCTCCTGGACCCCTCCTGGACCCTCCAGGACCCTCCTGGACCCCCTGGACCCTCCAGGACCCTCCTGGACCCCCTGGACCCTCCAAATTACATCCAGGTCTTCCATCAGACACCACTGGACTGGTGGTGTTGAGCTGGTCCAGTCCAGTCCAGACCGGCTGACACGTGGTGTCCTACTGGTGACCAGTGACCAGCGCTGTGCTGGACTGGTGGTCCGGTCCTGTAACTGGTAAAATGAGCTGCTCGTTTTAACCTGTACTTCCTGTAGCAGCAGAGCTCAGATAAAGAGCTCTAAGAGGTGAAGCTGGTGTCACAACACCGCTACAGCTAGCAGCTGTACGTGGCTGTAGGTCATGTGATCACTTCCTGAAAGGGCGGGGCTCTGAGCCTCACAGAGCGTCTCAGTGACACACACACACACACACACACACACACACACACACACACACACACACACACACACACACACACACACACACACACACACACACACACACAGACACACACACACACACACACACACACACAGACACACACACACACACACACACAGACACACACACACACACACACACACACACACACACACACACACACACACACACACACACACACACACACACACACACACACACACACACACACACACACACACACACACACACACCCCTACAGCAGCAGAAACAGTTAAAAGCATGAGGCGTTAATCATGATGTCATTAGTTAATGAGCTGATCTGACGCCTCTAGTCTTACAGCACTTTGGGGAGTGTAGAAGACTAAAGGTCTGTAGACATACAGGAGACGTACGTCCTGAAGCATATGGTGATTGTTTCTTAACTTACCCGTTTTACCCGGAGTTAAATGGTACGGTCCACTAGTTGGGACCAGCTGGTGGTTGATTTATATCAGAACCCTAAACCACCAGTCTGTCTCCTCTGGAGACGTTCTGCTGATTTACAGGATGAACTGACTGTTAGATAACAACCAAAGTTTCACTGTGTGGAGGGACTGAAGGCTCCGAGCTCCTCAGAGAGTCCTGTTCTCACCAGCAGGAGTCAGGGAGGTTAGAGCAGAGCAGGTTGATTAGGAGGAGCTCTAAGACCTGGACCCAGGACCCAGGCACTCTGGCTTAAAGAGAACGCCTCCAAGGATCAGGATGCTGACACGGGTAGAGAGAGAGTGTGTGTGTGTGTGTGTGTGTGTGTATGATCCAGTGGTTCTATGGGACTGCAGGCTGGTGAAGGATACCCGTTAGCACTACTTTCTACTTTTTCACAGTGGGAGGAGCTTGATGTCACATGATCACACCACAGGTGAAGCTAGTCTAAACTCACCTCTAACCATGACGTCACTGAGCTCAGTGCAGAATAAGGTCTGGAGCTGAGGCTGGAGAACCCTGTCCTCAGTAGAAGCTCGGCGCTGAGCGTAGAGCGTTCCTCTCAGTCAGACGTTCCTGTTTGGTTCCTGATTCCCAAACAGCTGAGTTACCTGGGAAGTTACTGGTGTGACCTCATAGTGTGGACAGCTGTGGTTGGAGCTCCTGGTGTTTACATGGACCTGCTGAGCCAGAACAAACAGAAACCTTAGTTCTAACTCGGACTGTCTGGATCCTCGTGTCTGGAGCTGCAGAGAACTGGACGTCTGCCACTTCATTACTTCAAGTCGGCTGACGTCCCTCTGGCTCAGACCTCCACCCAATCACGTCTCAGCTTTAGAACTCTGAGTGAAGTCGTCTCCATGTGTCACATTCATCTCCCTTCAGCCAGGACTCAGTGCTAGTGAATGTAGTCAGGCTAACAGGAAGACGTGGTTTTAATAAATCAGGAAGTCCTGCTTTATTATCACAGCACACCTGCAGACCTCAGAGTGTGAGTACAGTAAAGCTAATCAAACATGAAGTCTCATCAGTTTCTGTAGAGGACACTGATTAAAATGAATTTAAAAATGTGAAAAATCAAAGTCCTTATCTTTATTCTGGGTGTAAAGCAGTCAGGTTTATAATAAAACCAGTTCCTGATGGTTTGGGTCAACGGCACCAGGAACAGACGTGACCAGACCCATCAGGACCAGCTGGTCACATTAAGGGTGTTGGCTCAGAACTAGCCCTGCAGACCCCCCAGTGGTGGCTACGTCCTTGTAGCATGAAGCTATCCGTTCTGAAGCTAGCTGACCGCTAACTGAGGGACCAGTGTGGACAACTGAAAATGAGACTGCATAGTGCTCATGAGTTAGCAGTGGAGAGGCTAATAGCTAAATCCGTTAGCCCTGATGGGCTGGTGCTAGCGTTAGCTAGTCGTTAGCTGCTGCCTCTCCATCCAACCTGCTGTTTATGAGTGAAAGGCGGAGTGACAACAGACCTGTTGGACCTTCTGACTGGAGCATGAGGAGCATCAGGGTAGTGATGAAGATACCTTGTTATTGGTTAGAGTGCACAGGCAGAACATGAGGTTCTAAAATGTCTTCAAATATCAGACGTGTTTATCCAAAGCAACGTATCAGGCATGATGTGATCCACGAAGGAGCCCGGAGAACCCGGAGAACCCGGAGGAAACCCAGCATGCATGGGGAGAACACGCTAACTCCATGCAGAAAGGCCACAACCAGGATTCGACCCTGAGACCTTCCTGTTGTGAGGCGACAGAGCTAACAGTGCACCACCATGAGAGGTTCCATCCTCTGGTCCAGAGGAACCATTAATGGTAGAGAGTAGGTTAACACTAGAGATCAGTGTCCTTCCTGATGGGATCAGTACATCCTAACGCTACAGCTCTACGTCTGTATGGTAGAGGTTTTCTGATATTTTATTAAGTCACTAAAACTAAAATAGAGCCGTTAATAAGAAACCCAGCAGGCCCCCATGACTCCGCCCCTACATCAACTCTTGTCTCATTGTTGATTTTAGACTTTTGTCTCCGTCTCCTGTCAGACTTTGGAGCAGAACGACTGG
This sequence comes from Callopanchax toddi, assembly GCA_006937965.1. Lineage (NCBI taxonomy): Eukaryota > Metazoa > Chordata > Actinopteri > Cyprinodontiformes > Nothobranchiidae > Callopanchax > Callopanchax toddi. Next base: position 203,115 of record SSNR01000531.1, read on the forward strand.
AGGAGTTATATATAAGATAGAGAAGACTCTCTCTCCTTTAGTACAGACAGAACGGACAAAGCTACTGGATGAGCAGAAACGTCTTCAAAGAACCAAAGAAGTCCAGTTGTCTTTATTTAGAACCCTTTGTTGGACTGGAGGACTTGATCTTCTGTCCACCGATTCTCTCAGTCTGCGTTACTTCTATCACTTTTCCCAGCTTTCCCCTGGAGTCACCGTGTACAGATTCTAATGATCCGGTGGTCTGTGTTCGTTTATTGGCTGGAGGAGAAACCAGAACAGAGGTTAGAACTTAATTATCTGCTCAGAAAACTTGACAGCAGGATGTTTTCTTATCAAACAGACCTGCTGTTTTAACAGGCTCCACTTCTGTTTTCTTATCAAAAGCCAATTAGAGCTGTGGCTTTGCTTCCATTCGATGTCAGGTCTCCTTTTCTCCCTTTGACGTTTTCATCAAGTCAGCGACTCCCCAGGCTGACATCAGGTCTCTGCTGTTTGAACTAAAGCCTGATTGGTTTGAGCCTCCAAAGGTGAGACGTCCTCTTCATCAGACAGAACGTTCTCACGGCTCTGAGAGTTCCATCAGTCACTTTCTCCGCCAACTTTTGGATTTATCAAAAAATGTGTGTCAGAAAACTGTGAGTACCTTTATGGAGACGCTGAGCCTTGTTTAAGTACACAGACACACACACACACACACACACACACACACCCTCCACACTCGCCTGTCTCAACAACAGACATGAGAAACTGAACGTAAATCTGTGTCTTTTAGGAGTTAAACCAGTCAGTTTATGTCTTCAGATGATAGAACGGCACGGACTGTCACCACTGTGACCACTGAGACACGTAGGAGGCTTTATGTCAGAGTCCAGATGGACTGGCTGATCCAGGTTCTCTAGATCAGTTCTATGGATCTATGAGCTGAGCTGGACCTGGTGTCAGACCATCAGAACCACCAGAACCTCCTGATCCTCTATGAGCTGAACTGGACCTGGTGTCAGACCATCAGAACCATCAGAACCTCCTGATCCTCTATGAGCTGAACTGGACCTGGTGTCAGACCATCAGAACCATCAGAACCATCAGAACCTCCTGATCCTCTATGAGCTGAACTGGACCTGGTGTCAGACCATCAGAACCATCAGAACCATCAGAACCTCCTGATCCTCTATGAGCTGAACTGGACCTGGTGTCAGACCATCAGAACCTCCTGATCCTCTATGAGCTGAGCTGGACCTGGTGTCAGACCATCAGAACCATCAGAACCATCAGAACCTCCTGATCCTCTATGAGCTGAACTGGACCTGGTGTCAGACCATCAGAACCACCAGAACCTCCTGATCCTCTATGAGCTGAGCTGGACCTGGTGTCAGACCATCAGAACCATCAGAACCTCCTGATCCTCTGCAGTTTACACTCCCAGGTTCTCCGGACTGCGCCCATCAGGAGGATGAAACGTTTGAGGAACAATGTCAGTCTGATTTAAATGAATGACATAAAGCTGCTGAAAATGTCATTAATATACATTTAAAATCAATAAGTGACGGTCAAACCAGATTATGACCAGAGTTTGAACCTGTCAGTCAGAAAGAGGTCAAAGTCTAGAACCTCTGACTCTAATGTGAGTGATCTTTGTGAACTGCCTCCTTTGAACGGTGCTGTAAAGCCAGTCTAGACTAAACCCTATGTAACAAACTGGCCCTAATAAGAACTGATGGGTTATATTACTGTAGTGTGATGACATCACCCTTTAGAGGCTAGGGCTTAGAGTGCTGTGTGATGATAATCACTGAGCTGCTCTTCTGATAAAGGAGTGAATTTGATCGACTGCTGAAGTCTTTAGTTTCTCTGAAAAGCCAGAGAGCTTCTGGGGCAGCGTTGGGACAAAAGAGTCTTTAACCTCATTAAAGACATTTGGTCTCAATGTTGAAGACAAACCTCCCTAAAAGGACCAGTGGTCTCCTCAGTGGAGCAGCTGGTCTACCTACATCTATACATCTATACCTATATCTGGGTGGTGTTCTGTTAACGTGTGTATTATGTATAAATGGTGATGTTTCAACACAAGTGTCTAAAGGTCCCATATTCTGATAGACTTACATCCTAAAGATCTCCTAACAGTCAGATCAGACCCAGAGTCTTCAGATCTTTTCTCCGTTTTCACTTCCTGGTTCTCATTTTAGGGAAATGAGCTAACGCTAAAACAGCTAGTCTCTAAATCTTTCCCCTGAACAGACCACTCCCCTCTAGAGGACAGAGCCAATCAGAGCCTCTAGAGGACAGAGCCAATCAGAGCCTCTAGAGGACAGAGCCAATCAGAGCCTCTAGAGGACAGAGCCAATCAGAGCCTCTAGAGGACAGAGCCAATCAGAGCACCTTGTCTACCTGAGCCCCCCCCCCCCTTTAAAAACCACGGAGCGCTCATCCTCACAAACGTTAGCTAACAGTCATGGTGACGCTACGAGTCAAGGTAGATGGTTGATCAACGAGTTCCTCCCTTCATCTGAGACCCTGAAGACCCACCAATGAGAAGAGAGAGGGGCGGGGCTTAGAGAAGCTCTGCCCCACCCCTTATAAAGTAAAGTTTACCTTCAGGAGGTTGGATGAAGAACATCAGCTGACCTTAAAGTCAGGGTCAGTCTGACCAATCAGAGCTCTGACCTGTTAGTGAGATGATTCAGAGAGGAGAGATGGATGGACATGAGACCTTTAGGTCAGTTAGAGGTTAAAGTCCTGTGGACAGAAGGTGACTTTCAACGTTGTCTAAAACAGACTAATCTACATCAGCTGAGTGGCAGGACGTTTGTTTCCAGTGGCAGGACGTTTGTCTCCAGTGGCAGGACGTTTGTTTCCAGTGGCAGGACGTTTGTTTCCAGTGGCAGGACGTTTGTTTCCAGTGGCAGGACGTTTGTTTCCAGTGGCAGGACGTTTGTTTCCAGTGGCAGGACGTTTGTCTCCAGTGGCAGGACGTTTGTCTCCAGTGGCAGGACGTTTGTCTCCAGTGGCAGGACGTTTGTCTCCAGTGGCAGGACGTTTGTCTCCAGTGGCAGGACGTTTGTCTCCAGGTTACCCCGCCCTTCTCCTGGACTCAGACGTTTGGTTGGAACAAACTAAATAAAAGTCTCAGTGTTGCAGACCTTCATCACTCTGTGTCTGTCCTCTCGTCTCTTCAGATGCTGATGTTGCTCCACAGCTGAGACGATGATTGGCTGATCTCTGAGCTCACTGATTGGCTCGCTGAGCTCCACCGGTCACAGCTGCTGTCATGGCCAAAAGCCCCGAGGTCAAGCTGGCTGTCTTTGGCAAAGCGGGTGTGGGCAAGTCAGGTAGGCCTCACTGTGTGTGTGTGTGTGTGTGTGTGTGTGTGTGTGTGTGTGTGTGTGTGTGTGTGTGTGTGTGTGTAGTCTATTTGCTGCTGTTTTTGTAATAACTGCAGTAACTAAGCTGTTCCTGTAGGTTAGACCCTGTAGTTTTACCTCTAACTGATCTGATTGGACTATTGGTGTATTCTGTCTGCCATATGATGATCTGGTTGTCATGGTAGCCGTTTTGTATTCTTTGGTTGTTATTATCACATCTTATTAAAACGTTAGCCGTGTTCAGGTATAAAAACGGCTGAGACGGTGAGTTGAGTGAAAGACAAAGCAGTTCGTCCAATCCAACGGTTTCTCAGTGAAAGTGAATGAAAACCTGGAGCGCCTGAAGAGCTGCCTCTGGACCCGGGACCCGCTGATCCACTGGGACGCCCACCAGCTGTTATGGTTTAGAGCTGGGAAGTGTCAGAGGATAAATAGGAACCCTGAGATCTGTTCCATCTCTCAGAGAACACAGGCTGGAGTCATAAAGTCCCTGGTCCTGTTCTTCTTCTCATCTGAAATACTCCAGAGGACTTTGGTGTGTCAGTGAGCTTAGTGTACTTGTGTGTGGAGAGGAGCGCTGAGCCCGGACTAGATGATCTCAGGTACGGTGGCTGCAGTGGTCCAAATACCTCAGAGTCTACGAGGTGTCTGTCCTTATCGCTGATATGAGCTGTGAGATTCCATCTTTTATACCAGTTTCTACTTAGTGTGTTAATTCCACATCACAGAACTCCTAGAGCCCTAGAGCAGACGCTAGATAGACGGTAGATGCTCTAGGTCATTTTCATTAGAAACACCCTCTGATAGCTAGATAGCTTTCAGAAAGGAGGGGGCTGTTCTATAATCAGGGTGGTCCTGTATTCGTGTCATTACGGTAGTATTTTAAAGTTAACGTTAGGGGAAACGTTTACCTAATTTACCCCCCCCCCCCCCATTCAAAACACTTAAACATATTTCTTTCAAACTGAAATAACAGATATGACATCTTTACTACATACGACATTTAAAATGAAACATTTCTGTCAGATCATCACAGAACCTGATGACCGTTCTGTCCCCAGACTCATCACCAGGTCTAGGACCACGGTAGACTGACGGGGACCGCTAACGTCTCACACTCTGTCTCTAGGCTCAACATCTCAGGACATCAGACTCTGACACGTCGTATTTCTACAATGATGAGCTTTCATCACAACAGGCATCAATAAGAGTCTACATCCAAACTGACTCAGATCTAGAACTACTCTACACCTGTCTACTCTAGACCTGTCTACTCTAGACCTGTCTACTCTAGACCTGTCTACTCTAGACCTGTCAACTCTAGACCTGTCTACTCTAGACCTGTCTACTCTAGACCTGTCTACTCTAGACCTGTCTACTCTAGACCTATCTACTCTAGACCTGTCTACTCTAGACCTGTCTACTCTAGACCTGTTTACTCTAGACCTGTCTGACTCAGACTGCTACTCTAGACCTGTCTACTCTAGACCTGTTTACTCTAGACCTGTCTACTCTAGACCTGTCTACTCTAGACCTGTCTACTCTAGACCTGTCTACTCTAGACCTGTCTACTCTAGACCTGTCTACTCTAGACCTGTCTACTCTAGACCTCTCTACTCTAGACCTATCTACTCTAGACCTGTCTACTCTAGACCTGTTTACTCTAGACCTGTTTACGCTAAACCTGTCTACTCTATACCTGTCTACTCTAGACCTGTTTACTCTAGACCTGTCTACTCTAGACCTGTTTACTCTAGACCTGTTTACTCTATACCTGTCTACTCTAGACCTGTTTACTCTAGACCTATCTACTCTAGACCTGTCTACTCTATACCTGTCTACTCTAGACCTGTTTACTCTAGACCTGTCTACTCTAGACCTGTCTACTCTAGACCTGTCTACTCTATACCTGTCTACTCTATACCTGTTTACTCTAGACCTGTTTACTCTAGACCTGTCTACTCTAGACCTTGTATTCTAGACCTGTCTACTCTAGACCTGTCTACTCTATACCTGTCTACTCTATACCTGTTTACTCTAGACCTGTTTACTCTAGACCTGTCTACTCTAGACCTGTCTACTCTAGACCTGTCTACTCTAGACCTGTCTACTCTAGACCTGTCTACTCTAGACCTGTCTACTCTAGACCTGTTTACTCTAGACCTGTTTACTCTAGACCTGTTTACTCTAGACCTGTCTACTCTAGACCTGTTTACTCTAGACCTGTTTACTCTAGACCTGTCTACTCTAGACCTGTCTACTCTAGACCTGTCTACTCTATACCTGTCTACTCTAGACCTGTCTACTCTAGACCTATCTACTCTAGACCTGTCTACTCTAGACCTGTCTACTCTAGACCTGTCTACTCTAGACCTGTCTACTCTAGACCTTTCTACTCTAGACCTTTCTACTCTAGACCTGTTTACTCTAGACCTGTCTACTCTAGACCTGTCTACTCTAGACCTGTCTACTCTAGACCTGTCTACTCTAGACCTGTTTATTCTAGACCTGTTTACTCTAGACCTGTTTACTCTAGACCTGTCTACTCTAGACCTGTTTACTCTAGACCTGTTTACTCTAGACCTGTCTACACTATACCTGTCTACTCTAGACCTGTCTACTCTAAACCTGTCTACTCTAGACCTGTCTACTCTATACCTGTCTACTCTATACCTGTCTACTCTATACCTGTTTACTCTAGACCTGTCTACTCTAGACCTGTCTACTCTAGACCTCTGTATTCTAGACCTGTCTACTCTAGACCTGTCTACTCTAGACCTGTCTACTCTAGACCTGTTTACTCTAGACCTGTCTACTCTAGACCTGTCTACTCTAGACCTGTCTACTCTAGACCTGTCTACTCTAGACCTGTCTACTCTAGACCTGTTTACTCTAGACCTGTCTACTCTAGACCTGTNAGTTATCCTGACTCATCATTTAGTTAGAGTTATGCTGACTCATCATTTAGTTACAGTTATCCTGACTCATCATTTAGTTAGAGTTATCATGACTCATCATTTATTTAGAGTTATGCTGACTCGTCATTTAGTTAGAGTTATGCTGACTCATCATTTAGTTAGTTATCCTGACTCATCATTTAGTTAGAGTTATGCTGACTCATCATTTAGTTACAGTTATCCTGACTCATCATTTAGTTAGAGTTATCATGACTCATCATTTATTTAGAGTTATGCTGACTCGTCATTTAGTTAGAGTTATGCTGACTCATCATTTAGTTAGTTATCCTGACTCATCATTTAGTTAGAGTTATGCTGACTCATCATTTAGTTACAGTTATCCTGACTCATCATTTAGTTAGAGTTATCATGACTCATCATTTATTTAGAGTAATAACTAGTACTGTAGTCAGCCGTCCTGGATCTGGTTACATGTAACGTTACATGTTGGCGAGCCAGCCAGGAGAAATAAACTGAACTGATTCAATTTAATTAATTTAAAGAAATAAAAGACTTTTTGCATGTTTTACACACTTGGGTTGTTTTTCGGATCTTTGCAGCTGTTTGGGTTCTCACTGTTTGACTCTGAACCATTAACCAGAAATCCCTCTACAGCTCTCTCCCCTGTTTGTACCCCGCTCTTTGGCCACAGGCTGGCGGTGAGGAGGGGTGTGGCATGGTGTTGAGTCATGACCACATGGGACTGACGGAGCGGAGGCCTGGCAGACGACCACCAGGCCCCACTTCAAACGGTGGCAGGCGGAGTGGGGATCCACCCTGCTGATTTATTAGGATGCAGCAGAGGAACGGCACAGCCTGCCTGTCTGTCTGGTCAATGCACTCAGCTCCATGGGAAAGTTCACGGAGCACAGCATGTCAGATGTGTTCAGTGAGAGTTAAGATGCAGCCGCTGTGTAGAGATGGGATGTTTTTATTAGAGGAAATGCTGTTTGGTAAGTGGATTGCACTGACTGGTCTGTGTTCACTCAGCAGGATCCCCTCTCAGGAGAAATGGACCTAAATGAACTGACGCTCACTCTATGTAGTTATATAAACTTCTGTGAAGAGATATGTGTTCCTGTCTCTCAGGTTAAAGTCTACCCCAACAACAAGCCGTGGATAAACAAGTCCCTGAAGAAACTAATTATAGAGAAGCAAAACTGTTTTTTAAAGGGTGATGTTAAGGGAGGAAAGGAGGCTAAACAGTTAGTTAGAAGAGAAATAAAAACAGCTAAGCTTAGTTACAAAGACAAAATTGAACAGAAATTTAAAAGCAATGATCTTAAAACAGTCTGGAATGGTATGTCAGCCATGACAGGCACACAAAAAGCACAAAATTCACACATCAGACTGAAAGGCTTTCATCTGGACAAGGAACTAGCAGGTAGTTTTAACACTTATTATCTTAGGTTTGACAGTAAGGACTTTAATGATCAAATCATCCAGATGAAACAGGAGTTGTCCTCTTCTCCAGTGTCTGATTTAAACTTTAATGTCCAGGACGTTAGAAAGGTGCTCCAGAGAACTAAATGTAACAAGAGTCCTGGTCCAGACCAGGTCTCGGGGCACCTCCTCCAGCACTGTGCTGACCAGCTCTCGGGGTCTTTTGTCACATTTCTAAGAGGTCTCTGGAGGAGCAGAGAGTCCCTGCTCTATGGAAAAAATCCACTATTATTCCTGTACCCAAAAACAAGTCCCCTCAGGACATTAGTGGTTTTAGACCAGTGGCTCTAACGTCTCTAGTTATGAAAGCTTTTGAAAAACTGATGAAGATGAAGCTGGTCAAATCCACTGAAGGCGAGTTAGACCCTTTCCAGTTTGCTGACCGGAGTGACAGAGGGGCTGAAGATGCAGTTTGAACTCTTCTTAACCGAACTCTTAAACACACTGATGGCCTCGGTTCTTATGCTCATTTACTGTTTTTAGACTTTTCATCGTCTTTTAACACAATCCAGACCCACATGTTAGCTGATAAACTACTGACCCAGTTTAACCTAAGTCCAGCTGTGGTTGGATGGGTTTTAGATTTTCTAGTCGACCAATCACAGCGTGTCCGGGTCAATGGTTCCATGTCTTATGAGGCTTTTTCCTCCACGGTTCTCCTCAGGGTTGCGTTCTCTCTCCTTTACTGTATATCTTGTACACCAAAGACTGCCAGAGTCATCACACAGGACGACACATTCTAAAGTTTTCAGATGACACAGTTACTGTCAGCCTGTTGAAGGGGGAGGACGACTCACCGGGTCAGGTGGTGGAGGACTTTGTCCAGTGGTGTGACAACTCCTACCTAAAACTTAATGTCACTAAAACTAAAGATCTGTGTGTAGATTTTAGGAAGAAGTCCAGTCCTCCACCTGCAGTTATCATCAGAGGGGAACCAGGTTCAGCACTATCAGAACCTCTGGGTGTTGTCACTGACCAGAACCTGGCATTCAGAGAAAACTCAGATAAGGTCGTCAAAAAAGCAAATCAAAGGCTGAACTTCCTCCGCAAATTAAATCAATTTGGAGTGTGTAAGGAACTGATGACCATGTTCTATTGTTCTATGATTGAATCCGTCCTGACATTCGCTTTCATCACTTGGTTTGGGAACCTTTCTGAAGGAGAAGAAAACAGGATGAAACAAATAGTAAAGGTGGCCGGTAAAATGATGGGTATCAAATGACCTGATTTGACACAGACATTCTTAGAGAGAGTCTCACAGAGAGCTAAGGTCGTCCTCCACTCCCCTCATCATCCACTGCAGGGAGAGTGTAGCTCCTCCCATCAGGACAGAGGTAGCGTCAGCCCAAAGCGAGGACCGACAGATGGAAACACTCCTTTATAACTCAGGCCGTTATTCAGCTGAACTTAAAACGGGAGTAGGTTCGATTGTTTCAGGTCTTCTAGTCTGATGGTTTTAATTAGATTTTATTGATTTGTGATGATATTTGCTTTTAACCTGGTATTTTTATTTTTATTTATTATGTTTTTATTTTTTAAATGTTTTTAAATGCTTTTACTGTTTTTGCTAATTGTGTCTGGGATTGTGTTTCAGTGTTCACCTGTCTGCAAGATGAATTTCCCTACGGGGACTTCTATAATAAAGTGAAGTGAAGAAGTGAAGTGTTTTAAACATTTCCGACGTCCCAGTAATATCTAACCCTAACTCCACTGTTTCTCTTCCTGTAAAATGTCAAAAAGCTGCTGAGTCATGTCCTGCTGGATTATTTTTGCACAGAGTAAAACGTTAGCATTACGTTATCTGATCATGTTACATAAACTGTTTTCATTCTAACCAGTAGAGATCACCGTAAACCAGATCCTGGTCTAATCGTGATCTAGACGGCGCTGACGGTGTGTTTTCTACTCTGACAGCATTAACAGTGTCTAACGTTTCATATAAACACTTTTATACACCTTTACGGTCATCCTACTGGAGTCTGTCTCTAGCTCAGACAGCAGCAGCTCTCTGATGCTTCAGCACCACACCAACCAGACCGACAGGGGCTAAAGGTGTTGTTTCAGGAATCCCCCCACTGACTAGGAGCTGTCCAGTGATCCACTAGACCTGGACCAGAGAGACTGGATCACTACTAGACCAGAGACTGGATCACCAGACCTGGACCAGACTGGATCACCAGACCTGGACCAGACTGGATCACCAGACCTGGACCTGACTGGATCACCAGACCTGGACCAGACTGGATCACCAGACCTGGACCAGACTGGATCACCAGACCTGGACCAGACTGGATCACCAGACCTGGACCTGACTGGATCACCAGACCTGGACCAGACTGGATCACCAGACCTGGACCTGACTGGATCACCAGACCTGGACCAGACTGGATCACCAGACCTGGACCNACCTGTCTACTCTAGACCTGTCTACTCTAGACCTGTTTACTCTAGACCTGTCTACTCTAGACCTGTTTACTCTAGACCTGTCTACTCTAGACCTGTTTACTCTAGACTTGTCTACTCTAGACCTGTCTACTCTAGACCTGTTTACTCTAGACCTGTCTACTCTAGACCTGTCTACTCTAGACCTGTCTACTCTAGACCTGTTTATTCTAGACCTGTCTACTCTAGACCTGTCTACTCTAGACCTGTCTACTCTAGACCTGTCTACTCTAGACCTGTTTACTCTAGACCTGTCTACTCTAGACCTGTCTACTCTAGACCTGTTTACTCTAGACCTGTCTACTCTAGACCTGTCTACTCTAGACCTGTCTACTCTAGACCTGTTTACTTTAGACCTGTTTTCTCTAGACCTGTCTACTCTAGACCTGTCTACTCTAGACCTGTCTACTCTAGACCTGTCTACTCTAGACCTGTCTACTCTAGACCTGTCTACTCTAGACCTGTCTACTCTAGACCCGTTTACTCTATACCTGTCTACTCTAGACCTGTCTACTCTAGACCTGTTTACTCTAGACCTGTCTACTCTAGACCTGTTTACTCTAGACCTGTCTACTCTAGATCTGTCTACTCTAGACCTGTTTACTCTAGACCTGTATACTCTAGACCTGCCTACTCTAGACCTGCTTACTCTAGACCTGTCTACTCTAGACCTGTCTACTCTAGACCTGTTTACTCTAGATTTGTGTATTCTAGACCTGTCTACTCTAGATCTTTCTACTCTAGACCTGTCTACTCTAGACCTGTGTATTCTAGACCTGTCTACTCTAGACCTGTTTACTCTAGACCTGTCTACTCTAGACCTGTTTACTCTAGACCTGTTTACTCTAGACCTGTGTTCTCTAGACCTGTCTACTCTAGACCTGTTTACTATAGACCTGTCTATTCTAGACCTGTTTACTCTAAACCTGTTTACTCTAGACCTGTCTACTCTAGACCTGTCTACTCTAGACCTGTTTACTCTAGACCTGTCTACTCTAGACCTGTCTACTCTAGACCTGTTTACTCTAGACCTGTGTACTCTAGACCTGTCTACTCTAGACCTGTCTACTCTAGACCTGTCTACTCTAGACCTGTCTACTCTAGACCTGTTTACTCTAGACCTGTCTACTCTAGACCTGTCTACTCTAGACCTGTCTACTCTAGACCTGTCTACTCTAGACCTGTCTACTCTAGACCTGTCTACTCTAGACCTGTCTACTGTACTACATAGATGACTGGACTGATGCTGTTAAGCCTGCCGGTCAGACTGAAGCATCACACATAAAACCCTGGACTCTGATTTATAGACATACAGGTCCTAGAGCCCAACACAACGTTTTCTCCACATATTAAGCTCTGTGTTGTCATGGCTGCCTGTTTCCTTCTGACTGGGTGACGTTTGTTCCCCCGACACCCGTCAGTCATCTAGACAAGCTGCCATCGGCTCTGATCCCTCTGCCACAGAGGGAAACAGACCCAGCAGCTCTGACTCTCACTGGTAACGGATGGTTTTACCCAAACGTCAGCCATTTATAGGGACAGTGACCATATCTGATCACTTGTGTGTTTTGAGGTTCTTAAGTAACTCATGGACATTTTATAAATATCCTAGCTTAAAGAACCCAGTTTTAGCCGTATATGTGGGTCAGGATCAGAACCGTGACGTAGCAGGAGGAGGGTTGTTAGCCAACTCCACGGTGTCTGCGTGCATCATCTGACCCGTTTACTGTACTCCTCGCTGTATATGTGCAGCTACATTCTGGTCTCATCAGCTGACAGCAGCATCCAGTCAGCTGTTGAGGGTCACTTCACTTCTGAGTCATAGCTTTGGTTTTTGACAGGTCTTTGAATAGAAGACCAACTCATTTTTTCAGATGTGTTTACAAATGAGAAACACTGTCTTCTACTTGGAACAATAAGGTGTATTTTATTAGTGTCAGAAAAACCATTCATGTCTGAATCACTGTTTTTATTTATGAGGTTTCAGAATCGATTCAAAATGTCCACGTTTTGATCCATGAGAAGCGTTTTCCAAACATATCCTAGCATACTCACAACAGCCTCCGTAGTCCATTGTTCCAGTAAGGGGCGGGTCCGGCGTCATACCACCGTTAGCTAGCTAGCTGTAGATGGTAGTCTGATGTTTCTGCATGGAGGAGGAGAGAGGAAGACAGCCAGCCCTCCCCATCCTTTATCAAGACATTTGGATTTTACAATTTACTGGATTTTCTCTAAATTTCAATAAAAATACTTTCTTTAAAAAGTGAATTTAGTCATTTTTCTGAAGACCGGTCTTAAAAAGGGGGTTGTCTTATAATCGGGGTCGTCCTATATTTGGATCAGTACGGTACTCAGTCGGGTATTTCAGGAACACTTACCCACGCCTACATCCTACGCTATCACCTGGAGCTAATAGACGCGGCGCTCCTGACCAGCGAACACTCCACCACTTGGCTCTTTGAAGGGAGACGTTCACCTCAAAGAGCCGTTCATGAAACTGGCTCTTTTATGGTCTTTTGCAATATTTTGGAAGAAAAATGTCATGTGGAACTATGTTTGGGGACACTATTTGTTGCAACACCTACGTGTGCGTCTCTAATTAGCTTCCCTGTTAGAACTGATGGGTTCGTGTTGCTCTGCTCTCTGATGTTTGAAACAAAGAGCCGTGTCCTCCTGGCCTCAGACGTCCCCGGTAATACTAAAACTGAACGGTTCTTTAAAAGGACTCGGTTCTCCTCGTTCAATGTGAAGAACTGTTCAAAAGACTCGACTCGTTCATGAACGTCACATCGCTACAGAACGTCCTGCTAACTCTGAACAGGTGGAACATGAATCTATCAGCTGTTTCATTTCTAAAGAGCTGCCCTCCTACAGGCACTCAGGTACATTTACTCATAGTATTTATTTTAGGTATTGATGGCTGAGATTTAAACCTGAGGAACGTTCTGTTACTGGTTGAGGAATCAAATCTTCAACTCTGCTGGTAAAAACCTGAAAAGTATTTTCCTGCCTCATTTCAAAGTAACTATAAAGAAATGTTAAAGTTCACAAGAAAAGTAAAAATAACATGACGTCTGTGTGAGGATCATCTCTGTTCGTTAGTTAGAACCACCTGACTGGACATGGAAACCTGAGATTATAAAACACAACCAGTTTGATTTAAAGTACCGGATTGACCCGGTTATAAGACGACCTCACACTTATGTTCAATGAAAAACACCTGGTCTTATAGTCGAGTCAGTACTGTAGTAGAATAGTTTGAACTTATAGAGACAGCAGTTCCTCCTGGAAGTGTCAGCTGTTAGAGCGAATCGATGGTAACATGATTCTGAATCGAGTCATTACCCTCAGAATCAGACTGAGTCACGACCTCTTATTAGAGTCACTTCCCTTTATACTCATGTTGTGCCGTCCCACCAGGCTGTAACAGGTCCATGTCTAGTCTAGGAACAGGTCTCTATATCGGAGCGTGGAGCAGCCAGGCCCTGGTAGAGCTGTGTTGTTTTGACTGAAGGCAGCGAACAGAGAATGAACTGACAAGCTTCAGTTCAAACGTCTAGTCAGCGCCTAGCGTCTGCTCTCGGTCACGTTCTGGTGTGAAACTCATTATCGCTCCTCAGCCTCAGCTGGAACAGCTTCCTCTTCCTCATCCATCACTCACACCTCGTGCACAAACCCGTCTGACGTAGCCCCGGTGATCCCTCAGCAGTACTCTAACACCACCCTATGATGCTCCTGAGGTGGTTTGGTCCTCAGTCGTGTGGATTCAGGCAGTAAATTAAAGTCCCACTTCAGGAACACGTTACCCAGGAGGGACAGCAGCCCTGGTTTAACCTGGTCTACATGCTGCTCTGTGAAGCAGGAGGAAACTTTCTGTCGTCAAAGAGATTTTTAGAGGTTTTGTTTGGTCTTAGTGGGGATTTTGTTGAGTCTTTGTCACGACAGGCAAAACTCTGTAAATGAATGACATCATTAGTGACTGCTGGTCCGCAGTAAGTCCTGCTCCACTTATCGGCTGTGTTTGACTCTGTTACCATGACAACCTTTAGTCCAGACTACCTAGTCTGGTCATCACAGGGAGAGACACTCCTGGTTTGAATCCTACCTCACAGGTCGGTCACTCCTCTGCCGGGCACCACCTCACCACAGGGGTTCCCCAAGGCTCCGTACTGGGACCTCTTCTCTTTGTGGTTTACACCTCACTGGGTCAGGTCATCTGATCACATGACTTCTCCTACCACTGCTATGCTGATGACACCCAGCTTTACCTGTCAGTCCCACCTGATGACCTCACAGTCTCAGAGTGAATCTCAGACTGTCTCTCTGATAGGTGGAGATGATGAAAGTCCATCATCTCCAACTCAACCTCTAGAACTGAACTGCTTGTCCTCCCAGCCAAACCAACCATCAACACAAGACCTCAGTCCAGACTGAGTCCCTGTCTCTGGTCCATCAGAGACAGCTGAGACCTGATGACCAGCTGACCTTTAAAGATCAGGTTGATTCTCTTTGTTCAACATCCTAAAGACCAGACCACCTGACCCAGTCCACCCCCAGCTCCTGGTCCAGTCTATGGTCCTCTCCCTCCTTGACCACTAATGTCCTTCTAACTGGTCTCCAGTCTGGACTGGTAAACCTCTACAGATGGTTCAGATTGGTCTTCAGTCAGCCTAAAAGAGCACATGTCCCCCCTCTGTTCTGGAGCTCCACTGCTACCAGGCAGCAGGTCAGGATGAACTGCAGACAGAGGTCTAGAAGAAGGGCAGAAAGATTCATTCGATGGCATAAACTTTATGTAATTATCAACAAAGAAGAAAAGATTGTAACCATAACTTCAGTAACCATAGAAACCTCAGCTCGCCTAGCCTTCCTTCGTGTATCTGGGTATAGGTCCTGGAGGCAGCATCGAGTAGAGGATCTCAGACCGTCACCTCCACCAGCTCCTCTCGTGACCCCAGACGTTACCAGGCCGGCTTGAAGATGTACTTCCTGCAGCTTTTAGTGGGTCGACCCAGGACCTCCTGCTGGTGGACACTATACCTGAACTCCTCCATGCTCCTCTGGTCCAGAACCATAGAAACCATCGAAACCATAAAAACCATCGAAACATCTGACACTGAGTCTTTAAACTTGGTGAAAACCAGCATTAGAGTCCTTCTCTGAACTTGAAGCCATGGCTGTAAACAAACTACGAACAAGAACCATGGAGCATCAGGTACTCGTCTGAAAATGTCCTCCCTTCAACGCTCCAGTGTCTCACCCTGTTGTCCCTGTAGAGTCTGACCTGGAACTGCAGAGCAGAACGCTGACGCAGAGCATCGACTCCACTGAGGCTGTGTGACAGCTTTATACTGACTGAGGGCTGGAAAGGACACACAGCAGCAACCACAACACACAGCAACAACAACAACAACACACACAGCAACAACAACACACACACACAACAACAACAACAACAACAAAAACAACAACAACAACACACAGCAACACCAACACACAGCAGCAACAACAACAACACATAACAACAACAACACACAGCAGCAACAACAACAACACACAGCAACAACAACACACAGCAGCAACAACAACACATAACAACAACAACACACAGCAGCAACAACAACAACACACAGCAACAACAACAACACACACAGCAACAACAACACACACACACAACAACAACAAAAACAACAAAAACAACAACAACAACAACAACAACAACACACAACAACAACAACAACAACACACAGCAACAACAACAACAACAACACACACACAGCAGCAACAACAACAACAACACACATACACACAACAACAACAACAACAAAAACAACAACAACAACACACAGCAACACCAACACACAGCAGCAACAACAACACATAACAACAACAACACACAGCAGCAACAACAACAACACACAGCAACAACAACAACAACACACAGCAACAACAACAACAACACACAGCAACAACAACAACAACAACAACAACACACATACACACAACAACAACAACACACATACACACAACAACAACAACAACAACACACATACACACAACAACAACAACAACACACAGCAGCAACAACAACAACACACAGCAACAACAACAACAACACACAGCAACAACAACAACAACACACACAGCAACAACAACACACACACACACAACAACAACAACAACAAAAACAACAACAACAACACACAGCAACAACAACAACAACAACACACACACAGCAGCAACAACAACAACAACACACATACACACAACAACAAAAACAACAAAAACAACAACAACAACACACAACAACACCAACACACAACAACAACAACAACACACACCAACAAAACAACAACACACAGCAACAACAACAACAACAACAACAACACACATACACACAACAACAACAACACACATACACACAACAACAACAACAACAACACACATACACACAACAACAACAACAACACACAGCAACAACAACAACAACAACACACACACAGCAGCAACAACAACAACAACACACACAGCAACAACAACACACACACACAACAACAACAACAACAACAAAAACAACAACAACAACACACAGCAACACCAACACACAGCAGCAACAACAACACATAACAACAACAACACACAGCAGCAACAACAACAACACACAGCAACAACAACACACAGCAGCAACAACAACACACAGCAACAACAACACACAGCAACAACAACAACAACACACATACACACAACAACAACAACACACATACACACAACAACAACAACAACAACACACATACACACAACAACAACAACAACACACAGCAACAACAACAACAACAACACACACACAGCAGCAACAACAACAACAACACACATACACACAACAACAACAACAACAAAAA
>SSNR01000531.1:225217-229195 GCA_006937965.1 Callopanchax toddi
AACAACAACAACACACAGCAACAACAACAACAACAACAGCAACAACAACAACACACACACACAACAACAACAACAACACACAACACAACAACAACAACAACAACAACAACACACAACAACAACAACACACAGCAACACCAACACACAGCAACACCAACACACAGCAGCAACAACAACAACAAACAGCAACAACAACAACACACACACAACAACAACAACAACAACACACACACAACAACAACAACAACAACAACACACACACAACAACAACAACAACACACAACAACAACAACACACAGCAGCAACAACAACACACAGCAACAACAACAACAACAACACACACACAACAACAACAACAACACACAACAACAACACACAGCAACAACAACAACACACAGCAACAACAACAACAACAACAACAACACACATACACACAACAACAACAACAACAACACATAACAACAACAACAACAGATAACAACAACAACAACAACACATAACAACAACAACACACAGCAACAACAACAACATACAACAACAACACATAACAACAACAACAACACACAGCAACAACAACACACAACAACACCAACACACAGCAGCAACAACAACACATAACAACAACAACACACAGCAACAACAACAACACACAGCAACAACAACAACAACAACAACACACACAACAACAACAACACACAGCAACAACAACAACAACACACAGCAACAACAACAACAACACACACAACAACAACAACACACAGCAAAAACAACAACAACACACAGCAACAACAACAACACACATACACACAACAACAACAACAACAACACACAGCAACAACAACAACAACACACACAGCAGCAACAACAACAACACACACAGCAACAACAACACACACACACAACAACAACAACAACAACAAAAACAACAACAACANTATATAGGGCACTATATAGTGAGTCAGCCATTTTGTAGTCTTGTTCGAAACGTTCACTACATTTTTCGCCCCCTATATGGGGCCCTAGAAACATGTCACGTGGTACGAAAAAAGTAGTGTACATCTGATGGTCACTCAACCGGTAGATATAGACCATAATGCTTTGCGGGTCAGGACGTAAACGTTAGATGGACGCACGTCGAGAGCAGCGGATAAACTTGTAAGTAATTTATTCATCTATTTAAAGTTTAACCATGCTGTTTTATTGGTTTAATGGATCTGTACGTGAATAAATGGGTTTCTAAATACACCGTAGAAGGAAGCCGTTTGACTTAGCCACTGTAATATGCTACCGTTAGCATGCTAACTCAAACATAAAGCTTACTACTTGTTAGCATTATATCTGCAAAAGCGACCTTTATACAGCAGTGATTATTTAACATTCTACAGTTCAGACCCCGTTGTGTTGGTAGTAATTGTTATATAGATCATGTGATCATGATGTCAGCGTTTTATCTGAACGATTGGTCTGTTATTTCCTTCAGTAGAAAATCAAAACAACCATAAACATGGTCAAGATATGTTTAGAGTACAGTCCGATTACATCTTTAATCTTATTTCTGAAAATGTTAAAAGACAAGGAGACATTTAGCCAGGAACCAGCGTGAAGTAAATGTTTTAATGATCCCCAGTAATAATTAATATCCTTCATTCTAGGTTCTGCTAAGAACCTGATCAGGATGAGAGGTCAGCACAAGGCTCTCTTCTCTGGCTGCAGAAAGACCTCACAGTCTGGGTGATGTAAGAGTTCTGTTTAAACTGAATCTAAAATTAATTTGATATTAATTATAAAGTTTTCTGATTGTAGGTTTATTCTGAAGCAGCTGGTCACACCTGCCAGGGCAAAAAAAGGAAAACCTAAAGAAATGATAGAAGGTAAAATACTGCACCACAGTGACGTACTGAGCACTTCGCTTTGCTGTCATTTAGTGAAAGAGTGAAGCTGAACAGAGGGGATAATGATTTAAAATCTGGAAAAAAGCTGACAAATTATAAAGGGTGAAATGGTTTTTAATGTTTACTGTTCTGATTTATTTGTTTTTCTATTGATTTTTAAAATGAATTGAAATATGTATGACCTTAAATGTAGAATTCACAATAACCAGTTTGAAGTAACGTTTTAATATCTTAAAACTAAAGTCAATTATACATTTCTTTCAACTTCACAAATCTAAATTTACATTTATATTGTTACAAAATGTCATCGAAACCCAGCAAAGTGATTTTACTAACATAGAGGGTTTAGGGGGGTCAGTCTAACCAAACTAGTTTGATTCTCTTCTAAAGCAGCTACAGTTCATATGCTCGTGTTTATGGAAAACAGTTAAATTACAAAACAGAGAAACACTGACCAACTTTGACTTGTTTTAGATGAATTAAAGGTAAATAAAGTGGGTCAGTCTCTGTCTGCAGATGAAGCTCAGTTTGATGGATGTCTTGTTTTTAAAGGTGTTCCAGTGGAGCCACCAGCTCTTCACTGGATCTGACTGCTGCTGAACATCTGGATGGTTTTCATCTCCTGAAGGCAGCTCATCTGATGGATCAAGCAGATCACCTGAATCCACTGCAATAATGTGCAGACTTACACAACATGCCACCACCTTGGGGACAAAAACTGGTGTTTCCTCCAGCGCCTTAAAAATAAAGCCCTCCACCTCGTCTTCATTGATCCTGGTTGGATAACTGAACAGGCCTTGGCATGGTGGAAGTTGAATCTTCTTAGATGACCACAGGTTCCTGGTAAGGTGTGTTGACAACAGGGGGAGCAGGGTACCATCATCTCCAAGGAGGATGTATCAATGTGACAGTTAAAGCCTTCTGAAGGTTGATGGGATTAAAAACACTTGAGCATCGTGTATCAACTCAGAATACCCAAACAAAATGTCAGCGGACCATCCTGTTGATCACAGACCGCCTGGAGGTGAACTAAAATCATCTTTCTGTTTAAACAGCAGGCTGCGTCTTGTGACCCAGTGAGTTGTTCTAATTCATTACTTATAACATCCAACTCATCTGTCTGGGGGAGTGAATTATTTCTCCACCAGCTTTATGATTTTATATACACCCTGTGAATGTCATGCTCAGTTCGTGGGATGTCAAAAGCTCGTGACACAACTCTGTAGGAGAATCAACCTATTAGAACACTAGTAGCTGAAGCTCAAGTCCCCAGCCAGAGCTCCCATGGTGCTCAGCTCTCAGCATGGCAGACACCTTGTTCAGGGTTGGTCTGTCTGCTCTGTAGTCAGGCTTCATGTCAGTGAATCCATTAAAAACACTGAGGAGTGACGTGTGTTCATTTAGAGTTCAGGATACCTCCCTGAAGCTCTGCTCTGTAATAGAACGTCTGGTAAAAATAAAAAGAACTTCTCTTCTGTGTCATCATTTCTTTGCTTTATTAATATTTATGAACTGTTATTGTTTAAAAGATTTGATTACAATGGTGTTTTGACATCTAGGATCCTAATTAGAATGAAACATTTTTTCTGACAGTTAATACTTTGAATGGTAAAAAATAATTAAAATGCACAAGTCCTAAATCAAATGTGAACATGGTTTAATATTACTATAGCTACTAATTGACACACATATATATCTGTGTGTGTGTCTGTACACACACACAGATATATTACATATTAAATGTGTGTATATTATGGTGACATTTGGTTAAAATATCAATTAGTAGCTATAGTAATATTTACCGTGTGTGTGTGTGTGTGTGTGTTCACTTGTGAGACTGTCTGGTGAGAACTGTTTCTCACGTCTCAACCTATAAGTAGCTCTCCCCTCTGTCTCAGGACGAGAATACAGAAAAAATAATATTTATGAAACTGCCACAGCCATATTATAACTTCAAACTTTGAAAAAGATTCATACTGAAGCTGCTATATACTGTAGCTACATTTTAAAAGTGCATGTGAGCTGACAGTTGTCATTATTATATAATATTTATATTATATTATGTATTAATCCAGCCTTGATTAAA
>SSNR01000531.1:238125-240625 GCA_006937965.1 Callopanchax toddi
CAACACACAACAACAACAACACACACAACAACAACAACAACAACACAACACACACAACACACACACAACAACAACAACACACCCAACAACAACACACAGCACCCACAACAACAACAACACACACAACACACCCAACAACAACACACAGCAACAACAACACACACAACACACACCACAACAACACATAGCAACAACAACAACACACAGCAACAACAACAACACCAACACACAACAACACCAACACACCAACAACACACAGCAACAACAACAACACACAGCAACAACAACAACACACAACAACAACAACAACACACAGCAACAACAACAACAACAACACACACACAACACACACACAACAACAACAACACCCAGCAGCAACAACAACACACAGCAACACACATCAGCAACAACACACACAACAACAACAACGACACACAGCAACACCAACAACACCAACAACACACACAACAACAACAACAACAACAACACCCAGCAGCAACAACAACACACAGCAACACACATCAGCAACAACAACACACATCAGCAACAACACACACACAACAACAACAACCCACACAACAACAACACACACAGCAACAACAACAACAACACACACAACAACAACAACAACAACACAACAACAACAACACCCATCAGCAACAACAACACACAGCAACACACATCAGCAACAACACACACAACAACAACAACAACACACACAACAACAACAACAACACACACAACACACACACAACAACAACAACACACAGCAACAACAACAACACACAGCAACAACAACAACAACAACAACACCAACAACAACAACACACACACAACAACAACAACACACAGCCACAACAACAACACACAGCAACAACAACAACAACACACACAACAACAACAACAACACACACAACAACAACAACACACACAACACACACACAACAACAACAACACACACACACAACAACACACAGCAACAACAACAACAACAACAACACACACAACACACACACACAACAACAACAACACACACAACACACACAACAACAACCACAACAACACACAGCAACAACAACAACACACAGCAACAACAACAACAACACACACAACAACAACAACCACACACACAACAACAACAACACACAACACACACAACACCCACAACAACAACAACACACAACAACAACAACAACAACACATAACAACAACAACAACACACAGCAACAACAACAACAACACCAACACACAGCAGCAACAACAACACACAACAACAACAACACACAGCAACAACAACAACAACACATAACAACAACAACAACAACACACAGCAACAACCTCAACACACAGCAACAACAACACACACAACAACAACACATAACAACAACACACAGCAACAACAACAACAACACACAGCAACAACAACAACAACACACAGCAACAACAACAACAACACACACAACAACAACAACAACACACACAACACACCGAACAACAACACACAGCAACAACAACAACAACACACAAAAACAACACACACAACAACAACACACACAACACACACACAACAACAACAACACACACAACACACACAACAACAACAACACACACAACACACACACACAACAACAACACACAACAACAACACACAGCAACAACAACAACAACACACAGCAACAACAACAACAACACACAGCAACAACAACAACAACCCACACAACAACAACAACAACACACAAAAACAACACACACAACAACAACACACACAACAACAACAAAAACAACACACACAACAACAACAACAACACACACAACAACAACACACCCACAACACACACAACAACACCAACAACAAACACACACAACACACACAACAACAACACACAGCAACAACAACAACAACAACAACACACACAACAACAACACACAGCAACAACAACAACAACAACAACACACACAACAACAACAACAACAACCCACAGCAACAACAACAACAACACACAGCAAAAACAACACACATCAGCAACAAACACCACACCCAACAACAACAACAACACACACACACAACAACAACACACCCAACACACACACACAACAACAACACACCCAACAACAACACACAGCAACAACAACAACAACAACACACACAACAACAACAACAACAACAACACACAGCAACAACAACAACACACAGCAACAACAACAACAACACACACAGAACAACAACAACACATAACAACAACAACAACAACACATAACAACAACAACAACAACACACAGCAACAACCTCAACACACATCAGCAACAACACACACAACAACAACAACGCCAACACACACCCACAACAACAACACACACAACACACACACACAACAACAACACACCCACACAACAACAACAACACACACAACAACAACACACACAACAACAACAACAACACACACAACAACAAAAACACATAACAACAACACACACAACAACAACAACAACAACAACAACA
>SSNR01000531.1:245625-248356 GCA_006937965.1 Callopanchax toddi
CGAAGAAGCGGAACATCCCCCCTCGATCGATCTGGAGGCCTTCGGAGGTGGGAAGCCGCCTGGGGCAGACAGGAGACGTCCTTGGATACGGCCGTCAGTAGATCCATTTCTGGGTTAGCTGGTGGTTAGCATTTTGAGCTAACATCCCCATGGTGTCAGGGAGAGCAAAGACGGCTGGTCTTTCTCTCAGGGGAGAATAGGATATCGGCTTCAGGGTCGGCCGATTCCTGCAGGCTCAGCTGTTGTAGCGAGGTGGAACAGCTGAGAAGTCTTGTCTCTTCAAGGAATGCAAGAGAACTGACGTGTCTCCGGAAGTGGAGAGGTTAAGATGGAACCGAGTGGTGATGTGGACCTATGAGAGAGGTTCTAACAAGTCATGTGACTCAGATCTTTAAAACCATATTTCCTGAATCAGTAAATATGGAATAATATTGATTTTAACCTTAGCAAGGTAGAAATGTAGAAAACCAGATGATTTAAGATTTATATAAAATAATCCTGAAACAGGAGAAACACATTATAAGACTTTGAGAGAATGTCTGGATGACCCTGAAGATAGGACACTGTGTAGAGACTGTTCTGTAAACAAGAGATTACAGTTTGAAACCAGTCATTGGGTTTAAAGAAGAGACATCTTTAAAGAGTGTTTTATCAACCAGCTAGTGTCCAGTTGAGGTCATCTGGGAAGTGGACAGTTGGACACCTGTAGGAATCTTGATTCAGGTTCAAACATAATGAAAAGTCATTATTATCCAAGTTATTGGGAACAAGATGGGTTATTGTTGTGATGGTCACAGGGGTCAAAGTTCAGAGGTTATAGCGTATTTGATGTTGCTACACCAACAACAATCTGAGCACATGTATCGTTTAATCTGTCAGGATGAAATTGACCTTAAGGCCATGTTGAGCCATCAAAGACGGGTTTACTGGACCAGAGTGTGTTCTGAAAACCACTAGAGAGCATTTTTTTGTTTGTAAACATTAATGTATTTTGTGGGAGGAGCCTAAGCCTTGGCTCAGGAGAGGAGAGTCTTCCCACCATGTGGGAGACCAGGGTTCAAACCCCATGTGTCAAAGTACCGCTGGGCCAGGATACTGGGCCTGATCGATTCATTGTTTCATTCAGTCAATAAATAATAGCTAGACCTTTTGGCCTTGGCCCCCTTTAGGCGGGACCTGGTCCCAGGACTGAAGCTTGACTCTGCATTAACGCACAGCTGAACTCAGTGGTGCTTCTTGTTTTCCAGCTAATGAAGTCACACAGAACCTAAGGAGAGTTCTGACTTCTGATTGATGTGTTCTCTGTTCCTGTGAGATATTGTGACTATCCTGTGATTAGGCTAGCAGCGATCACTGGTGCTCCACTTCAGGAACGTGTCCCAGGAGACCAGAAGACTCGCCAAATATGTGGCACGTCCACGACGCAGCGCTGACGTTTCCTTTGGGACCCGAGCTTAAAGTCGTTCTAAGTCTTTGAGTTAAACCAGGAAAATAAACATGATCAGTGAGTCGAACTGTATGAGTACCAGGCTTTTAGTCTAACCTCACTCTCATTTTGGAGCAAACAACATTTCAGCAAGATGCCAGTAATTCCTTTAGGAAATAAATTCTTTTAGCTCGTAAAAATCCCCCCCCCCCGGTCCCAACAGGCTCAAACACAGAACAATAAGAAGAGAAGGAGCCAGCCCTGGAATACCTCCTCCAGCACCAGGAGGGAGCCATGAATCAGCTGGACTGTGATGTAAACAGTCATTCAGAGGGCAGACAGTCAGGGAGGTTTATGATGTAATACCACCCTACATAGGGTCCTGTAACAGATGAGAGGGAGCACATCAGTAGTCACACAGTGACATCATGGTAACGAGTCGGACACAGGTCTCATGCTGAGACTCGTTCTGCTCTAAACAGGACCCTCCTTCTGTCGGGTTCCTAGGCACAGGTCAGGTCTTGGTGTGGCTGAGTGAATGCACAGCTGGAGGTCAGACCCCCTCGTTTACATCCCCAGTGCTCGGCCTTAAGGTCTGGAGTGACCGTGAAGGGAGACCAGTGCTCTAACCAGGATGGTGAATGGTGGACTCATGTTGAGTTTTCAGATCTTATTACTGATGATGTCTCTAACATGGAGTCAGGGTCAGGTGTGTATATATGGTTGTTGGGATTAGGAACAGCAGAAAGTTATTATTAGACGTCTAAGAGGTCCCTGAAGGAATCACCTACAGGACATATAGCAGTCCGTTATCTTCTGCTTCTCTGGAACCAGAGTTCTGGGGAAGCAGCCAAAGCAGGAAAGGTCAGACTGTCCTCTCCTCAGACCCCTGGTGGGACTCCTGAGGTGTTCCCAGGCCAGCCTGGTGACAGAATGCCCCAGAGAGTCCTGGGTGGACCTCTGGGTCTCAGCCTGGAGACAGAAGACCCCAGAGAGTCCTGGGTCGACCTATGGGTCTCATCCTGGTGACAGAAGACCCCAGAGTGTCCTGGGTCGACCTATGGGTCTCATCCTGGTGACAGAATACCCCAGAGAGTCCTGGGTCGACCTATGGGTCTCAGCCTGGTGACAGAATACCCCAGAGAGTCCTGGGTCGACCTATGGGTCTCAGCCTGGAGACAGAATACCCCAGAGAGTCCTGGGTCGACCTATGGGTCTCAGCCTGGTGACAGAAGACCCCAGAGAGTCCTGGGTCGACCTATGGGTCTCAGCCTGGAGACAGAATACCCCAGAGAGTCCTGGGTC
>SSNR01000531.1:249144-261225 GCA_006937965.1 Callopanchax toddi
TGGGTCTCAGCCTGGAGACAGAAGACCCCAGAGAGTCCTGGGTCGACCTATGGGTCTCATCCTGGTGACAGAAGACCCCAGAGTGTCCTGGGTCGACCTATGGGTCTCATCCTGGTGACAGAATACCCCAGAGAGTCCTGGGTCGACCTATGGGTCTCAGCCTGGTGACAGAATACCCCAGAGAGTCCTGGGTCGACCTATGGGTCTCATCCTGGTGACAGAATGCCCCAGAGAGTCCTGGGTCGACCTCTGGGTCTCAGCCTGGAGACAGAAGACCCCAGAGAGTCCTGGGTCGACCTATGGGTCTCAGCCTGGAGACAGAATTCCCCAGAGAGTCCTGGGTCGACCTATGGGTCTCATCCTGGTGACAGAAGACCCCAGAGAGTCCTGGGTCGACCTATGGGTCTCAGCCTGGAGACAGAATGCCCCAGAGAGTCCTGGGTCGACCTCTGGGTCTCAGCCTGAAAACAGAAGACCCCAGAGAGTCCTGGGTCGACCTATGGGTCTCATCCTGGTGACAGAAGACCCCAGAGAGTCCTGGGTCGACCTATGGGTCTCATCCTGGTGACAGAATACCCCAGAGAGTCCTGGGTCGACCTATGGGTCTCATCCTGGAGACAGAAGACCCCAGACTGTACTGGGTCGACCTATGGGTCTCATCCTGGAGACAGAATACCCCAGAGAGTCCTGGGTCGACCTCTGGGTCTCATCCTGGTGACAGAAGACCCCAGAGAGTCCTGGGTCGACCTATGGGTCTCAGCCTGGAGACAGAATACCCCAGAGAGTCCTGGGTCGACCTATGGGTCTCATCCTGGTGACAGAAGACCCCAGAGAGTCCTGGGTCGACCTATGGGTCTCAGCCTGGAGACAGAAGACCCAAGAGAGTCCTGGGTCGACCTATGGGTCTCATCCTGGAGACAGAATACCCCAGAGAGTCCTGGGTCAACCTATGGGTCTCATCCTGGAGACAGAAGACCCCAGAGAGTCCTGGGTCGACCTATGGGTCTCAGCCTGGTGACAGAAGACCCCAGAGAGTCCTGGGTCGACCTCTGGGTCTCAGCCTGGTGACAGAAGACCCCAGAGTGTCCTGGGTCGACCTATGGGTCTCAGCCTGGAGACAGAAGACCCCAGAGAGTCCTGGGTCGACCTATGGGTCTCAGCCTGGAGACAGAATTCCCCAGAGAGTCCTGGGTCGACCTATGGGTCTCAGCCTGGAGACAGAATACCCCAGAGAGTCCTGGGTCGACCTATGGGTCTCAGCCTGGAGACAGAATACCCCAGAGAGTCCTGGGTCGACCTATGGGTCTCATCCTGGTGACAGAAGACCCCAGAGTGTCCTGGGTCGACCTATGGGTCTCAGCCTGGAGACAGAAGACCCCAGAGAGTCCTGGGTCGACCTATGGGTCTCATCCTGGTGACAGAAGACCCCAGACTGTACTGGGTCGACCTATGGGTCTCATCCTGGTGACAGAATACCCCAGAGAGTCCTGGGTGGACCTCTGGGTCTCATCCTGGTGACAGAAGACCCCAGAGAGTCCTGGGTGGACCTCTGGGTCTCATCCTGGAGACAGAATACCCCAGAGTGTCCTGGGTCGACCTATGGGTCTCATCCTGGAGACAGAAGACCCCAGAGAGTCCTGGGTCGACCTCTGGGTCTCGTTAGGGTAACAACATTTTAATTTGCTGCTCTCCTATTCACTCATCATCAACATCACCTAAGACACCATACTAAAGGAACCTGCAGGAGGTGTTCATCAGTCAGAGGGTGGAGGTGGAGAACGACGTGGGTCTGAAAGCTGCTGCTGAGTCTCTTTGTCCTACGTAGCATTGACGTTCCTCTAGTGATGGTAGGAGATTGTGGATCTGTTCTGTCTGAAAGACCTTAGAGTCTGGATCTGATCCTGAACCAGGTCTCAGTGAAACACATGATGTTCTGGATGGATCCTCATCAGAGCTTCATGCTGGTCCATCTGGTCCAGGAGAGACCTCAGGTTCCCCGTTAGGATGGATGAAGTGATGGTTGAAACCTCCTCTCCCTCCTCTTTGCTCCTGATCTAACCTCAGTAAATACCTGTAATGATAAATATTTATTCTTCTTGTACAAGTAGCCAAAAAGTAGAAATGCCACATAACAATCCTCTAAGCAGCCCAACGTTTGGACCAGAACATCAGAATCAAAGTACAGCGACTCCAAAAAGAAAACAAGAAGAACAATACCCAAAGCAGAAATCCCTGGTAAAAGCAGGCTCCTGAAAGCAGCTGCCTCCTCTAGAACCACGCTGTAATGGTGGAACGCTGCTGCTGCCATGTTCTGAGTATGGTAATGACTGAGCCATGGCAGAACCATGTGACATCAGAATAACGACGAGAAGTGAGGAAGGGGGTGGTGTCACTGGAGGCTAGGAGACTCAGTTCCTCTGAAATGACCAGGCCCCCCCCCCCCCCCGTGTCGGTCGCCAGTTTTTAGCTAACAGCTAGATAGCACAACAGGCCAAGTTGGGCTGTTGTTTGTTTACATGACGTTTCTTCTTCTACATGTTTTACATCTAATACCAGCCTGAGTTCCTCTCAGCTTTATGGAGAACTAGTCTGGACTACGGCTGGTCTGAAGGCCTGGTGGAGACTCGTGGCCAGGTGGAAGAACGTTCTCTGGTCTGATGAGACCAGAATGGAGCTTTATGTCCATCAGACCAGACACTGTCAGGACACCAGACACTGAACAGAACTCAGTGTTCACTTTGACCTTAGAGGGTTCTGACCCTCATGCTGTGTTAGAGGGTCTAACTGACCCCAAACGACTAAAAACACCATAAACCCAAAGTAAGCTCAATCGACGGTTAAAGAAATGCAGTTAATTAATTAATCTGTGCAATACTCAGAGACATGGCCAAGGTAAGAAAGGCTGAAAGACGACCACCACTGAACAAGACACACAAGCTGAAACGTCAGGACTGGGCCAAGAAATATCTCCAGACTGAGTTTTCTAAGGTTTTATGGACTGATGAAATGAGAGTGAGTCTTGATGGGCCAGATGGATCGGCCCGTGGCTGATTGGTAAAGGGCAGAGAGCTCCAGTCCCACTCAGACACCAGCAAGGTGGAGGTGGAGGACTGGTTTGGGCTGGTATCATCAAAGATGAGCTTGTGGGGCCTTTTCGGGTTGAGGATGGAGTCGAGCTCAACTCCCAGTCCTACTGCCAGTTTCTGGAAGACGCCTTCTTCAAGCAGTGGTACAGGAAGAAGTCTGCATCCTTCAAGAAAAACATGATTTTCATGCAGGACAATGCTCCATCACACGCGTCCAAGTACTCCACAGCGTGGCTGGAGAGAAAGGGTATAAAAGAAGGAAAACTAATGACATGGCCTCCTTGTTCACCTGATCTGAACCTCATTGAGAACCTGTGGTCCATCATCAAATGTGAGATTTACAAAGAGGGAAACCAGTACACCTCTCTGAACAGTGTCTGGGAGGCTGTGGTTGCTGCTGCACGCAATGTTGATGGTGACCAGATCAAAACACTGACAGAATCCATGGATGGCAGGCTTTTGAGTGTCCTTGCAAAGAAAGGTGGCTATATTGGTCACTGATTTGTTTTTGAATGTCAGAAATGTAGATTTCTGAATGTGGAGACGTTACATTGGTTTCACTGGTAAAAATAAATCATTGAAATGGGTATATATTTGTCTTTGTTAAGTTGCCTAATAATTATGCACACCTGATATAGGGTGTTGATGTCATTAGACCACACCCCTTCTCATTACAGAGATGCACATCACCTGATATGCTTCATTGGTAGTAGGCTTTGAGCCTATACAGCTTGGAGTAAGACAACATGCATAAAGAGGATGATGTGGTCAAAATACTCATTTGCCTAATAATTCTGCCCCCCCCCCAGCAGACACCGGCCCCCAGAGCCAAAGTGGCCCCCAGGAGCCTAAGCGGCCCCCCACAGACAGACACCAGGCCCAGTGGTGTAGATTTGTGCTAAACATTGGTGGGGACCCAAATGGGACGTGCTCAGGGGGATGTGCACTTCAAGCTGAAACAGGAAGTAAATCACAGACTGGACCAGCTCGGTATGGACTGGACCAAAGTTACCATTACCGGGGAAATGCCCGATGTCCAGTCCAGCCCTGTCCACATCCCACATCCAGTCCCAGACCAGGTGCCGTTAAACGATGCAGACCTCTGTCCGGGGGAGGGGGTGTTTCTGGGAGCACGGACTGCAGCGTGAGACACACCCCTTCCCCTGGACACAGGTCCGCTCAGCTGTACGTATTATTAGTGGAGATGTCTGCACCCCCCCCAGCTGTCCTGCTTCAGGACACTAACATTACAACTAGTGGTGTCATCAGATTAAAAATATAAAGAGATGAATTCATTATGATCTCATGTTAATCTCACCTAAACCCACTGAGGAAGTCCCTGATCTGGAGGTGTTTTCATTACCTGAATGGTCAGATTGATCTAGAACAACAGATCTAGAACAACAGAACGTGTCTTTATGAGGTCATTTACTGTGATGAACAGGTCCAGTCCCAGTGCTGCCTGTAGCCTTTACTGGTCAGTGGACTCAGTCAGCTCTGTTAACCCCTCGTCCTCCACCAGGTCATCTACTCAACATAAAACAACGACTCAGTCTCAACTCTGGAAATAAACCTAAAGAGGTGAAGAAAAATAAGGTAAGCACCAAATAGAATGACATTTAGTCTGACTGTAATGAACCCAACGATCCAGCTCCTCTGGACCCTTCTGGTCCAGCTCCTCTGGACCCATCTGGTCCAGCTCCTCTGGACCCATCTGGTCCTGCTCCTCTGGACCCATCTGGTCCAGCTCCTCTGGACCCATCTGGTCCTGCTCCTCTGGACCCTTCTGGTCCAGCTCCTCTGGACCCATCTGGTCCAGCTCCTCTGGACCCATCTGGTCCTGCTCCTCTGGACCCTTCTGGTCCAGCTCCTCTGGACCCATCTGGTCCTGCTCCTCTGGACCCATCTGGTCCAGCTCCTCTGGACCCATCTGGTCCAGCTTCTCTGGACCCTTCTGGTCCCGCTCCTCTGGACCCATCTGGTCCAGCTTCTCTGGACCCATCTGGTCCTGCTCCTCTGGACCCATCTGGTCCAGCTCCTCTGGACCCATCTGGTCCAGCTCCTCTGGACCCATCTGGTCCCGCTCCTCTGGACCCTTCTGGTCCCGCTCCTCCAGACGAGTCAGAACCTCTAACATCTGTATTTAGAAGCCAGCCGATGGAGAGAGCTGTAATACCATGTTCACCTTTACGTCTGTAATCAGATCCCTGTCTGAGGTGTGGTTCAAACACTCTGCCCCTCATGGAGAATAGCACTTTGTTGCTATTGTTGGAGTCCAAATTAAAGGGATGAATAGACTGTTTGGATCTGTACGCCCTTCCTGTTAAAACCCCAAGAGGAACAGCTTCTGTGCTGCTGCACATCCAGATCCATGACACACAGACGTCTCTGGTGTCTAATTTACTGAACCACAGGGAGGAGCCTGTATGAACCAACCTGACCTTCACTGGGACTCAGAAACAACTCGATATGTGCTGTTGTCTTTAAACAAAGTCTGCTTTCAACTGAAGCTTTTAGAAAGCTGTGATTGCTGGGGGGTTGGGCCTGAAACACTTAATAATGTCACCAACCATCAGTGTTCTAGTAGTTATATATCTGTCATGACGTGTCAGTGAGGGCCTTTTTGTCCCGGTCTAGTTGTCCCAGCTGTTCATGCCAATATCAGTCAAATGTTTCTGTCTCCTGTTTTTACCTGATAATCTTCTGTTTAAGCTAATAGCTCGTTAACTCTCATGAACCTGGATTCTTTTCCTCCAGGACAGGTTTTGGCCTTTTGTTAAAAAACATTTTTTTAAAACCCTCATAATAAGTCAGAGCTGTCGAATCAGAACAGACAGTTGGTTTGAACTCGATGAAGCACGAAAGCTGAAATCTAATTGGATCATTGTTCATCATCAAGAAGCGGATCTGAGCAGCCTCTGCAGTGATGAGTCGGTCTGTTAGAGGCACTGAGCCAGAAACAGAAGGGTAGATACATCCTCACTGTGGTCATGAGCTTCAGGTGATGACCACACAAACCAACGGCTGTGAGGAGTTTCCTCTAGTTGGGCTAGATCTTAGAGACCGGGTTTCACCATGGAGGAGATGTTTCAGACCAGCAGGAGGGTCGACCCAGGACACGCTGGAGGGGCTTATCTCCAGGTCGGCCTGGGAACATCTACTGGGGATGCTGCCCACAAGACCTGGACCCTGATGTTCAGAGGACAGCAAGACGGGCAAAAGATCTGTTCATTAAATAATATTTAGCATATTTTTTGTACTACATAACTACAATGACACTGAGCTGTCTACCTCCACTCAGTATACCTTAAATAAAACCCAATCAGTCCTTTTTATTTAAACAGATCAAATTGATCATCTCAAAGCATGAATTCATGTTCAAAGTCTTCTTCATGATTTTCAGTTAAATATGTAAAAAGAGTTGTTTTCTGTTGGATTTAAAAGCTATTAGCTCAACAATAAATGTTTGTTTTGTTTTTGTTGATTTAGATGCTAAAATGACAGGAAGCGACCATTTGTAATATATCTGTAGTTTTCACGTAGAAACAGTTTTCTTATCAGATGAAAATCCTTCTAAATCCTCCTTTTCTCTCTTTATATAAACATTCGTGTCATTTTGGGTCAAAGTTATAAGGAGCCAAATGACAGGCTGAAGAGCCACACATGGCTCCAGAGCCGCATGTTGGAGACCCCTGGCCTAGGAGACCCCTGGCCTAAGAGACCCCTGGCCTAGGAGACCCCTGGCCTAGGAGACCCCTGGCCTAGGAGACCCCTGGCCTAGGAGACCCCTGGCCTAGGAGACCCCTGACCTAGGAGATCCCTGGCCTTGGAGACCCCTGGCCTTGGAGACCCCTGGCCTTGGAGACCCCTGGCCTCGGAGACCCCTGGCCTTGGAGACCCCTGACCTTTGAGACCCCTGGTCTTGGAGACCCCTGGCTTTGGAGACCCCTGGCCTAGGAGACCCCTGGTCTTGGAGACCCCTGACCTAGGAGACCCCTGACCTAGGAGATCCCTGGCCTTGGAGACCCCTGGCCTAGGAGACCCCTGGCCTAGGAGACCCCTGGCCTTGGAGACCCCTGGCCTAGGAGACCCCTGGTCTTGGAGACCCCTGGCCTAGGAGACCCCTGGCCTAGGAGACCCCTGGCCTTGGAGACCCCTGGCCTTGGAGACCCCTGGCCTTGGAGACCCCTGGCCTTGGAGACCCCTGGCCTAGGAGACCCCTGGCCTTGGAGACCCCTGGCCTTGGCCAGTAGTTTTGTATTATTCACAAATTTTAAAAAATCGTCTACAATATGATTTTTACCTGCTAGATATAAAAACAAGTCTTACTTATGGCAATTCTAAGAAGAATGCACAATGGAAAAAATAATTTAGGTTTAGGATTCTCAGCAGAGTGCTATCACTGACCCCCCCCCCCCCCACACACACACACACACATCTCATTAGATCAGATTGTGTGTAATTAGCAGGAATCTACTACCCACATTCACTAATGAGTTTAGAGACAGGGAGAAGGAAAGTGATGAGTCATGCTCTGATAATCAGCAAGCTCTAATTTGATCTGCAGACAAACAGAGATGTTGAGATTTCTCCAGTTTCTACTAGTTGTGATTTTGGTGCATATGATGCTTGTTACTTCTATTCTGAGCAGTGAGCACTTCTAAAAGCTGCATAGATTCCTGTTTTTCTATTGGCTGAAATGCAAACGTAAGTAAATCAGATCAACCACAACATCGGACAGAGAGATCTTTTTACCTCAACACTGAATGAAGAGCCCACATCGATCTGCCAGATGATTTAATCCCTTTCTCCTATACAGGTTTTATTCTATGGTGGAGCAGCAGTGGCTCAAGGAGCAGAAAAGGTCAGCGGTTCAATCCCAGCCCAGTCCTAGTCACCTTGTTGTTGTGCTATTAGACAGGGCAGTGCACGCACGACAGCCTGCCCTCTGTCAGACTGCCCCAGAGCATCAGTGGTTACTGAATATGAGCTGAGCCTTAATACAAGACGACCCTTAAAACAAGACGACCCTTAAAACAAGATGACCCTTAATACAAGACGACCCTTAAAACAAGATGACCCTTAAAAGAAGATGACCCTTAATACAAGACGACCCTTAAAACAAGATGACCCTTAATACAAGACAACACTTAAAACAAGACGACCCTTAATACAAGACGACACTTAAAACAAGATGACCCTTAATACAAGACGACCCTTAATACAAGACGACCCTTAAAGCAAGATGACCCTTAAAACAAGATGACCCTTAATACATGACGACCCTTAATACAAGACAACACTTAAAACAAGACGACACTTAATACAAGACGACACTTAAAACAAGATGACCCTTAATACAAGACGACCCTTAATACAAGACGACCCTTAAAACAAGATGACCCTTAATACAAGACGACCCTTAAAACAAGATGACCCTTAAAACAAGATGACCCTTAATACAAGACGACCCTTAAAACAAGATGACCCTTAATACAAGACAACACTTAAAACAAGACGACCCTTAATACAAGACGACACTTAAAACAAGATGACCCTTAATACAAGACGACCCTTAATACAAGACGACCCTTAAAACAAGATGACCCTTAAAACAAGATGACCCTTAATACAAGACGACCCTTAATACAAGACAACACTTAAAACAAGACGACCCTTAATACAAGACGACACTTAAAACAAGATGACCCTTAATACAAGACAACACTTAAAACAAGATGACCCTTAAAACAAGACGACCCTTAAAACAAGATGACCCTTAATACAAGACGACCCTTAATACAAGACGACCCTTAAAACAAGACGACCCTTAAAACAAGATGACCCTTAATACAAGACGACACTTAAAACAAGATGACCCTTAATACAAGACGACCCTTAAAACAAGACGACCCTTAATACAAGACGACACTTAAAACAAGATGACCCTTAATACAAGACGACCCTTAAAACAAGACGACACTTAAAACAAGACGACCCTTAATACAAGATGACCCTTAATACAAGACGACCCTTAATACAAGACGATCCTTAATACAAGACAACACTTAAAACAAGACGACCCTTAATACAAGACAACACTTAAAACAAGACGACCCTTAATACAAGACGACCCTTAAAACAAGACGACCCTTAATACAAGACAACACTTAATACAAGACGACACTTAATACAAGATGACCCTTAAAACAAGACGACACTTAAAACAAGATGACCCTTAAAACAAGATGACCCTTAATACCAGATGACCCTTAAAACAAGACAACACTTAAAACAAGACGACCCTTAAAACAAGACGACCCTTAAAATAAGATGACCCTTAATACAAGACGAAACTTAAAACAAGACGACCCTTAAAACAAGACGACACTTAAAACAAGACGACCCTGAATACAAGACGACACTTAATACAAGACGACCCTTAAAACAAGACGACCCTTAATACAAGACGACACTTAAAACAAGACGACACTTAAAACAAGATGACCCTTAAAACAAGATGACCCTAAATCCAAGACGGCCCTTAATACAAGACAACACTTAAAACAAAACGACCCTTAATACAAGACAACACTTAAAACAAGACGACCCTTAATACAAGACGACCCTTAAAACAAGACGACCCTTAATACAAGACGACACTTAATACAAGACGACCCTTAAAACAAGATGACCCTTAAAACAAGATGACCCTTAATACAAGACCACCCTTAAAACAAGATGACCCTTAATACAAGACGACCCTTAAAACAAGACGACACTTAAAACAAGACAACCCTTAAAACAAGACGACCCTTAATACAAGACGACACTTAAAACAAGACGACCCTCATTACAAGACGACACTTAAAACAAGACGACCCTTAAAACAAGACGACCCTTAATACAAGATGACCCTTAAAACAAAACGACCCTTAATACAAGACGACCCTTAAAACAAGACGACACTTCATACAAGACGACACTTAAAACAAGATGACCCTTAATACAAGACGACCCTTAAAACAAGATGACCCTTAAAACAAGATGACCCTTAAAACAAGACGACCCTTAATACAAGACGACCCTTAAAACAAGACGACCCTTAAAACAAGACGACCCTTAATACAAGACGACCCTTATAACAAGACGACCCTTAATACAAGACGACCCTTAAAACAAGATGACCCTTAGAACAATAAGACCCTCAAAATAAGATGATCCTGAAAATGAGACAACCCCAAATATAAGATGACCCCTGCACCTGCAGCAGCGACACACACACACACACACACACACACACACACACACACACACACACACACACACACACACACACACACACACACACACACACACACTTACAGCCTTTTGTGAATCAGATGCTGAATCCCTGGATCGTCTGTTTTTTCATTCCTCTCTTCACACTAAGTTTTGGATGACATTAGCGATTGGATTCATGTCAAACTGAATATTCTTTCTCTTGATGTTGGACATTTTCTATTTTTTGTGGAAAACTTCAGCCCAACTTTTTCTGATACCATTAATATACTAGCTAAATATCACCTTCACTGTAGTAAATGGAGATTAAATGAGCCCTCTTTCCTCTGTTTCTTGATCAAATTTCAAAGATTTTATTCTTCATTAAGGAGAATTAAAAACTAGAAAAGTGCTAGAATCATCTCACACCAACTTAGTGAAACTCATTGTTTTAACTTTCCTTTCTGCCCATGCTCCCTTTATATTTAATGTTTTATTTTTCCTTTATGTGCCTCCTAGCTCATTAGTGATATTACTATTTGGAGTTATTATGTCCTCCATGAGAGTTCCAGGTGTTTAGAGACAGACTGACGGATGGACGGACAGGACAAGACAAAACAGACAATGAACCATATGTAGTTTTGTATTTTGTTTTGTTGTTATTAACCATAACGCCCACCCCCCCTCCCAAATAAAAAGAAGGTGACACACGCACCGGGGTGGGGGTGGGGGTGGTGCTGAGCCACTGAAGTAGACGACCTGTGTCATGGTAAACTAGAGGTTAATAACAGGTTTGATTCTAGTGAAGGAATATGAAGGTTTGGACAGAGCTGGTTTAAATACCTGATAACTAGCTGTTAATCTGTCACTGATCGGCAGCAGCGTCTCTCCTGATCGGACTAGTCCTGAGTATTTCTCTGGTCAGAGGACTACATCCTGCTTCTAGAGACTCCTCCCACTTTGAGTGATGTCACTGGTGGGTGTGGTTCTTACTGATAGAACGACCCAAACATCCTTTAAACGTTCCTCTAATTAAAACAGAACCCACAGGGACCCCGTTGTTTTCATGGTCAGTCCTGACTAGCCTACCAGGGCTGCTCAGAGCTCACTGTGTGCTAAAGGACATGTTTTTCTTTGTCACGTATCTGATCCCAGGCCAGCATTTGGGCATACATTCTCCTGAATCCCAGTGAAGTATTTGCTGTGGACTGGCCCAGACAGCGACACCATTAATCATGGGTGTCGACATGTTGTGTGTTATTGTTACTCCGCTCACTTTGGACTCGCCACATCCGCTGTTTGAGAGTCTGGCTCGGGAAAAACAAGAGAAAACATGAATACAGGCTGATTGGACAGCTGTGATCTGATATAAGCGACAATAACAACAAGAGGTTTGACTGGAGCTAGTGGTAAATATAAACCTGGCACCATGGAGACTACTGACATGCCTTAACACAGACATACATGTCTTTCTTTGAGAGGACCACTCTATCAGGCTTGGAGTTTGTTTGGGATTTAGATCTGTCTCCAGGGAGGGAGACGCTGTGACAGGAACTGTGGGACGGTCTGGGACTGAACTACAGCTCAGGAAGTGGTCTGGGTCTCATGTTTGTTCCTACAGGCACTTATTGGTTGACAGAAGAGGACAAATTATTTGGAACCCTTAATTAATTATAAACACACACACACACACACACACACACACACACACACACACACACACACACACACACAC
>SSNR01000531.1:278613-283613 GCA_006937965.1 Callopanchax toddi
TACTACTACTACTACTACCACCACTCCTCCGGCCGTGCAGCCTATTACTACTACTACCACTACTACTACTACTACTACTACTACTACCACCACTCCTACCACCACCACTCCTCCAGCCGTGCAGCCTAGTACTACTACCACTACTACTACTACTACTACTACTACTACCACCACTCCTCCAGCCGTGCAGCCTATTACTACTACTACCACTACTACTACTACTACTACTACTACCACCACCACTACTACCACCACCACTCCTCCACCCGTGCAGCCTATTACTACTACTACTACCACTACCACTACTACTACCACCACCACTCCGCCAGCCCCGCAGCCTACTACTACTACTACTACTACTACTACTACCACTACTACTACTACTACTACCACCACTACTACTACTACTACTACTACTACTACTACTACTACCACACCCTCCGACCGTGCCGCCTACTACTACTACTACCACTACTACTACTACTACTACTACTACTACTACAACAACTACTCCAGCCGTGCAGCCTATTACTACTACTACTACTACTACTACTACTACCACCACCACTCCTTCCACCACCACTCCTCCAGCCGTGCAGCCTATTACTACTACTACCACTACTACTACTACTACTACTACTACCACCACCACTCCTCCAGCCGTGCAGCCTATTACTACTACTACCACTACTACTACTACTACCACCACTCCTTCCACCACCACTCCTCCAGCCGCGCCGCCTACTACTACTACTACTACTACTACTACTACTACTACCACCACCACTCCTCCACCCGCGCAGCCTACTACTACTACCACTACTACTACTACCACTACTACTACCACCACCACTCCTACCACCACCACTCCTCCAGCCGTGCAGCCTATTACTACTACTACTACTACTACTACTACTACTACCACCACTCCTCCGGCCGTGCAGCCTATTACTACTACTACCACTACTACTACTACTACTACTACTACTACCACCACTCCTACCACCACCACTCCTCCAGCCGTGCAGCCTATTACTACTACTACCACTACTACTACTACTACTACCACCACTCCTCCAGCCGTGCAGCCTATTACTACTACTACTACTACCACTACTACTACTACTACCACTACTACTACTACTACTACCACCACCACTCCTACCACCACCACTCCTCCAGCCCTGCAGCCTATTACTACTACTACCACTACTACTACTACTACTACTCCTACCACCACCACTCCTCCAGCCGTGCAGCCTATTACTACTACTACCACTACTACTACTACTACTACTACTACTACTACTACTACTACTACCACCACTCCTACCACCACCACTCCTCCAGCCGTGCAGCCTATTACTACTACTACTACCACTACTACTACTACTACTACTACTACTACCACTACTACTACTACTACTACTCCTACTACTACTACCACCACTCCTCCAGCCGTGCAGCCTATTACTACTACTACTACTACTACTACTACTACTACTACTACTACTACTACTACTACTACCACTACTCCTCCAGCCGCGCAGCCTACTACTACTACTACTACTACTACTACTACTACTACCACCACCACTCCTCCCACCACCACTACTACTACTACCACTACTACTACTACTACTACTACCACTACTACTACTACTACTACAGTCGTGCAGCCTATTACTATTACTACTACTACCACTACTACCACTACTACTACCACTGCTACTACCACCACCACTCCTTCCACCACCACTCCTCCAGCCGTGCAGCCTATTATTACTACTACTACTACTACTACTACTACTACCACCACTCCTACCACCACCACTCCTCCAGCCGTGCAGCCTATTACTACTACTACTACTACTACTACTACTACTACTACCACCACTCCTCCAGCCGTGCAGCCTATTACTACTACTACCACTACTACTACTACTACCACTACTACTACTACCACTACTACTACCACCACCACTCCTACCACCACCACTCCTCCAGCCGTGCAGCCTATTACTACTACTACTACTACTACTACTACTACTACTACTACTACCACCACTCCTCCGGCCGTGCAGCCTATTACTACTACTACCACTACTACTACTACTACTACTACTACTACCACCACTCCTACCACCACCACTCCTCCAGCCGTGCAGCCTATTACTACTACTACTACTACTACTACTACTACTACTACCACCACCACTCCTCCAACCGTGCAGCCTATTACTACTACTACTACCACTACTACTACTACTACTACCACTACTACGACTACTACCACTACTACTACTACTACTACTACCACTACTACAACTACTACCACCACTACTACCACCACCACTACTCCAGCCGTGCAGCCTATTACCACTACTACTACTACTACTACTACTACCACTACTACTACCACTACTACCACCACCACTACTCCAGCCGTGCAGCCTATTACTACTACTACTACTACTACTACTACTCCAGCCGTGCAGCCTATTACTACTACTACTACTACTACTACTACTACTACTACTACTACTACCACTACTACTACTACTACCACTACTACTACTACTACCACTACTACTACCACTCCTACCACCACCACTCCTCCAGCCGTGCAGCCTATTACTACTACTACCACTACTACTACTACTACCACTACTACTACTACTACCACTACTACTACCACCACCACTCCTCTAGCCGTGCAGCCTATTACTACTACTACTACTACTACTACTACTACCACTCCTACCACCACCACTACTCCAGCTGTGCAGCCTTTTACCACTACTACTACTACTACTACTACTACCACTACTACAACTACTCCTACTCCTACTACCACTACTACTACTACTACTCCTACCACCACCACTCCTCCAGCCGCGCAGCCTATTACTACTACTACCACTACTACTACTACTACTACTACTACCACCACCACTCCTTCCACCACCACTCCTCCAGCCGTGCAGCCTATTACTGCTACTACCACTACTTCTACCAGTCCTACTACCACCACTCCTCCAGCCGTGCAGCCTATTTCTACTACTACTACTCCTACCACTACTACTACTACTACTACTACCACTACTACTACTACTACCACTACTACTACTACTACTACCACTACTACTACCACTACTCCTCCAGCCGTGCAGCCTATTACTACTACTACCACTACTACTACTACTACTACTACTACCACCACCACTCCTACCACCACCACTCCTCCAGCCGTGCAGCCTATTACTACTACTACTACTACTACTACCACTACTCCTACCACCACCACTCCTCCAGCCGTGCAGCCTATTACTACTACTACTACTACTACTACTACTACCACCACCACTCCTTCCACCACCACTCCTCCAGCCGTGCAGCCTATTACCACTACTACTACTACTACTACTACTCCAGCCGTGCAGCCTATTACTACTACTACCACTACTACTACTACTACTACTACTACTACTACTACCACCACCACTCCTCCAGCCGTGCAGCCTTTTACTACTACTACCACTACTACTACTACTACTACTACTACCACCACCACTCCTTCCACCACCACTCCTCCAGCCGTGCAGCCTATTACTACTACTACTACTACTACTACCACTACTACTACCACCACCACTCCTCCAGCCGTGCAGCCTTTTACTACTACTACCACTACTACTACTACTACTACTACTACCACCACCACTCCTTCCACCACCACTCCTCCAGCCGTGCAGCCTATTACTACTACTACTACTACCACCACTCCTCCAGCCGTGCAGCCTATTACTACTACTACTACTACTACTACTACTACTACCACCACTCCTTCCACCACCACTCCTCCAGCCGTGCAGCCTACTACCACTACTACTACTACTACTACTACTCCAGCCGTGCAGCCTATTACTACTACTACCACTACTACTCCTCCTACTACTACTACTACCACCACTCCTACCACCACCACTCCTCCAGCCGTGCATCCTATTACTACTACTACTACTACCACTACTACCACCACCACTCCTCCAGCCGTGCAGCCTATTACTACTACTACTACTACTACTACTCCAGCCGTGCAGCCTATTACTACTACTACTACCACTACTACTACCACTACTACTACTACTACCACTACTACTACTACTACTACTACTACTACTACTACTACTACTTCTACTACTCCTCCAGCCGTGCGCCTATTACTACTACTACCACTACTACTACTACTACTACTACTACCCCTACTACTCCTACTACCACCACTCCTCCAGCCGTGCAGCCTATTACTACTACTACTACTACTACTACTACTACTACCACCACTCCTCCGGCCGTGCAGCCTACTACTACTACTACCACTACTACTACTACTACTACTGCTACTACTACTACTACTAGTACTACCACTACTACTACCACTACTACTACTAGTACTACTACTACTCCTACCACCACCACTCCTCCAGCCGTGCAGCCTATTACTACTACTACTACTACTACTACCACTACTACTACCACCACCACTCCTCCAGCCGTGCAGCCTTTTACTACTACTACCACTTCTACTACTACTACTACTACTACTACTACTACTACCACTACCACTACTACCACCACTACCACTACTACTACTACTAGTACCGCTACTACTACTACTACTACTCTACTACTACCACTCCTACCACCACCACTCCTCCAGCCGTGCAGCCTATTACTACTACTACTACTACTACTACTACTCCAGCCGTGCAGCCTTTTACTACTACTACCACTACTACTACTACTACTACTACTACCACCACCACTCCTTCCACCACCACTCCTCCAGCCGTGCAGCCTATTACTACTACTACCACTACTACTACTACTACTACTACTACTACTACTACCACCACTCCTCCAGCCGTGCAGCCTATTACTACTACTACTACTACTACTACCACTACTACTTCCACCACCACTCCTCCAGCCGTGCA
>SSNR01000531.1:286113-293620 GCA_006937965.1 Callopanchax toddi
TCCAGCCGTGCACCTATTACTGCTACTACCACTACTTCTACCAGTCCTTCTACCACCACTCCTCCAGCCGTGCAGCCTATTACTACTACTACCACTACTACTACTACTACTACCACTACTCCTACCACCACCACTCCTCCAGCGGTGCAGCCTATTACTACTACTACTACTACTACCACTACTACTACTACTACTACTACTACTACTACTACTACTACTACTACTACTACTACTACTACCACCACTCCTCCAGCCGTGCAGCCTATTACTACTACTACTACTACTACTACTACTACTACCACCACTCCTCCGGCCGTGCAGCCTATTACTACTACTACCACTACTACTACTACTACTACTACTACTACCACCACTCCTACCACCACCACTCCTCCAGCCGTGCAGCCTATTACTACTACTACTACCACTACCACTACTACTACCACCACCACTCCTCCAGCCGTGCAGCCTATTACTACTACTACTACTACTACTACTACTACCACCACCACTCCTCCAGCCGTGCAGCCTATTACTACTACTACTACTACTACTACTACCACCACTCCTCCAGCCGTGCAGCCTATTACTACTACTACCACTACTACTACTACTACTACTACTACCACCACCACTCCTCCAGCCGTGCAGCCTATTACTACTACTACTACTACTACTACTACTACCACCACTACTACTACTACTACTACTACTACCACCACCACTCCTCCAGCCGTGCAGCCAGCCCAGAGCTTCCCTCTGACCAGCAGCACACTGCGGCTCGGTCCGTGTGCTAACGGATAACGAGGGTCTCTTTCTGTCGGAGTATAGGGATCACTTATTGGTGTTAAAGCATTCAGACAGTGAGTCACTGCTCCTG
This sequence comes from Callopanchax toddi, assembly GCA_006937965.1. Taxonomy (NCBI): domain Eukaryota; kingdom Metazoa; phylum Chordata; class Actinopteri; order Cyprinodontiformes; family Nothobranchiidae; genus Callopanchax; species Callopanchax toddi. The sequence goes on from SSNR01000531.1 coordinate 286,994, forward strand.
CAGGCGTCTGATCCTGAAGGAGCTCAGCTCTGATCTCCTGGAACTCTCTGAACTGGTTTTAGCATTCAGATGGAGAAAGGTATTAAAGGGGTTCAGATCTCAGCAGCTGATGTTCATATCAGGGCAGCAGGTTGAAGTGATTAGTGCCATCAGCTGATGGTCATGTTTATTTCTAACTAATCTCAGATACACTTCATACAGCGGATACGATAAGTCTGTGACCCCCTACCAGAACCTGTTAGCTGGTCTCTAGGAGGTCCTCCTACCCTCCACTCATTACACCCTTCACTTAGAACAGTTGGTCATGGGTGACCCTACCAGGGGCACAGGTTTCCCAGACCACATAGCTCCTAGGGTCACTAGGACCACCATAAGGTGGAGGTTCTAGGAGGAGACGACCTGTATAGGGCTAACCCTAACCTGTTTTTAACTGTCAACCTGATAAAAGTAGATTGTCCTTTTGTCTATGAAATGCTGGTAGTAGGAAGGTTTTACTTAAGAAAACTTGCTACATAAGAAATACAAACAGTAGTGTTAATTTTGTGAATACACCAGTGTTCAGAATGTCCAACCAGGTGTTTTGTCCCTGTCGTTGCAGCTTTGGTGGTAAGGTTTCTGACCAGACGCTTCATCTGGGAGTACGATCCAACACTGGGTAAGTCGTCCTGGTAACAGAACCTGTACGACTGTTTTACTGTCAACAAACCAGTTACAGTAACACAGTCACCATTAAGGGTACAGGCAGTCTGAGATCTGTGAAAGAGGAGGAGTTGTAGCATTCAAAGGCTGTGGAGGCTTGTTGACACGCACGAGCTGCCCCGCGAGCATGCACGCACACACGCACACACATACATAGAACTGGACTCCAAACCCACTCACTACCCCGTGAGGAGATCCGCATTAAACATCAGTGCCTGAGTATATCTCGTCTCGTCTTCTTCCGCTTATCCGGGTCCGGGTCGCGGGGGCAGCATCCCAATCAGGGAGCTCCAGACGGTCCTCTCCCCAGCCACTTCTACCAGCTCCTCCAGCAGGACCCCAAGGCGCTCCAGGGCCAAACCAGAGATAGATTTTCTCCAGCGTGTCCTGGGTCGACCCGGGGGCCTCCTGCCGGCAGGACATGTCTGAAACACCTCCCTGGGGAGGCGTCCAGGAGGCATCCTAACAAGATGCCTGAACCACCTCAGCTGGCTCCTCTCTACATGGAGGAGCAGCGGTTCTACTCCGAGTCTCTCCTGAATGTCCGAGATCCTCACCCTATCCCTAAGGCTGTGCCCGGCCTCGCTGAGGAGAAAACTCATTTCAGCCGCTTGTATCCGCGATCTCGTTCTTTCGGTCATTACCCAAAGCTCATGACCAGGTGAGGATTGGGACGTAGACCGACCGGTAAATCGAGAGCCTTGCTTTCTGGCTCAGCTCCTTCTTCACCACAACAGACCGGTTCAGCGTCCATCACTGCAGACGCTGCCCCAATCCGCCTGTCGATCTCCCTCCTTCACTCACTAGAGAACAAGACCCAGAGATACTTGAACTCCTCCACTAGAGGCAGCACTGGAGTTGGTAGGCCACACTTTTCCGACAGAGAACCATGGCCTCAGACTTGGAGGTGCTGATCCTCATCCCAGCCGCTTCACACTCAGCTGTGAACCTCCCCAGCAAGAGCTGTAGGTCAGAGCCTGATGAAGCTAGGAGGACCACATCATCTGCAAAAAGCAGAGACGAGATTCTCCTGTCACCAAACTCAACCCCCTCCACACCACGGCTGCTCCTAGAAATCCTGTCCATAAAGGTTCTGAACAGGACCGGTGACAAAGGGCAGCCCTGGAGGAGTCCAACCCTCACTGGGAACAGGTCCGACTTACTGCCGGCTATGAGGACCAGACTCACACTCCTCTGGTACAGGGACTGAATGGCCCTTAACAAAAGACCATCCACCCCGTACTCCTGGAGCGCCCCCCACAGGGTGTCCCTGGGGACACGGTCATAAGCCTTCTCCAAATCCACTAAACACATGTGGATTGGTTGGGCAAACTCCCATGACCCCTCCATCACCCTAGCGAGGGTAAAGAGCTGGTCCACAGTTCCAGGACCAGGACGAAAACCACATTGCTCCTCTTCTATCTGAGGTTCAACCATCGACCGGACCCTCCTCTCCAGGACCCTGGAGTAGACCTTCCCAGGGAGGCTGAGGAGTGTGATCCCCCTATAGTTGGAACACACCCTCTGGTCCCCCTTCTTAAAAATGGGAACCACCACCCCAGTTTGCCACTCCACAGGAACTGCCCCCGATGACCACGCAATGTTGCAGAGACGTGTCAACCACGACAGTCCTACAACATCCATCGCCTTGAGATACCCAGGTCGGATCTCATCCACCCCTGGGGCTCCGCCACTGCGTAGTTGTTTGACTACCTCAGAGACTTCTACCCCAGAGATTGGACAGTCCGTCCCCAGGTCTCCCAGCTCTGGTTCCTCATAGGAATGCGCGTCGTGGGATTGAGGAGCTCCTCAAAGTATTCCTTCCACCGTCCGACTATAGCCCCAGTTGATGTCAGCAGCTCCCCGTCCCCACTGTAAACAGTGTGAGCGAGTTGCCGCCTTCCTCCCCTGAGGCGCCGGATGGTTTGCCAGAACCTTTTTGGAGCCGACTGATAGTCTTTCTCCATGGTCTCACCAAACTCCTCCCACGCTCGAGATTTTGCCTCAGAAACTGCCACTGCTGCACTTCGCTTGGCCCGCCGGTACCCATCAGCTGCCTCTGGAGACCCACAGACCAGCCACGCCCTGTAGGCCTCCTTCTTCAGCCTGACGGCTCCCCTAACCTCTGGTGTCCACCAGCGGGTACGGGGGTTACCGCCACGACTGGCACCGGCTACCTTGCGACCACAGCTAGCAACAGCCGCCTCAACAATCGCAGAGCGGAACAAGGCCCATTCGGACTCAATGTCCCCCACTGCTCTCGGGACGCGGTCGAAGCTCTGCCGGAGGTGGGAGTTGAAGACCATCTTGACAGGCTCTTCTGCCAGGCGTTCCCAGCAGACCCTCACTATACGTTTGGGTCTACCAGGTCTGCCATCTGATCCAACTCACCACCAGGTGGTGATCAGTTGACAGCTCCGCCCCTCTCTTCACTCGAGTGTCCAAAACATACGGTCTCAGGTCAGATGATACAACTATAAAGTCAATCATCGACCTGTAACCTAGGCTGCCCTGGTACCAGGTGTACCGGTGGGCATCCTTATGTTCGAACATGGTGTTCGTTATGGCCAAACTGCGACTTGCACAGAAGTCCAAAAACAGAACACCACTCGAGTTCAGATTGGGCGGGCCGTTCCTCCCAATCACGCCCCTCCAGGTCACGCTGTCNTACTACTACTACTACTACTACTACTACCACCACTCCTCCAGCCGTGCAGCCTATTACTACTACTACTACTACTACTACTACTACTACCACCACTCCTCCGGCCGTGCAGCCTATTACTACTACTACCACTACTACTACTACTACTACTACTACTACCACCACTCCTACCACCACCACTCCTCCAGCCGTGCAGCCTATTACTACTACTACCACTACTACTACTACTACTACTACTACCACTACTACTACTACTACCACTACTCCTACCACCACCACTCCTCTAGCCGTGCAGCCTACGACAACTACTACTACTACTACTACCACCACCACTCCTACCACCACCACTCCTCCAGCCGTGCAGCCTATTACTACTACTACCTACTACTACTACTACTACTACTACTACCACCACCACTCCTCCAGCCGTGCAGCCTATTACTACTACTACTACTACTACTACTACTACTACTACTACTACTACTACCACTACTACTACCACCACCACTCCTCCAGCCGTGCAGCCTTTTACTACTACTACCACTACTACTACTACTACTACTACTACCACCACCACTCCTTCCACCACCACTCCTCCAGCCGTGCAGCCTATTACTACTACTACCACTACTACTACTACTACTACTACTACCACCACCACTCCTCCAGCCGTGCAGCCTATTACTACTACTACTACTACTACTACTACTACCACCACCACTCCTCCAGCCGTGCAGCCTATTACTACTACTACTACTACTACTACTACTACTACTACTACCACCACCACTCCTCCAGCCGTGCAGCCTATTACTACTACTACCACTACTACTACTACTACTACTACTACCACCACCACTCCTCCAGCCCTGCCGCCTACTACTACTACTACTACTACTACCACCACCACTCCTACCACCACCACTCCTCCAGCCGTGCAGCCTATTACTACTACTACCACTACTACTACTACTACTACTACTACTACCACCACCACTCCTCCAGCCGTGCAGCCTATTACTACTACTACTACTACTACTACTACTACTACCACCACTCCTCCGGCCGTGCAGCCTATTACTACTACTACCACTACTACTACTACTACCACCACCACTCCTACCACCACCACTCCTCCAGCCGTGCAGCCTATTACTACTACTACTACTACTACTACCACCACCACTCCTACCACCACCACTCCTCCAGCCGTGCAGCCTATTACTACTACTACCACTACTACTACTACTACCACTACTACTACTACTACTACCACTACTCCTACCACCACCACTCCTCCAGCCGTGCAGCCTATTACTACTACTACTACTACTACCACCACCACTCCTACCACCACCACTCCTCCAGCCGTGCAGCCTTTTACTACTACTACCACTACTACTACTACTACTACTACTACCACCACTACTCCTACCACCACCACTCCTCCAGCCGTGCAGCCTATTACTACTACTACTACTACTACTACCACCACCACTCCTACCACCACCACTCCTCCAGCCGTGCAGCCTTCTACTACTACTACCACTAGACTACTACTACTACTACTACCACCACCACTCCTACCACCACCACTCCTCCAGCCGTGCAGCCTATTACTACTACTACTACTACTACTACTACTACTACCACCACCACTCCTCCAGCCGTGCAGCCTACTACTACTACTACCACTACTACTACTACTACTACTACTACCACCACCACTCCTACCACCACCACTCCTCCAGCCGTGCAGCCTATTACTACTACTACTACTACTACTACTACTACCACCACTCCTCCGGCCGTGCAGCCTATTACTACTACTACCACTACTACTACCACTACTACTACTACTACCACTACTACTACCACCACCACTCCTCCAGCCGTGCAGCCTATTACTACTACTACTACTACTACTACTACTACCACCACCACTCCTCCGGCCGTGCAGCCTATTACTACTACTACCACTACTACTACTACTACTACTACCACCACCACTCCTTCCACCACCACTCCTCCAGCCGTGCAGCCTATTACTACTACTACCACTACTACTACTACTACCACCACTCCTTCCACCACCACTCCTCCAGCCGTGCAGCCTATTACTACTACTACTACCACTACTACTACTACTACTACTACTACTACCACCACTCCTCCAGCCGTGCAGCCTATTACTACTACTACTACTACTACTACTACTACTACCACCACTCCTCCGGCCGTGCAGCCTATTACTACTACTACTACTACTACTACTACTACTACTACTACCACCACTCCTCCAGCCGTGCAGCCTATTACTACTACTACCACTACTACTACTACTACTACTACTACTACCACCACTCCTACCACCACCACTCCTCCAGCCGTGCAGCCTATTACTACTACTACTACCACTATTACTACTACTACTACCACTACTACTACTACTACTACTACTACTACTACCACTACTACTACTACTACTACCACCACTACTACTACTACTACTACTACTACTACTACCACCACCACTCCTCCAGCCGTGCAGCCTATTCTACTACTACTACTACTACTACTACTACTACCACCACTACTACCACTACTACTACTACTACCACTACTACTACTACTACTACTACTACCACTACTACTACCACCACCACTCCTCCAGCCGTGCAGCCTATTACTACTACTACTACTACTACTACTACTACCACCACCACTCCTTCCACCACCACTCCTCCAGCCGTGCAGCCTATTACTACTACTACTACTACTACTACCACTACTACTACCACCACCACTCCTCCAGCCGTGCAGCCTATTACTACTACTACTACTACTACTACTACTACTACTACTACTACTACTACCACCACTCCTCCAGCCGTGCAGCCTATTACTACTACTACTACTACTACTACTACTACTACCACCACTCCTCCGGCCGTGCAGCCTATTACTACTACTACCACTACTACTACCACCACCACTACTACCACCACCACTCCTACAGCCGTGCAGCCTATTACTACTACTACCACTACTACTACTACTACCACCACCACTCCCCCCCCCGCGCCGCCTCCTACTACTACTACCACTACTACTACTACTACCACTACTACTACTACTACTACTACTACCACCACCACTCCTCCTGCCGCGCCGACTACTACTACTACTACCACTACTACTACTACTACCACCACTCCTTCCACCACCACTCCTCCAGCCGTGCAGCCTATTACTACTACTAC
>SSNR01000531.1:294499-308075 GCA_006937965.1 Callopanchax toddi
GCTCCGCCCCTCTCTTCACTCGAGTGTCCAAAACATACGGTCTCAGGTCAGATGATACAACTATAAAGTCAATCATCGACCTGTAACCTAGGCTGCCCTGGTACCAGGTGTACCGGTGGGCATCCTTATGTTCGAACATGGTGTTCGTTATGGCCAAACTGCGACTTGCACAGAAGTCCAAAAACAGAACACCACTCGAGTTCAGATTGGGCGGGCCGTTCCTCCCAATCACGCCCCTCCAGGTCACGCTGTCATTGCCCACGTGAGCGTTGAAGTCTCCCAGCAGGACTATGGAGTCCCCAGTAGGAGCGCTATCCAGCACTCGTCCCAGAGACTCCAAAAAGGGTGGGTACTCTGAACTGCTATTTGGTGCATAAGCACAAACAACAGACAGGACCCGTTCCCCAACCCGAAGGCGCAGGGAAGCTGCCCTTTCGTCCCCCGGGGTAAACCCCAACATACAGGCAGAGAGTCTTGAGGCTAACAGAAAGCCCCCCCCCCCAGCCCTCCGCCTCTTACCTGGAGCAACTCCAGCAAAGAAGAGAGTCCAACCCCTCTCCAGGACTCGGGTTCCAGATATCCAGATATTCCATATATAAACATATATATGTAATATTATGTTTATATACATGAAGGTTCAAATGGGCTTTTTAAGGTATTCTAAGGGTTTTTATTTTATAATAATTGACTTTTTTGAGCAGACTTTTGAAGTTTCTGACCTTAGAAAAAGGACATTTAATTTAAGAAATCAAATTCTTATTTTTATGTAAATAAGGTGAAAAAATGTAAACAGTTTTAATAAATTGCCCCGTGGAGATGTGATGGGATTTTTTCACAGCACAAATCAGAGTGATAGAGTTGTGTTTAATGTAGTCGAGGCGTAACGCAGAGCTGGCCTTTGTTTTTCTGATGATGTCGGCTGAACGGGGGTCTGACGCTGTAATTACAGGGTGTAAAGACTAAACGTCTCATCTGTCAGGTCCTTTTCATTTCCTGGCTGTGCAGAACAGGTCAGTTCGCCTGGAGCTCTGTTCAGTCGTGTTTCTGCTGATATGAACAGAGTCAGAGTCCACAGCAACAACAACCCACCTTCACTTTCCTCTAAAACACAGTGGTCAAAACCTTACTGGCTACATTCTTTCAAGTCAAATATTTTTGAACTTTTCAAAGTTCTAAATGTAGCAAACCTGATTGTTTCTCTGGAGAACACATTGTTCCTACAACTCCCAGCTTCATGATGCCCTGAGCTGTACAAACTAAAGCCCGTTGTTGAAATCAAGGAAAGAGTCAGAGCTGCCTCCTTGGTTACGACAGGAGCTGGCGTCAAAACCAAGATGCACAGCTGGAGCTCCATAATGGGAATAACAGCACTGCTGGTGGGTGTCTGTTACCAATCACATTGCCTGGCTCAAATTACCTATGAAGTGGTCGAAACATGATTAAAATGCTATTATGGGCATATCACACAGGTAGGGGGTGTACAGGCTGCTGGCCTGAGAAAGTCCAGACTGCTGCCAGAACCTTTATCCCTCTCAGGATTCTGGCTACTCCTTCATGTTCATTATCCACAAGTTCAAAACAAGCTCTCCTTTCTTATGATCTTCACTTCATAAATATTCTGTTGACTAACTGTGAGGATTGGTTGAGTTACAGGTGATCATTAGGGGCGGCGTGGAGCTCAGTAGGTTCAGTGTCTGGTCTGGCAACCGGAGGGTCGTCGGTTCAATCCCAGCTCCAGCTGGGTTACTATGTTGTTACATACACTTCACCCACCTGGCCTACTGGCGGAGGTCAGAGGGACTTGGCGGTGCCGGTGCATGGCGTCCCGTCTCTGGCAGTGCGTCCAACAACAGCTGGGGCTGTCTGGTGGTTTTTAGCTGGTCAACCTGGTCAACAGGTAGTAAACAGGTGTTAAACAGGTAGTCAACAGGTAGTAAAAAGGTAGAAAACAGGTAGAAAACAGGTAGTAAACAGGTTGAAAACAGGTGGGAAACAGGTAGTCAACAGGTACAAAACAGGTAGTAAACAGGTAGTAAACAGGTATTAAACAGGTAGTAAACAGGTAGAAAACAGGTAGTCAAAAGGTACAAAACAGGTAGTCAACAGGTAGAAAACAGGTAGTAAACAGGTAGTAAACAGGTATAAAACAGGTATAAAACAGGTAGTAAACAGGTAGAAAATAGGTAGCAAACAGTTAGAAAACAGTTAGAAAACAGGTAGTAAACAGGTAGAAAACAGGTAGTAAACAGGTACAAAACAGGTAGAAAACCGGTAGTAAACAGGTACAAGAGGTAATCAACAGGTAGTAAACAGGTAGAAAACAGGTAGTAAACAGGTAGTAAACAGGTAGTAAACAAGTAGAAAACAAGTAGTAAACAGGTAGTAAACAGGTACAAAACAGATAGTCAACAGGTAGTAGACAGGTAGAAAACAGGTAGTAAACAGGTAGTAAACAGGTTAGGAAACAAGTAGAAAACAGGTAGTCAACAGGTAGTAAACAGGTACAAAACAGATAGTCAACAGGTAGAAAACAGGTACAAAACAGATAGTCAACAGGTAGTAAACAGGTAGAAAACAGGTAGGAAACAGGTAGGAAACAGGTAGAAAACAGGTAGAAAACATGTAGCAAACAGTTAGAAAACAGGTAGTAAACAGTTAGAAAACAGGTAGTAAACAGTTAAAAAACAGGTAGTAAACAGTTAGAAAACAGGTAGTAAACAGGTAGAAAACAGTTAAAAAACAGGTAGTAAACAGTTAGAAAACAGGTAGTAAACAGGTAAAAAACAGGTAGTAAACAGGTACAAAACAGGTAGTAAACATGTACAAAACAGGTAGTAAACAGGTACAAGAGGTAATCAACAGGTAGTAAACAGGTAGAAAACAGTTAGTAAACAGGTAGTAAACAAGTAGTAAACAGGTAGTAAACAGGTACAAAACAGAAAGTCAACATGTAGTAAACAGGTAGAAAACAGGTAGAAAACAGGTACAAAACAGGTAGAAAACAGGTACAAGAGGTAATCAACAGGTAGTCAACAGGTAGTCAACAGGTAGAAAACAGGCAGAAAACAGGTAGTCAACAGGTAGTCAACAGGTACAAAACAGATAGTCAACAGGTAGTAAACAGATAGAAAACAGGTAGTAAAAAGGTACAAAACAGGTAGTCAACAGGTTGTAAACAGGTAGAAAACAGGTAGAAAACAGGTAGTAAACAGGTACAAGAGGTAATCAACAGGTCATCAACAGGTAGAAAACAGGTAGTCAACAGGTTGTCAACAGGTACAAAACAGATAGTCAACAGGTAGTAAACAGGTAGTCAACAGGTACAAAACAGATAGTCAACAGCTAGTAAACAGGTGTTAAACAGGTAGTAAAAAGGTAGAAAACAGGTAGAAAACAAGTAGTAAACAGGTAGAAAACAGGTAGTAAACAGGTAGTAAACAGGTAGAAAACAGGTAGTAAACAGGTAGAAAACAGGTAGTAAACAGTTAGAAAACAGGTAGTAAACAGGTAGAAAACAGTTAAAAAACAGGTAGTAAACAGGTAGAAAACAGGTAGTAAACAGGTACAAAACAGGTAGAAAACAGGTAGAAAACAGGTAGTAAACAGGTAGTAAACAGGTAGAAAACAGTTAAAAAACAGGTAGTAAACAGGTAGAAAACAGGTAGTAAACAGGTAGAAAACAGGTAGAAAACAGGTAGTAAACAGGTAGAAAACAGTTAAAAAACAGGTAGTAAACAGGTAGAAAACAGGTAGTAAACAGGTACAAAACAGGTAGAAAACAGGTAGTAAACAGTTACAAAACAGGTAGTCAACAGGTAGAAAACAGGTGGTCAACAGGTAGAAAACAGGTAGTCAACAGGTACAAAACAGATAGTAAACAGGTGGGAAACAGGTAGTCAACAGGTAGTAAAAAGGTACAGGTAGTCAACAGGTTCTAAACAGGTAGAAAACAGGTAGTCAACAGGTGGGAAACAGGTAGTCAACAGGTAGTAAACAGGTGGGAAACAGGTAGTCAACAGGTAGTAAACAGGTAGAAAACAGGTAGTAAACAGGTAGAAACCAGGTAGTAAACAGGTATAAAACAGGTATAAAACAGGTAGTCAACAGGTAGTAAACATGTATAAAACAGGTAGTAAACAGGTAGTAAACAGGTAATACAGTGTCCTAATGCATCAGTATGACATTTTAGCTTTTAACTTTGAGGTACTTCAAACAACTCTGGCTTCAAACTCTCCCACAGATGCATTAAAACACTCTTTATTACCTTTTAGTTAACGTCTACAGCAGAAAGGCGAACACACACGTGTTCTGCACCACAAGCAGCCATGGTGTGATGTGTGTTTTTCTTTTTTCTTTTCTCTACTTGGATAAATTAAGTTATTGCTGTATAAAACAAGAACTACAGAGAGTTCTGATTGTTGATTAAATGTTAAAAGGGCTTGCCATAACAGCGACAGCATCAAAGCGATTGGGGTACATTCAGAATCAGATGAACCCGGGTCACCCGGTCCTGCTTCTGGACTCAAACCTGTGCAGAGCCTTCAGCCTCCTGATTCTCTCAGAGACTGCAGACTGGAGGACTCGGAGTTTGTTGAGAGTTCATCTGTAAACGCTGACGAGGGTCGGATGCGGTTCCATCAGGACCTCACCTCGTTAAGCCCCTCCTCTGCTCGCGCTGCGCTGGTCTGACAGAAACCAGGTTATTGTTCTGTCAGACCAGAGAGAGGTGTATAGAAGTCTAATTTCTCTACGGGTTACAGATTACTGACCAGCAAGTTTCAGGAAAAATGGAAATAAGAGAATCGTTAGGAAGAGGTGTTAAAGTTGGAGGTTTACAATTCTGATGGAACTGTTCTGTTGGAACTGGTTCTAAGTCAGAACTGGTTCTGGATTCCCACCTCTAATAGCTGTAGGAACATATTCTCAGCAGGGGGTGCTGAGATTTTAAAAAAGCTCTGCTGGACATGGGGGGGGGGGGGGGGGGGGGGGGGGGGGGGGGGGGGGGGGCTCTCACAGAAACAGGAAGTGCTGATTAAAATGCGTGGCTCAGATCCCGCCCACCGGGGAATTGTATTGGTCCACACCTGCCCCTAGAGGCTAACTGTAATGTCTCTTCCTGGTAAACCAGCCTGACCAGTTGAGTGATTGTTCCTAACCTTTACACAGAAACACACTTCAGTCTGGCCCAAACCCAGTTCAGTCAGCGAGGCAGACTGGGAGCCCAGGATGAGGACTGGTGTCCGAAACCACCACCCACTGGTTTCTCCCTTCCATAATGACAGGAGATGATGTGATCCTGACTGTCAGGAGCCATTAGGTTCAGACTGAGACAGAGTGGGTTAGGACGCATCTGTCCAGACCTGAAACCATCAGGGTTCTCTGACCTGAGGACCAGTGGTCCAGTGGTCCTACTGGTTTGTGATTCATACCAGAGAAGAGAGGACTTTCCTTTTTGATTTGATGATACGAATGAAAACCTTTTGGGACAAAAACAATAAACTTTATCCAGCTCTCGAACAGCGCCACATGGTGGCGGCTTTGTGTTATTGCAGGTGTTTAGTCACGGGGGATTCTTTTCTAATGGAGGCGCTGCTTTTTGAACGATGATGTTCTGGTCTGAATCCTGTGCTGCTCGGAGGATGTTTGTGGTAATTCTACGTTCTAGCCTCCTGTTATGATGTGTAACCATAACCATAACATGACAGACCTGTTTATTTAGTAACCTTTATTTAACAGGAAGTCCTGGACCTAACCCCATCAGGCAGGTTGTGATCTGTGGGGGAAACCGCATGCATGAGGAGAACACGCTGACTCCACACAGAAAGGCCACAGCCGGGATTAGAACCAGCAACCTTCTTGCTGCGAGGCAACAGCGCTAACTGCACCACCATTCAGAGCTAACTGACTTTTAAAAAACTCAACCTTTGACCCAGACTCCCTGCTGAGCAGTGGCGTCGCTGGGTTTGGGGCAGATGCCCCCTCCCCCCCCATTAGATGGCGCTGTGGAGCTCTATATTCACTTCAGTGTAAAAGAATAGTTCGTTTTAGACTGATACTGCATAAAAACCAATTCTCTTACCAAGAAAATCCTGTTATACATGTTTGTGTATTTATATCTGAGTCTTTGTCTTGATACTGAAACGCTCAGAGGTTACATCCTCTTGAACTTGTGGCGACAGGCCGAGCCCCTCAGCCTGTTTAAAAGACGAACATCTGAAATAACTGTGTGCATGTGCAGCACGCTCTCAATGGAAACACACGGGGCACGGAGCCCAGGGCCCCAAACCCAGACCATCCAGTTAAAAGACTGGAGTATTGTATTCTATGTATTTCTATTCATGAATCATGTCTCCTTTGTTGAATGAGACGAACCAGATCTGCCACATCAGTGAGGAGTTTGTGCACGCTCCCCTGCCGTGCACGTCGCTCATGAGTTTTGTATCTATATCCTGTATCCTCTTCCTTTAAGGTGAAATAATGACAACCAAACTACAACCAGTGACATTCTGATACAGACAAATATATACACATATATCACTAATGTTTACAAAGTCTGTTGGAAAAACCAAATCCAGGCATGAACTCTGTAAAAATGTCTAATACAACCTTTAAGATACATGTTATAGTCAGTAGACCATTTTATTTTACTATTCTAAAAACAACGATGTCCGGTTCATCCACACGTTGAGATGGCTGCTCCTCCACAGGGTTCAGGTCCATGACGGACCAGAGACCTGCACTAGTCAGGCCAACAGGAAGCTTCATCAGAAACAGGCCCAACCCTCACCAGTCTAGACGGGTTCCTGTCCACCTAACAGGAAGGACTCAGGTCCCCAGTGGGCGTGGTCCTAACAGGCATAAATACCTGATTCTAAATGACATGGATGGGTTTCAACATGCGTAGCCTAGTAAGTAGACATCATATTTTAACCCTCTGGAGTCTGATGTACAATTGTCCATTTTAGTCATTGTCTTTATATTTGAGTTATCAGTTTTCAGGACTTTTTTGTTGGTCAAAACTGCAACCATCACAAGGACTTGCTTCCTGGTGGGGTAAAGGAGGGACACAACGCAGCTAAGAATAGTCCTCGCCGGTGAGGGCATAGACCTCAGAGGGTTCCCCCTTTGGTCACTTCACATGATCTTTGTCCCACATCTCGTTGGACTCCACCTCAGTGATAACTGTCCTGGGTGGGTGGACGTGGGCCGACTGTGGCAGCTGACACTGACGGCTCCCCAAAATAAACCAGTCCCAGTGTGAGACTGAGACTCTGCTCACGCCTCCACTCAAACAGCTGTGCTCTCTACGTCCTCTGGCTCTCTGCAGCGTCTCATTTACGTCACAGAATACGCAGTTCGTCCTCAGGAGAGTCAGCTCCACCTGGGACACAGCAGCGTGAGCCTGCAGCCAACCATCTCTAGTCACGGAGACTCTAGACCTCTCTGCAGGTCCGTAGGGATTCAGTATTGTGAATGACATCAGACGATGTACCGGTAGTTATCAGACTTCATCTGAAGTATGCTAAGTTAGGATACAGCTAGCTAAACTATTCCTCAACGGAGAACAAGAGGGGCAGGTCCACAAAGGCCAGAGGTGGTCCTAGTCTAGACCAGGGTCAGGTTTAGAAAACTGATCCTGGTTCAGTGATGACCTCTGGTCTGTGATTAGAGGAGACAGAATTCCTCCTTAAATACCAGACTAGTCTTGTTTGACCTGTAGAACAGAGTTAACTAGTTCACCTAAACAACTAGTCTGGTTTAGCTCATCCAGCTACAGAGCACTGTAGTCCAGGCTAATGCTAGCTCACTTCCTGTCCCCGCCCTCCACCCAGATCTGATTTCCTGTCCAGCTTGGATCCAGTCAGCAGCCTGATGGATGGATGGAGGAGCCTTGTGTTCCATCACCAGGAGGGAGGAGTGTTTAGCCGTCACCAACAGTTCCATCTGGCTGACTAAAAACAGACTAAAAACAGACTAAAAACAGACTAAAACTGACTAAAACTGACTAAAACTGACTAAAACTGACTAAAACAGACTAAAACTGACTAAAACTGACTAAAACTGACTAAAACTGACTAAAACAGACTAAAACTGACTAAAACTGACTAAAACTGATTAAAACAGACTACTGATTATTTAGTTTTCCAAACAGAGGAGTGTGTGTCTAAAGCAGACTGGAACCATCGCCTCTCTTAATGGTTAAAACGGTCTAAAGTAATAACCTGCTCTCACCACAATGAGACCCTGAACCCTAACCCTAACCCACGATGAGACCCTGAACCCTAAACCCTAACCCACGATGAGACCCTGAACCCTGAACCCTAACCCACGATGAGACCCTGAACCCTGAACCCTAACCCTAACCCACGATGAGACCCTGAACCCTGAACCCTAAACCCTAACCCACGATGAGACCCTGAACCCTAAACCCTAACCCACGATGAGACCCTGAACCCTAACCCTAACCCACGATGAGACCCTGAACCCTGAACCCTAACCCACGATGAGACCCTGAACCCTGAACCCTAAACCCTAACCCACGATGAGACCCTGAACCCTAAACCCTAACCCTATTAGGAGCTTAAATGTGCTAAATATCAACATGTCCTCCCACGTTTCAACCGTATACAGATGGTGATTCATCGCTGAGCTGACTGTTTTAATCTAGAAAAACCATCATCTGCTTGTTGTTGTCTGTGCTCTACAGAATCCACGTATCGTCATCAAGCCAGCATTGACGATGAGGTCGTTACCATGGAGATTCTAGATACTGCGGGACAGGTGAGACATGTAATCCAGTCTGGATGAGGTCGGGTCTGTTCTCTGTGTCCAGTTTGATTTAACGACAGTGGTTTTAAACCGTTCAGAGCGAGCTGCTGGTCACTGATCTCAGGTCTGTATGGATGTAAAACTCTGACTAAATCAGGTTAGTTGTTAAGTCAGTGGAAGATTCAGACTGGTGTGAGTCCTGGGTGGTCTCCCCTCCTCCCCCGTCCTGCCTCTCCTGGAGATGGTGACCAGTCTAAAGAACTGTGGGCTTGATGTGAGAGCGAGTGGCACTTGAGGAGGTAATTTCCTGCAGCCCAGCAGGAGCGTTGAGAGGAGAGCTGACTGTAGCTGCAGCGCTGCGTAGGTGTTCTGCTGGAGGCTGATTCCCCTGTCGTCTCTGTCTCATTACGCTGTGGGCCGTGTTCAGCTGGCGTTAGGACCAGGCCTGAAAGTCACGCCTCTCCAGTCCGAGCTAACGGGTTTCTCTCAATATCCTCACAACGTCCAGGTTAGCTGCCCACATATGTCTGAGCCACGGACACGTCGTGTCTCCTGAGCTCTACTTTCATTAAATCCACAAAGTCAGTGTGACGTCGTCCTCGTCGTTACACTCTGACTACAGCTGCTGCTGCTCTAGTTTCACTTTGAGCTACTGCTGCTCTAGTTTCACTCTGGAGCTGCTGCTGCTCTAGTTTCACTTTGAGCTACTGCTGCTCTAGTTTCACTTTGAGCTACTGCTGCTCGAGTTTCACTCTGGAGCTTCTGCTGCTCTAGTTTCACTCTGAGCTACTTCTGCTCTAGTTTCACTCTGGAGCTGCTGCTGCTCTAGTTACACTCTGTAGATGTTGCTGCTCTAGTTTCACTCTGGAGCTGCTGCTGCTCTAGTTCCACTCTGGAGCTGCTGCTGCTCTAGTTCCACTCTGGAGCGGCTGCTGCTCTAGTTTCACTCTGGAGATGTTGCTGCTCTAGTTTCACTCTGGAGCTGCTGCTGCTCTAGTTTCACTCTGGAGCTGCTGCTGCTCTAGTTTCACTCTGGAGCTGCTGCTGCTCTAGTTTCACTCTGGAGCTGCTGCTGCTCTAGTTCCACTCTGGAGCTGCTGCTGCTCTAGTTTCACTCTGGAGCTGCTGCTGCTCTAGTTTCACTCTGGAGCTGCTGCTGCTCTAGTTTCACTCTGGAGCTGTTGCTGCTCTAGTTTCACTTTCAGCTACTGCTGCTCTAGTTTCACTCTGGACCTGCTGCTGCTCTAGTTCCACTCTGGAGCTGCTGCTGCTCTAGTTTCACTCTGGAGATGTTGCTGCTCTAGTTTCACTCTGGAGCTGCTGCTGCTGCTCTAGTTTCACTCTGGATATGTTGCTGCTCTAGTTTCACTCTGGAGCTGCTGCTCTAGTTTCACTCTGTTGCTGCTGCTCTAGTTTCACTCTGGAGCTGCTGCACAAAGAAGAAAGCTTTGCCATCAGATTTAACAGCCGTCCTTTGAGATTTAGGCCGTCATTTTTAAAAATTGTCCATCCAAATGCTCTATGGCTACGGCTCACGCTGTCCAACGTCCTGACACGTCAATTCATCCACTGACTGGTCAGGAGGTCTGAGTCTGAAATGTGCAGAAACTAATAATGAGTGATTTAAAATGAGTCCCGAGCCCCTTTGACCCCACTGCTCTTGTCTGCTTACAGGAGGACGTCCAGCAGAAGGAGGGTCACATGCGTTGGGGCGATGGGTTCATCATTGTGTATGACATCACAGACCGCGGAAGCTTTGAGGAGGTAGCCCCTCTTCGAAGTCTCCTAGAGGACGTCAAGAAGCCGAAGAACGTCCCTTTAGTGCTGGTGGGCAATAAGTCCGACCTGGACCACGTCCGACAGGTCACCACAGAGGAAGGCGAGCGCCTGGCTGCCGAGATGGCGTGCGCTTTCTACGAGTGTTCAGCCTGTGCCGACGAGGGGGGCGTTGTGGCCGAGGCGTTCCATGAGCTATGCAGGGAGGTGAGAAGACGCAAAGCGGTCCAGGGCAAGGCCAGACGCCGGAGTTCCACCACCCACGTCAAACAGGCCATCAACAAGATGCTGACCAAGATCAGCAGCTAGGGGACAGACCTCCATGCTGCCTGGTGATGACATCACAACATGTAAATGGGTGGGACAACAAGCGGCTTCAGATGGAGGAGATATTTAAAGGATGCATGCATAATGTCCACTGTAGCACGCAGACAATACAACCATCTGGACTGGACTTTCAACATGGTGGACCCACGTCAGGTCAACATCCATCCTGCTAGAAGACCTGATGATCTAGTGGCTCCTGATTGGTTGGTCAGACTTCCTGTGTTTACCTGGAACACATCTGAAGGACGATTTACAGAAGTCATAAATAATACAGCCTTAAAGGAACATCAGGGTCATTCTGAGGCTGCCTTCTAAAGACCACACCTACCAGTGACATCACAAGTGGGCGGAGTCAGATAATATAGAGTTCAAATGCACTGGTGGGACTCTTTCTTTAAAATTCCTGATCTCTTACTCCAGAGGACGACCTGCTGTTTCTAGAGACTCCGCCTACTTTGAGTGATGTCACCAGTGAGTGTGGCCCTTACTGTAGATAAATAACTGATAAAACATGATATCAGAACAACCTGGTGACCTTTAAGCGCTGCTGCAGTGAAGCTGAAGGATCTATGTTAAAGCTCTGCGCTGTCTGAGGAGAACGTCTGTAAATAAAAGCTGATGTATCCATGAGTCCACTCATGTTTTAAACCCACAGGTAGAGACTAGTGTCTGTTCCTCCTGGCCTGATTTACTAACTCTGAGGCATCACTGTCATTTACTGAATCCACTCAGTCCCCGACTCCATGTCAGGTTTTAATATGTTCCTTTAGATTCAGGTGAGCTTGTCTCTCTTCCATCCAGTGCTGTAGCTAAAGCCTCTGACTGGATGGTTTTAAACAGGAAACCTCCCACACGACGCCCTGTCCCCAGCTGACAGCTCAACCAATCAGCTCTTTAGTTTGGCTGAAGCAGGATGGAGTGGCTCTGCATCAGGAAGATAATGACTGGAATCCAAACAGGAAGAGAAACCTCCTCCATCCTGAGCAGCTTGTCAGATCGGATCGGCTGAAACCTCAGTGAGTTTGAGTGTAGCGTGTATGCGGCTCAAACGCGGCAGTAATTAGCGTTGAGAGTTCGCGGACACGCAGTTAATCTCGGAGCAGCCATGCGGGTCTCGATGGAAGCGAGGCCGCGGGACTACTCCGATAAGTAAGTAGTGAAACTGACTTACTGGTAGGTGATGATGAAGCTCTGGGGCTTGGTAGAGTAGAAGCTCGTGACATGGAATGAATGAAACGATGACTGAGCACTGACGTGCAGGGTGAAGGGTCATTTATAGAGGAAGTGAAGCCAGAGGGATGATGGGAAATGGAGTCTTAGCGGGAGGAGCGGTCAGAAGGAGGGGGAACCGTGACAGTACCCCCCCCCCCCCCCCCCCCCCCCACCAGGGGCGGCTCCAGAAGCCCTAGACTGACGGGAACGGAAGTCGGAGATGCGGGTCGGATCCAGAATGGAGCAAGCAGGTTCCCAGAAGCGTTCCTCGGGGCCGTAGCCCTCCCAGTACACGAGGTACTGCCACCCACGACCTCGACGACGGGCATCCAGGATCCGCCGAACAGTGTAGACCCGGTCGCCGTCGACGAAGCAAGGCGGCGGAGGAGAGAGGGCACCAGGGGCGAGGAGACGTAGGGCTTGAGCTGAGAGACGTGAAAGACAGGATGGATCTTGAGAGCTGAAGGGAGACGAAGACGGTAGGCGACAGGGTTGATGGAGTGGTCGATGAGATAGGGACCGATGAAGCGAGGGGTGAGCTTCCTGTACTCAGTCTGGAGGCGCAGCCAGAGTTTCTGGCTGAGCTTCAGAGTTTCGCCGGGTTGGAATGAGGGACCGGGCCGGTGACGGCGGCGATGCTGGCGGACGTACTGGGACTAGGCCCGAGCGATAGCAGCACGAGCTTTGACCCAGGCCAGCCGACACCGACGGACCATGTTCTGGGCAGCAGGGACTTCCACCTCCGGTTCCTGGTGACCAAAGACGGGCGGCTGGTAGCCGTAGCAAACCTCGAACGGTGACAGGGTGGTAGCAGAGGAGACATGCATGTTGTGGGAGAGCTCCGCCCACAGGAGGTATCTGGGCCAGAGCGACGGCTGGGTGGAGACAAAGCAGCGGAGGTAGCGACCTAGCTGCCGATTGGCCCTCTCAGTCTGGCCGTTGGTCTGAGGGTGGTAGCCGGACGAGAGACTGGACGTTACACCCACCAGACGACAGAACGCCTTCCAGAATCAGGCGGTGAACTGGGGGCCTCGGTCGGACACCACATCCGTGTGGAAACCATACAGGCGCACCACGTGCTCCAGGAGGAGTTCTGCAGTGCGCTTGGCCGTGGGGAGGCCAGTGAGGGCCACCAGGTGGACCGCTTAACCGCTCTAACCCTCTGATGTGGTGACCTCTGACCCTCTGATGTGGTGACCTCTGACCCTCTGATGTGGTGACCTCTGACCCTCTGATGTGGTGACCTCTAACCCTCTGGTGTGGTGACCTCTGACCCTCTGATGTGGTGACCTCTGACCCTCTGATGTGGTGACCTCTGACCCTCTGATGTGGTGACCTCTAACCCTCTGATGTGGTGACCTCTGACCCTCTGATGTGGTGACCTCTGACCCTCTGATGTGGTGACCTCTGACCCTCTGATGGGGTGACCTCTAACCCTCTGGTGTGGTGACCTCTGACCCTCTGATGTGGTGACCTCTGACCCTCTGATGTG
>SSNR01000532.1:0-13786 GCA_006937965.1 Callopanchax toddi
TGTGTTGCAGCCATCTCTGCCATGTGTGTTGGCTCAACAGAGGAAGGCAGCAGAGGTTTGAACTCTGGAGTGTTAACATTCTGTGGATGGCTACTGAAATCTTTGCAATGCCCCACTGGTTCAGATTTGTTTACAGCTGACTGTTGGGCTGAAAGAAATGTAGGAGCAAACTTTAGGTCGTCTGGTGTGTGCGAGACAGTCTTTATCTCTGCTTGATGTTGAACATATTCTTGTGTACGTTCTGAGGGGCTGATAGGAGAAATTTTGTCTAGCTGAGACGGTTGGGGTTCGTCGCTTGCTTGTGCGGATGCCTCCCAAGCCTGAGCTTCAGCTAGTGCTGATGCAGCTGCTTTTTGTGATTTGAGGATGTGTAACTCTGCATCCAACTCAGCTTTCTCTGCATCCAACTCCGCTTTCTTTTTAAGCTGTTCAGCTTGTAGCTTCAGGATATCAGCTTCTTTCTTTGCATAAGATAGCTGGATTCGAGCAGCTTCCGCCTTAGCTCGAGCTCTGACAGCTGCAGCTGATGAGGTTAGCAGACTTGAGCGTGTAGAACCAGAGACTCTCGACCTCGTTTCCAGAGTCCCATCCTGGAGTTCTGATAGCCCTTCCATGTCTGATGAACCTCGTCTGAAGTTAAGTTGTGGATGCTGAATAAAGCTGTAGTTTCACCCAGCCGATCGTGATGAGATAGATGTCTTTTTACTGTTCTGCCCTCCCTGTGCGTCTGGGCGCAGATTGGCAGACAGCGTAAACAGTTCTTCACAGAAGGGCAAAAGCTTGCAGGTTCATGCTTTTATTTTGAAGCCTCTTCAATGAAAGATTAATTTTGATATTTATAAAACTGTAAACATACAAAAAAAATACAGTAAATGACAAGTTCTGACTGTCTAGTGCATGTTTACACAAGTACAAGCTATAACATATAGTTATATAGTTGAATGAACAAGAACATTAAAGGTATTTTTAACAAGTGTTGTCCAAAGTCTGCTAGCTTAATGCTAATGCCTATAAGAAAATCTATTCAATGTTGATGGTTAGCGTCTATGGCAAAAAATGGCTCTGAAACTACTTAATAATAATCTGAAAAAGGTTTACAAACAGCCACAGTACTTACAGACATATGTTTCAACACTCTCAAAAGGTAAAACAAGCCTGGATAACAACATTGAGCTGCAACTTTACTCCAGTGGTTACTGTGGTTACTGCAGGGACGCAACAGTTTTCAACTGACAAACAGAGCTTCAATATTTTTCTCTCTGCCACTAGATGGCGATACTGTTCCCTGATTAAGGGCAGCACACTCCCTGCCTGGTATGATAATTCATACCACTATACACAATTACTATGAAAAAGCAAAACCACATCAGAGATGGGGCGCACATACAGTTTAGGAAGACCCTGTTTTACCACCTTAACTTCTACTGTACGCACTCTACTGTCTTTGCTAGGTATAGTCTTAACAACAAGTCCAATAGGCCAGGCAATCCTCTTGACTTGTGAATCTTTCAGCAGGACGACGTCCCCTGGTTGCAAATCACGCCTCTCAGATTGCCACTTCCTTCTTGGTTGAAGTGCTGCCAGATACTCCTGTCTCCATCTTTTCCAAAATGCATCAGCTAGACCTTGAACTCTCTTCCAGTGTTTATTCGACAGGTCTTTAACATCAAAGTCTCCAACTGGTGCAGACAGCGTATCTGCTTTTTGAGTCAGCAACATCGATGGTGAGAGGACAGATGGTGCCTCAGCATCTGAAGATACTGGTATCAATGGTCTTGAGTTCATANATTAAGCATTCTGATCCTACAGTGTGTGATCACACACGAACATTCCAAGATCAGACGTGAATTCTCGCAGAACTTCACGAGATCAAACGCGACTTTGGAGTAAACAAACATGACAGCTTTTATTTTTATTATAAACAATGCACATGTGACATTTTTTTGCTGTCAGGTATAACAAAGAGTCCGAGCAGCTGTTTTGACGTGAGATTCCTTTCGCTCCGCACAGCTTGTGTCTGTCAACTCGCTCTCTGATTGGCTACACATCAAATTCTACAAGCAGCTTCTCGGAGGACACCTCACACGCTGCGATGTTGGATCAAGACAATCCCAACATGTTCGATTTTCCAGATTTGTGATTGGAGCGGTCCTGACGGCTTTCTGAGCGGACCAGAGCACTCAACACACGAGAGGAATATCTGATAAGATTATCTTTAGAGATCAGACTTTAAGATAGTCGGAAGAGGAGAAAAAATCTGGTTAAAAATCCTGTCGTGTGAACCGGCCTTTACTCTGGTTTCCGTTTTTATGGTTTTATATTAATTCTATGAGTAAAAGCCTTTGTTTTCCTCTATGACAGAGTGCCACAGATACACCAGTGCCTCATAAAGCTTCAGCAGCAACAGAAGTTCAGCAGAGGGAGGCTCCAGCCTCATGTATGTACCAGTGTGAGTCAACATGGATGTTTTCTTAATTACGTAGAAAATAAAGACATGGTTGTTGCCGTTCTCTACAGTGTTTGAAGCTGCTGAATCTGAATTCTCCACTGGAATGAAGGTAGAGTCAGATCTTAAATATTTTATGGAGTAAATACAATCTAAACCCCACTAAACCTGTTTCAGGTGAGGGAACTGGCTCGGAGGTTTTCACTGCAGGAATCAGCTCAGCTGAAGGAGAAGAACCACAGAGAAGAACATAAACCATCACAGGTGTTGCACTCTTATTGAGTACCACAACCTCTATAGGACCTGCTGTTATTTGCTGGATTAGCTTAAATTCTTGGTATTTTTTAGGTAAAATTTCAAGCTCAAAGATTTTATCGCCCACAGCTGAGAAAACAGGTGGCCAACCAAAGGAGGTGGATCTGGGAGGAGCTAAAAGTGACACAGGTACACAACTAATGTTTGATTTATCTAAAATTAAAGGGAAAGGGCTTCAAGTTTTGATCCAGAGAGACATTAAAAATTCTGGATTTATCTTAGTTAAATTAACAAATGTTCTGGAAAGTCAGAGAATAAATCCTGGTGCAAAATCCACTCTTAGATATTGCACATTTGGAAGTTTAGTGTTGTTAAAATATTCAGTAACTTGTAAAGCTGAAACTTAGCTGTCTATCTTTATTGAATTCTAGAACAAATCTGGAAACTGACACCAGCAAAAAAACAAGTAAATATATGAAAAAGAGGCCCCCAAACTTCCAAGACCATTTAAGTAGTGATATTCTAAAAGATTCTACCTGCATTCAGCTAAAACAGACACAAATAACATTTATTTCCTGTATTTTATTGTTGTGAACACCTTTTTATTTATCTAATAAAATATTATCACCTTTTTTTCTGACAGAAGTCATCAGATTCAACCGGCGCTGCCACCAAATCAGGTCCTGAAGCACATGAAGCCTCACAGATGTCAGGCGTCTCCTCCGGGTTGAAGGTAGGACCTCACTGTGCGTCCGTATATAAATACTTCAGCAAGGCCACTGAGTACATCAGGAGCTGTGACATTTAGGTCTGCTTTGCTTAAAATGTTTCATGGTTTCAGGTGAAGGATCTGGTACGGAGGTTTTCAGCTGGATAAGCAGTCTGACCAAAGGAGATGTAAGAAGAACCTCCACAGATGGTGGATCAACCATAGTTCAAATTTTTCAAGTTGTTTTTTCACCCCATTTACTCCATTTCAGTTATTTTCCACTTCTATAATCCTCAAGTTTAGAACCTACAGTAAATCAAGTGCATCTCTAAAGGAGAGTACATGGCGTTGTTGGCAGGATACACCTATTGAACAGTTTCTTATTATGGTTAGTAGTGTTATGTAACGTCATGCATTTGTCACGATCTGTTCTCCTTTACAGTTTATTTAGTTTAGCTTTGGCTGTTGTTTGGCTTTGGCTGTTGTTCAGCTTTGGCTGTTCCTCATTCTGTCATTAAACCCAGCTGCTCCTCATTCAGTTATTCAACCCACCTGCTCAGCACTCAGCTAATCACCTACCCCTGACTATTGTAATGTTATGGCACTATTTTATGTCACTAATGCTTTTATTTTGAAAGACCGGAAACAGACCAAGTCGCTGTTCATGTTGTGTACAAATGGTATGCTAACTTGTTGTAGCTGAGTTGAGTTCGGATATTAAATGAAGTTGTGATGAACAACCGGTGTTACTTCGTCCTTTGTAACACTACATGGTGTCAGAAGTGACCCGACAATGGCGAAGTTCCCATCTCCCGAAGCTTTTGACTTCTCGCGGCCGGAGCATTGGCCGGAGTGGCGACAGAGGTTTCAGCGTTACAGGATAGCCACGAAGCTAAGCCTAGAGGATGGCGAGGTCCAGGTCTGTACGCTGCTGTATTTGCTCGGGAAAGAGCCGGAACAAGTGTTTAAGACGTTTACGTTCTCAGGAGAGGAGGATGAGGATGATTATGAGACAGTCTTAAATAAACTGGACAGCTATTTTGTTCCCAAAGTGAACACTATACATGAAAGAGCATGTTTTCATCAGCGTATTCAACGGTCTGGAGAAACCACGGAGGAATACATCCGAACACTCCATGTGTTCTGCCCTCCCTGTGCGTCTGGGTGCAGATTGGCAGACAGCGTAAACAGTTCTTCACAGAAGGGCAAAAGCTTGCGGGTTCATGCTTTTATTTTGAAGCCTCTTCAATGAAAGATTAATTTTGTAAAACTGTAAACATACAGAAGAAAACACAATAAATGGCATGTTCCGAATGTCAAATACATGTCCACACAACTATAAGCTAGAACACACAACCATATGTCTGAAATATAACAAGAACATTAAAGGTATTTTTGACAAGTGTTGTCAAAGTCTGCTAGCTTAATGCTAATGCCTATAGGAAAATCTATTCAATGTCTATGGCAAAAATGGCTCTGAAACTGCTTAATAATAATCTGAAAAGGTTTACAAACATCCACAGTACTTACAGACATATGTTTCAACACTCTCAAAAGGTAAAACAAGCTTGGATAACAACTTTTAGCTGCAACTTTACTCCCGTGGTTACTGTGGTTACTGCAGGGATTCAATAGTTTTCAACTGACAAACAGAACTTCAATAATTTTCTCTCTGCCACTAGATGGCGATACTGTTCCTGATTAAGGGCAGCACACTCCCTGCCTGGTATGATAATTCATACCACTATACACAATTACTATGAAAAAGCAAAACCACATCAGAGATGGGGCGCACATACAGTTTAGGAAGACCCTGTTTTACCACCTTAACTTCTACTGTACGCACTCTACTGTCTTTGCTAGGTATAGTCTTAACAACAAGTCCAATAGGCCAGGCAATCCTCTTGACTTGTGAATCTTTCAGCAGGACGACGTCCCCTGGTTGCAAATCACGCCTCTCAGATTGCCACTTCCTTCTTGGTTGAAGTGCTGCCAGATACTCCTGTCTCCATCTTTTCCAAAATGCATCAGCTAGACCTTGAACTCTCTTCCAGTGTTTATTCGACAGGTCTTTAACATCAAAGTCTCCAACTGGTGCAGACAGCGTATCTGCTTTTTGAGTCAGCAACATCGATGGTGAGAGGACAGATGGTGCCTCAGCATCTGAAGATACTGGTATCAATGGTCTTGAGTTCATAATGGCAGTCACCTCCGCCATCAGTGTGATAAGCACTTCATGAGTTAGGTGTGAGCTCACCGTCTTGAGAAGAAGAGCATCTATAATGTGCCGTGCGACACCGATCATCCTCTCCCACACCCCACCCATGTGTGAAGCATGGGGAGGGTTGAAGAGCCAGGTGCATCGATTATCCTTCAGGTAAGTTTTCACATCCGGATCATTTGATTTCAGGTTAAGCTCTTGACAGGCTCCAGTAAAATTTGTTCCTTGATCGGAACGGAGTGTTTTGACAGGCCCTCTGATAGCCATAAAACGTCTAAGAGCATTAATGAAGCTCGTTGAGGTCATGGACTCTATTACCTCGATGTGCACTGCTCTGGTGCTTAGGCAGGTGAATATGATAGCCCAACGTTTGCTCTCGGCATGTCCTCCTCTAGTTCTCCTCGAACACACAGTCCATGGGCCAAAAACATCCAGACCAACATGTGTGAAAGCTGGCTCCATGGAGAGTCTCTCGAGTGGTAGATCAGACATCCTTTGTTCTTCTGGCGTCCCTCTGAGTCTGCGGCATACAATGCACTTATACAGCAGAGTAGAAACAAGTCTCTTTCCTCCAATAAGCCACAGTCCAGCAGATCTAATGGCTCCCTCAGTGAAGTGCCTTCCCTGATGAGCAACTTGCTCGTGAAAGTGCCTCACTAACAAAGTGGCAACATGAGACTTGGGAACAATCAGAGGATGTTTTTCATCATATGCCAAGTCTGTAAAGGATGAGCGGCCGCTCACTCTTAACAGTCCATCTTTGTCCAAAAATGGAGTCAGCTTAGTCAGCAAGCTCTGTTTTGAGATACCTTTTCCTTCAACAAGGCATCGAAGCTCACTAGAAAAGGATTCTTGCTGCACAGATTTGATTATGGTTATTGTTGCTTGTCTGATGTTTTCTGCTGCTGTGCTTTGGTTGGCTGGGGTTTTCTGGATACTTTTCACTTTCTGGATAAGGTTTGACATTGCTCGAGTCAACGACTTCCATGTAGAGAATATTTCAAACCTATGTGACCCAGGTAGGTTCTTTGTCACCTTAGTCATGTGAGCTGCTACAGCTGGTTGAATCTCTTGATCCAAGTCTGGCTGCATCAGCTCAAAGTTGGGAACCTGAACAGCAGACTCTGGTTGAGATTTAGATAGGAACGATGGTCCAAAAACCAGTTAAGTTTTCTTGAGATCAGCAGCAGGGATTGGTCGGGTTCCATGATCAGCTGGGTTTTCATCTGTGTGTATGTAACGCCACTGATGTGGGTCAGAAGACTTTCTTATCCATGCAACTCTGATTTTATCTGGCTTTTGTGGATGATAGATCCCAAATAAAGGTAAATACCAGCACTCTTGACCTTTTTTCAGGGGTGGAGCTGGCTCTGCTTGTTTTTCATTGAACATGTTCTGCATAAAGTCAATGAAGTGTTCTTTCATCACAGGTTTGTTCTCCAGAACTCGCCGGAGAGACAGGAGGTGCTTTAATGCCAGGGATCTGTTGTTCGACAGGGGACTCCTTGGTGATCGAAAGGGTAAAGGGGCGACCCAGGTATTAGAATCATCTCGGTACACTCCTTGTTCCAGTGTTTGCAGGAAAATGTCATCCTCAGCCGACAGAGCAGGTGTGTCATCGTGTTGGGTTGTTTGAAACACCTGGTCACCTAGACTGTCTGAGAGACTTCCCAAGTGAGGTACGCAGCCTTGAGAAGTCGAGTTTGAGCTGAATTTTTCTTTGATCTGAAAAGTGTTCTTGCATGGACTCAAGAGTGAAGCTCGACCATTTTGCAGGATGCTTGTTCTGTAACAGCTTATGTTAGCAGGTCTGTGTGCTCCTCCAAGACACACATCTCCAACGATGACCCATCCAAGGTCCCAATCGCTGGGCGTATGGCTGATTGTATGACCCATTACACTGCTCTCTGACTTTATGTACACAAAGAATGTCTCTGCCAAGCAGGAGGAGGATGTCGGCTTCTGGGTCAACTTCAGGGATTTTTCCCTGGACCTTTGCCAGATGAGAGTAATGATGAGCAATCTCAGGTGATGGGATTTCAGCTCTGTCATCTGGTATCATGTCACATTCTATGAGAGTGGGGAGGAGAAGCTGTGTCATGCCATCCATTGATTCAATAACAAAGTTGTTAGCACGTCTTCCTGACGCTTCTGTGAGCCCTGAGCACGTCTTCAAAGTATAAGGTTCCAAATGTCCATCAACTTTGAAAAGGTTAAAGAAGTCTGACTTTGCCAATGAACGATTGCTTTGTTCATCAAGGACAGCATACATCTTGACCTCTTGTTCTGACTGACCACGAGGATACACCTTCACTAAACATATTTTTGAACATGATCTGTGACCCATCAGATCTCCACATATTTCTGTGCAGTTTGACATCACAGCTGTTATTTGTAGGTTTCTTTGCTCCCCGCCATCATCTGCAGAGGCAGCTGGGTTCTCAGATCTTTGCGTTGACTGACCTGGATGCAATGCAGTCGAGTGACTCTCACTACCACACTGTTTGCACTGTATTACTGTTACGTCCCCCTAAAAGGGTCTAGGAGTAGTACACAAAAGGAGGACTAACACAAAAGGCCAGAAACTCAAAGTACGAATTATCAGAATATTTTATTATTATTAATCAGGCAGAGGAGGTGCTGCAAAAAGATAAACGAACTAAAAATCGCTCCTAACGAAAAATCACCCGAAAAGGGGAAAAACTCTAACTAAACTAATAAAACAAAATGGCCTAAACTAAGAACGCTCTCTAAAAGAGGTTCGATAACAAGATAAAGATAATATAATAACTAAGGGAGATTACAATGAACTAAAGTAGGCGATTAACGCTATTAATATCAAAGGACAACTAAGGGAGTTTTAAATATAACTAAAGGAGTCTGTGGCAATTAAAGCAACACAGGAAATAAACGGCAGGCGACTACGAATACTAAACTTACAAAACAAAACTGCCGGACTACGAAGCTAGAAAAGAGTAAACTACGAAACGCGCAAGAAACAAATGGTTCAGCTACCAAGGGGGGGAGAACTATTCACCAGAACTTAGTCTGCTTAGTTTCCCCCCGAATGGCTGACCGCTCCCTGCTTATGAACACGCGGGGATGATTGCGTAATGCTCCGCAGCTGGGCGATCTCAGCGTGTTGCTCCGGCGACAGGGGGCGGAGCCAGGAGCTGTCACTGTCAGCT
The DNA here is from genome assembly GCA_006937965.1 of Callopanchax toddi. Taxonomy (NCBI): domain Eukaryota; kingdom Metazoa; phylum Chordata; class Actinopteri; order Cyprinodontiformes; family Nothobranchiidae; genus Callopanchax; species Callopanchax toddi. The sequence goes on from SSNR01000532.1 coordinate 8,820, forward strand.
GGAGCTGACAGGAGGAAGAATCGGGTCTGAAGATGGGAGATCGTAACAATTACTACATCACAGTCTTTCGCCATGTGGTGAATGGAGGAACAGCATTTGAAACAGATGCGATTTTCTCTGAGAATAGCTTTTCTCTCCTCCAGAGTCTTAGGCTACGTTCACACTGCAGGTCTTAATGCTCAAATCTGAGTTTTTAATCAAATCCGATTTTTTTGTCTGGCTGTTCACACTTCAACTGAAATGTGACAGCAAACAATCTCCAGTGTGAACGAATCACGGCCCCAAAGCGGCCCGCATGCGCAGACGATGACAAGACGTCACACATAACGTGCTCTGTTTACGGAAGTAAAAGTACAGAAGCTTTGACAATAGACTTGACCATGGCCCGATTACGGTAAGATATCTTTAAGGCTGAAATACACCGGAGACCTCAGCGCTGCGCCACGTCGCGCTCGCTCCGTTATTTTGATTAAAAACCATTTTAGTCCGTCAGATCACTCATCACACGGGGACCGCCACAGCTCGTCCCAGAAACGCGAGTCCACGTCACGGCGCTAAGTTCACTTGAACAGAATTGTCACGTAATATATTACTAATCAAGTCCNGTTCCAGGTCTTCCAGCGACCTTTTCCAGAGCCTCCATTGCTCTTCTCTGGCAGCTGGGAGTGTGGCGTCCCAGTCGTACTGTTCGAGACACAACTCCCTGACAATGTTTCTTCCACCAATGGTAACAGGAGCAACGAACCCCAATGGGTCAAACAAACTGTTCACTGTGGAGAGAATGCCTCTCTTGGTCACAGGCTTCTCATCTTTGGACACAGAGAAAACAAAACTGTCTTTGTCAAGACTCCAGCTCAGACCCAAGCTCCTTTGGAGAGGCAGTGGTTCTTCTCTGAACTTGAGATCTTTTAGTTCTTTGGCTCGGTCTTCTGGAGGAAATGTCTGCATGACCAGGTTGCTATTTGAAGCTACCTTGTGTAGCCTGATGTTTGATTCAGCCAGCATTCCTTGAGATGTTTTCAGGACACTAACGGCTTCAAGTTCAGTAGGAAATGATGCAAGTCCATCGTCTACATAGAAATTGCGCATGATGAACTTGGTAGCATCTGCAGTTGCATCCTCTGCTTCCAAAGCAGCCCTCCTTAAGCAGTAAATAGCGACTGCTGGCGATGGACTGTTTCCAAATACATGTACTGTCATCCGGAACTCTTTCACAATGCCCTCCAAGTCGTTGTTATCAAACCACAAAAACCGTAGATAGTCTCGATGTTCTTCAAACACATTGAAACAATAGAACATCTGCTGTACATCTGTAGTGACTGCAACTGGTTCCTTGCGGAAGCGGATCAGTACTCCAATGAGTGTATTATTGAGGTCTGGTCCCGTCATGAGTACATCGTTGAGAGAAACTCCTTCATGCTTAGCGCTTGAATCAAATACAACTCTAATTTTATCTGGCTTTTGTGGGTGATAGACGCCAAATAAAGGTAAGTACCAGCACTCTTTACCTTTTTTCAGGGGTGGAGCTGGCTCTGCTTGTTTTTTATTGAACATGTTTTGCACAAAGTCAAAGAAGTGTTCTTTCATCACAGGTTTTTTCTGCAGAACTCGCCGGAGAGACAAGAGGCGCTTTAATGCCTGGGGTCTGTTGTTCGGCAGGGGACTCCTTGGTGATCGAAAGGGTAAAGGGGCGACCCAGGTATTAGAATCATCTCGGTACACTCCTTGTTCCAATGTTTCCAGGAAAATCTCATCCTCAACCGACAGAGCAGGTGTGTCATCGTGTTGGGTTGTTTGAAACACCTGGTCACCTAGACTGTCTGAGAGACTTCCCAAGTGAGGTACGCAGCCTTGAGAAGTTGAGTTTGAGCTGAATTTTTCTTTGATCTGAAAAGTGTTCTTGCATGGACTCAAGAGTGAAGCTCGACCATTTTGCAGGATGCTTGTTCTGTAACAGCTTATGTTAGCAGGTCTGTGTGCTCCTCCAAGACACACATCTCCAACAATGACCCATCCAAGGTCCAATCGCTGGGCGTATGGCTGGTTGTATGACCCATTACACTGCTCTCTGACTTTGTGTACACAAAGAATGTCTCTGCCAAGCAGGAGGAGGATGTCTGCTTCTGGGTCAACTTCAGGGATTTTACCCTGGATTTTTACCAGATGAGAATATTGATGAGCAATCTCAGGTGATGGGATTTCAGCTCTATCATCTGGTATCATGTCACATTCTATGAGAGTGGGGAGGAGAAGCTGTGTCATGCCATCCATTGATTCAATAACAAAGTTGTTAGCACGTCTTCCTGATGCTTCTGTAAGCCCCGAGCACGTCTTCAAAGTATAAGGTTCCAAATGTCCATCAACTTTGAAAAGGTTAAAGAAGTCTGACTTTGCCAATGAACGATTGCTTTGTTCATCAAGGACAGCATACATCTTGACCTCTTGTTCTGGCTGACCACGAGGATACACCTTCACTAAACATATTTTTGAACATGATCTGTGACCCATCAGATCTCCACATATTTCTGTGCAGTTTGACATGACAGCTGTTATTTGAAGGTTTCTTTGCTCCCCGCCATCATCTGCAGAGGCAGCTGTGTTCTCAGATCTTTGCGTTGACTGACCTGGATGCAATGCAGTCGAGTGACTCTCACTACCACACTGTTTGCACTGTACTACTACATCACAGTCTTTTGCCATGTGGTGAATAGAGGAACAGCATTTGAAACAGATGCGATTTTCTCTGAGAATAGCTTTTCTCTCCTCCAGAGTCTTACTCTTGAACAGGCGGCATTTTCTCAGCGGATGAGGTTTGCCATGTAGGGGGCACTGCTTCTCTGGATCAATGCCGCTCCTGTCTGCTGACGCTTTGGGGCCGTTTCCTGCTGTTTGAGAGACATCTGTTTTCCTCACAGAAACGGGAGACTGGTGTTTCTGTTTGACAAGTCTCTCCTCTCTGGGATTACAGGCAGGAGGACTGGTGATGAAAGCAAAACTTGGATCATTCCGAGTTTTGGCCTCTTCCTGTATAAAGTCTGTGAAGAATGAAAATGGAGGATAGGGCATCCGTTTGTCTCTTTTGAACCTTGAGGCAACTGCAACCCACTTCTCCTGAAGGCTGTAAGGGAGTTTAGCCAAGATAGGATTGACGCCGTGTGCAGTATCAAGGTGTGAAAGACCAGGGAGAAACCCATTCTGTTTTGCAGCTTCCAGCTCCATTAAAAGATCCCCCAGCTCTCTGAGACGCTGGTTGTCTCTGTTTGTTATTTTGGGCAGCTCCTCAATTTTCTTGAGTAAAGCATGTTCTATGATCTCTGGTGCACCAAAACAATCTTCCAATCTTTGCCAGACCACATGGAGACCTGCACCAGGATTGCCAACATAGGCAGCTCTTATTCGTTTTGCATGTGCTGCTGACTGAGGTCCAAGCCATTTTGCCAGTAGATCCATTTCCTCTTGGGCTGACAAATTCAGGTTGGATATGGCACTTTGGAAAGATGTTTTCCAAGCCCAGTAGTTTTCTGGCTGGTCATCGAATTTTAGTAAGCCGGAGCTAACCATTTCTCTTCTCATCAGATACTTGGCTAGATCTGAGGTATCTGACTGACCATTTACTGGGTTGTATGAAGATACACCTGATGGTGAGCCATAGAGAGGAACATCAGTGTTCAGTCTGTTCTCATGATGACTGTGAGACCATCTGAATGGATGTTGTGCTCCACTTACAGCATAGTTGGGNGTTGTGTGGAATCAGGCTGCACGGGAATGACGTAACGGGACAGCATCGAACACCTGGAATCAGCAGCAGGAACACCTGGACAAAGAGATACAGGAGACAGCGACAGACTGGGCAGACTATCATCATCATACTGCACTGGCAAATGAACGAACTTGTCCCCCAAGTCGGCCAATACTTGGGGGTGGTCAGGAGGTCGGATTCCTCCTGACATGCCGGGGACCACATCCTTCTCAGGCTGAGGGTCGACCGCACTGGCTGCGCATTCCAGGGCGTCGGTTTTTCCTTCCACTACAGGGATCTGAGGGGAAAGGTGCAACTTCGACATATCACAAGTTCGAGTTTCACTTTGACAACGCGGTCGATAAACGACGTGGTTGGTATCATCCAGTTTTTCACCAACCTCAACTGGTTCTTTGTATCGGGTAAGCAAAGAGGTTCCGGTCTGTGGACTAAAAACCGGTGCTTTGTCTGTAGGGAGGAAGGCGCGTTTTCTGTAAACCACCGCATCTCTGCATCTACTAGGTACATCCTGTCGATGTACATTCCCCGAGGGGGTGCCTCCCACCTGTGGGTTTCTCCAGCAGCGCTTCATAGCTCCGTTTTCACGGTGATAACCAACTCTCTCCTTTGGTTCGCCCGTTACCTTATTGAAACTTCTTGCCCGTGGTCGGCCTGCCTTCTCCTCCTGTGTTGTGCAGGAGTGAGGTAGACCAGGTAACCGGGTGGTAGCAGCTGTTTTGGAAAAACAAACAGAATTATTCACGGGGTCAGACACAGTCATGGGACCCGCGGTATCAGGTTTTACAGAAAACTCCTCATACAAACTTGAGAGCCCCAAATCGCTCTCAGCATCCTTCTTCGCTTGAGCCCGTGTAATGGCACAGGCGGGGTAAATGGACTGATCGATATCTTCACTAGATGTGGAGTCTTGTGTGGGTTTCTCCACTACTTGTAAAGGAGGGACTACGGCTCCTCCTGCCACATCGTTCCCTAACAGAACGGACACACCAGATATCGGCAGTGATGGACAAACAGCCATCTCAAATGTTCCTTTTGCTAACCCGCAGTCAAGGGTCACTTTATGGAGAGGATGTGTTACACTCTCCGAGTTAATTCCTCTCAACAACACCGAGACTCCGGTGTAACTTGACTCACCGAAAGGCAGTACATCTTTCAAAATAAGGGTTTGCGATGCCCCAGTGTCACGCAAAATGCTTACTGACGTCTG
>SSNR01000532.1:13796-28831 GCA_006937965.1 Callopanchax toddi
TCGTCGCTTGCTTGTGCGGATGCCTCCCAAGCCTGAGCTTCAGCTAGTGCTGATGCAGCTGCTTTTTGTGATTTGAGGATGTGTAACTCTGCATCCAACTCAGCTTTCTCTGCATCCAACTCCGCTTTCTTTTTAAGCTGTTCAGCTTGTAGCTTCAGGATATCAGCTTCTTTCTTTGCATAAGATAGCTGGATTCGAGCAGCTTCTGCCTTTGCTCGAGCTCTGACAGCTGCAGCTGATGAGGTTAGCTGACTTGAGCGTGTAGAACCAGAGACTCTCGACCTCGTTTCCAGAGTCCCATCCTGGAGTTCTGATAGCCCTTCCATGTCTGATGAACCTCGTCTGAAGTTAAGTTGTGGATGCTGAATAAAGCTGTAGTTTCACCCAGCCGATCGTGATGAGATAGATGTCTTTTTACTGTTCTGCCCTCCCTGTGCGTCTGGGCGCAGATTGGCAGACAGCGTAAACAGTTCTTCACAGAAGGGCAAAAGCTTGCAGGTTCATGCTTTTATTTTGAAGCCTCTTCAATGAAAGATTAATTTTGATATTTATAAAACTGTAAACATACAAAAAAAATACAGTAAATGACAAGTTCTGACTGTCTAGTGCATGTTTACACAAGTACAAGCTATAACATATAGTTATATAGTTGAATGAACAAGAACATTAAAGGTATTTTTAACAAGTGTTGTCCAAAGTCTGCTAGCTTAATGCTAATGCCTATAAGAAAATCTATTCAATGTTGATGGTTAGCGTCTATGGCAAAAAATGGCTCTGAAACTACTTAATAATAATCTGAAAAAGGTTTACAAACAGCCACAGTACTTACAGACATATGTTTCAACACTCTCAAAAGGTAAAACAAGCCTGGATAACAACATTGAGCTGCAACTTTACTCCAGTGGTTACTGTGGTTACTGCAGGGACGCAACAGTTTTCAACTGACAAACAGAGCTTCAATATTTTTCTCTCTGCCACTAGATGGCGATACTGTTCCCTGATTAAGGGCAGCACATTCAGCATCCCACTCCAAATATACCGTACACCTGTGGTTTGTGTCAGCATCATTTTAGTTATGCCTGTAAATAAAGAACAAGTAAACAGCTTCTGCTCTGCACTGAAAATGTCATATGATATTGAAATAAAGAAGAATATCTTAGAAACCTTTGCTACTGATTTCTATTTAAAGTGTTCCAGACGTATTCAGCCTGGAATGTCTTTGTTTGTGTCGATCGAGGTAGAAAAACTACAGAAGCGTGAAAGTAAATTCAGTAGCTAATAAAATCTTAAAGGTGTTGTGCATTAATTTTTAGTGCTGTTGGCCTGCAGAGTCTTGAAACGCGGCTGAAACCACAACAGCAGTTGGTCGAAAAATCATTACAATAACATGTTTAGGTCACCAGTTGGAGAATAATGAAACACAACTGAGCCGATGGGAACGGCACAACCAAATTATTCTTTCCTCAGGAGAAGGAGCTTTTATCCCAAGCATACAGTAGCATTCTGTTCCAATCCTAATATTAAAACACTGAGCAGTGCTGCTATAAGTCTAAACAAACATTTCCTTCGCTGGTTAGAAACAGACTTCACATTACTGAACTGGAAAACATTTAAAGAGCTGTAAGTGTCTCTGTGGACCATTATTAGCTTGTCGGGCTGCTGTCAGGCTGAATCAGAAGGTGCGGCTTATCACGCACTGCAGAGAAAGTTTCTGCAGCGTCTGAGTCAACCATGCAAATGTCAGAGTCGCTTTAAAAAAACACACACGAATCCTAAAAAAAGACTCTCCTATTTTAAGTTCCTGCCATGAAGGAAAGTATTCGGAGCCATCCATCAAAGGCTCTGCACCACCTTTTTGTGCTGCCTATTACAGCTGTTAAATCTAAACCCTAATCTGGTTACTTTATTTCTGCAAATACAAAATCTTTTTACCTTATTATGTTAGGCAGTAATTCAGTCAGATTAACCTTAACGTTCACGCAGGGTCAAAGCAGCTATTACAATTAGCCAAATGTGTATTTTGATCCACTCTGAGGCTGCCTGCTGCTGCAATTAGGCACAAGCAAATGCATTTCTAAAGTAAAACAAGATTAGCTGCTCCTTGCAGGGGCCGGGCTGCTCCAGATAGTCGATGGGCTGCTCACGCCTCCTTTGAACCTGCCACGCCTCCGAGCATGCACGCTGCAAAATATTTAACATCAATGCTAATGCTGCTCGCGCTCAATGATTTTCCTCTGCTTAAACCATGTTATCAGGGAGTCCTTTAAAGAATCATAATGGTTGTTCTGCATCTTCCAACCCATTAGCTACAAATCAAGCACACTTTGCATCACTGGCTATTCTCCAGAGCAAACCACCAGATTGTGGATTGATTTCCCATCGTCTAGGCAGCCATTATTTTCCATTTATTTCACTGTGCTATGAAAATAAGCTTAAAGAGATTTGAAACTTGCTCCAGACAAGTAATCCATCAAGGCAAACAACATGCTGCCTTTGATTTTGTCAATGATACAGTGCATTTACATCTTATGCTTCTGAAGACGGTTTTTAGAAACTGCCAATTTCAGTATTCAAGGACGCTCACGTCTGAGGTCTGACATGTTGATTTCTAGACCAGAGCTGACATTAATGGAGGAGTAGACTGAAACTAAATCAGTTATTTAGGGTTTTTTTCTTTCTTTTCTTTCTCCAAGCAAGAAAATCACATTTTTTCTTGGTTCTCCGGTGATTTGATGCCTTTTTAAACTTGTTGTTTTGGGTGGAAGTTTATTGTTCCGTGGACTGTTTGAAAGATGGATGTAGCCACTTGGTGTGAAAAGTAAAAGTGTGAAAGTATTTTTGTTGCTAGGGCGCCTCCAGAAAGTTTTCACAGGCTGGCGATGGGGGAGGGGCCGCTGATTATATTGAGGTGAAGCGAAAACCGAAAGCCATAACAGAACTTTAGGAGTTTTATTATGCTACTGTCATTTATAGACTTCCTGAAAAATACTAAAATATGAGAGTTAAAAGGATCTCCTTCACTAAACACTTGACATCCAGAGGAGCTCTCTCTATGGCTGTTTCAAGTCAGCAAATCACAATTGGTTTGACACGTCCAGATTTAACTATATAATAAAATGTAATTTTCCCAATTATAAGAGCAACACTGAAAACACAATGATCAGGGAGATAAATCACGCCGAAGAGACAAACCTGGAGATTAGCGTTGTTATTTTGATTTATTACTGTCCATTTGGTTTATCTTCTGTCATTTTTCAGTATGGTGGATGTTGTAGCGAATCCACTGCTCTCCCATGGGAAACCAAAAGAAAATCGAGGAAACAAAAATGATGTTTTTATTCAGGCCAGCTGCCTTATAAGGATGTGATCCAAACACTGTCAGAGCCTTAATGATGAAAACACTGGGGATGCGACCAAAATAGTCATTTTATATTTAAACAGACAGGCTGGTGTCAGCACTATCAAAAATGATGAATTGTATGCGTAAACAGTGTTGGACAGTCATATCAGCGGTGAGCTGAAGGCCCTGACCTCTATATTCTCTCCACACAAGCGATACCTCTTCCACAGCTTTCCCTGGTCGTTAGTGTTTAGTAAGCAAACTGTGGCTTTCTCCTTCACTTACCATGACTATGCAACCCCCTTTTTTAAAACTAAAAATCTAAATTTAAAGAGTCACAATCACAGCAAACAACATTAAACAACTGAATGGTTCAAAATAATTTCACGGACCATAGCTTATATGGGACCGTTTACATCTCCGTGATTTTGTTCTAGTACAAAACAAAGTTGTAATGTAGTTTGAAAAGTTAAATACCTTATAAAACAGCTGCAGCAAAAAGTATTTACCAAATGAAAAACCCAACATTCCTTGAAGTTATGCATATCGCCCGCCTTTCATGCATGAGTGTTAAACCATGATTAACTTATGTGGAGATGATGCAGTTAAAGCTGCTTTGGTCAAATCTTTAAAAGTAATGGTATATGCTGTCTCACGCAATATTGCAAAATCTCGTGCAATCAGTTAATGCTCAGAATCGCCAAATTTTAGCCTGATTAGTGATTTCTCTAAAACTGTCTGTAACGAGGCCATTTATTTAAGGTTGATCTTGAGACTCTAAAAGTGCATCAGTTCTAGATGTATTCGATATTCTGCTAACAAACATACCTGCAAAAACATTATTGCCTGCGTTTCACCTTTTGGCTGCAGCAGATAAAATGTCAACCTCAAAGGGACATTTATGGCATAAATATAATTGATTTGAAACAATTGTTTGTGTATTCATGGTGCCCGGGTAAAACTCTGGAGATCTATAGTGAATTTAATTTTATTATCATAAATCATCGTTTCCCAACTGCAATCCTTGAGGCTCTTTGCCCTGCATGTTTTAGATTAGTGATGTCCAATCCTGGTTCTAGGGGTCTAAAATTGTTTCACAGGTGTGTTAATGAGGGCTGCATTCCACTGCTGAAGCTACACATGCTGGTTGTTTTGAAAACTGCTAACGAGCACTTTCTCTATTGGAATGTGGCCCTTGTTAATAAACCTGTGATTTTTTTTTTTGGTCTTGCAATTCAAAATGTCTGCTGTGAAACAGGCCTGCCCGGCATGTTTCCACCTGATTTCAATCAGTGGGTGATTAACAGGCTGTAGAACTTGAGGGCATGCAGAACAAGTAATTCAACTATTAAATCAGGTGTGCTGGAGCAGAAAAACCTCTCAAACATGCAGGATTGTGGCTCTCGAGGGCCAGGATTGGACACTGTTTTAGAAGAATTCAAACACATCTCAATCAATTCCTTCAGCAGTTTTGTCAAGTTTTTTAGAAACCTGGTATTTACACATTAATTTAAACCAGGTGCATTTAATTAGGAAACCATCTAAAACTTGTAGGTGGGGTGTCCTGTGGAAATACCTGAATATTTTAAGGCCCAAAGGTAGTGAAAGTATGGACAAAACTGCAAGAATGAGAAGATACATTTTTTAAAACAGCATTTATTTAGAGCCTGCAAATAGAAGTTATTCTTCTACAAATAAAGTTAGAAAACAGCAGTAACAACAGGGAGGATGTCATCACTTCATAAATCCATACATGCACGGACAGTATCAGACCACTGGTCAGAAGAATCAACAGGTTCAAGGATTTTTCCTTCTGCTTTAAAAAATTAATCAAACACAGAAAACAAGCATCGATTGCAAGACTTAAAAATTGCATCAACTCTATTTTAACATTATTTCCAACCGTGACTCGGCTGATTGTAGCAACAGGTCACAATCAGGTAACTTTCAAACTGAGTAATAAACAGAAACCAAAACTTATTTAGAAAAACTATAAAATCACCAGTTTGGAAAAGCGACAGCAGTTAAGTCCATGGGTTAAAGTAAATGGCCAATATTATTGAAGTATCAGTGTCTTTCTTCTGTCGAACATATTGAATCACTTTGCTTCCTGCTCCTGTGAGGAATCGGCACTCCTACTGCGCTCTGCTGCAGTGCATGGAGGAGATACATGGGTAATACAATTACTCAACCTTGTCAACCCTGTTTTCTCGTTGGGTGTCTGTATGGACTGATAATGAGTGGATTCGCCTATCTCTACCTCTAATTAGACAGCCTCTTTAAATCTTTGTGTATCCTGTTGTCCATTTCCTGCAGAAATAAATCACATTTTATTCATCTTCAGGCAGCCTTGGCAACTGCAACGATGAGGACAACAAATCATTAATCTGGACTAATACCTGAACACTACAATGGCCTGATGGCATGCCTGAAAACACCTGTGTGTGCTTCTCTGTTCTCTGTCACTTCCAATCTGTTATGTTTCCCTGAGTGCCAGGAGTAGTCCTTGATAGGAAGCTATTTGTCAATTTACTGATAATAAAAAAAATTCAGCTAAATTAGCATGAAATGTTAGGCATAATGAGTTTTTTGATTCGCAGCAGATTTTTAAAATATATTTGCAAGGAATTTTTTTCATCTAAAATCTTTAAGAAAGTATGAAATTGTAATATTTTAAAACAGGTCCCTTTAAAAAAAATGATTATCAACCTTTATTTAGCCAGGAAAGTCCCATTGCGTTACAGAAACTCTTTTACAAGGGAGTCCTGGATTACCACCTATAGGGCATGTTGTGATCTGTGGGGGAAGCTGGAGTACCTGGAGGAAACCCACGCATGCATAGGGAGAGCATGCAACTCCATGCAGAAAGGCCACAGTTGGGATTTGAACCTGCGACCTTCTTGCTGCAAGGCAACAGTGCTAACAACTGCGCCACCATGCCCTGCAAGATTACATCATGTACAGTAAATAAGAAATGTTTAGTACTGGGCATAAAAAGGCAAAGAGTAAGATTTAAAAGAAGTAATTATGAGGAAACATTCGACACTCTTCAGTACGGGTGTTTGTCACACACATAAAGACACGTAAAGCAATAGACTAAGGGTTCATTTTTGTGCCCAACTGTCTGCTGTTTGTGAAAATGAGTAACGCTTCCAGTATTTTTAGACATGAGGTGAGAATATCATATTTTCAAGACAGAATTAAGTAATTTCAGATCACCGGAGGGGATCCTGTCATCACATTGATAGCCAACCTCGGTGTTCCCATTTTCACAAGTACGCTCTCTGGAGAGTCTAACCTTTATTTTATGAAGCATTGTTATGGAGAACAGTTCATAACAAGAACCAAAACTCATGTCATCAAGCTCGATGTTGTGACAAATTATTGACCCCCAACTTCATGGAAGTGCCGCTAAATCAGCTCAGTGTCTGTTTGAGCACAATCAAAAAAAAAAAGTTAATATCCAACAAACTCAACATTCAAGTCATTTGGTCAAAGCATAAATTGAAAACCAAGAAAATTGTACCCAATTTAAATTCTTTGGTATGCTACAAAAAAAAAAGGTTGAATACTAAACTCCAGCAACAAGTCTACCGAGTCCTCCGGTGAATGCCTCTCCAGGCAAGCTCTGACAAGTGAAGCCTAAAAACATGCCAGTTTAGATAACAAAATCCTTTCAGAGACTCGGGGAATTTTTCTGGGTGCAGGATGGTGTTCCTATCTAACAATTTTGGAAAAATTGCACCACACTCTGCCTCACCACTAAAGACATGTGGGTACCGGAGAGCGGCAGGTCTAGACTTTGTCCCCTGTTATCTTTTCAGATGTGCATTGGAAAGCAGGATATTCAATATAAGATGTGCCCTTGCAGCTGGCACCTGGAGGGCGCACAAGGCCAAAAAGTTCACAAGACAAAGTTTTATTTACAAATCAGGGGGTGACATCGATGAGCTTCAGCAGAGCAGAATAAAAAGAGAAGTAACGCAGGAGCCATCTGGAAAGTAAAGAAGCAGCTATAATTAGTGCACATAAATTATCCGGAGAATTACCTGCTTTTGATAAATGTGTGCTCAATCTTTCAGAGATTTTCCAGATTTCAAACGAGGCATCTGGTCCAGTAATAAATGCTGCTTCTCCAGAAAACTCAGATCTGCTGTGCGCATGTGGAAGTGGCTTAGATTTCATAAACTATTTTAGAAGAAACCACACAGAAAATTCCTCTGCTTAGACTCTCCACCTTGACTTATAAGGACATCATCGCTGACTTGAGGATGTTTACCTGATCCTCGACGGCGGAGTGCAGAACCCTTCAGCCATCCCCAGCTATTTTGCTTTTGCCCCATATAAAAAGGATGCTGCTCTACTTTGACTGGAATAAATGTGGCATGTGAACATAATCCAGAGGCATTAAAATGTAATTTTTGTTCAGAGACACGGGGATTTAGTGGCACAAAGAGAGGTGAACTTTAAGGCCCTCCTGTACGCTCTCTCAGAAATGTGCTTTGCTTTTTGTTCCTTCACATGGATGTTTGACCTTCACTGTAATGAGTTTGAAACTTGAAGGCTGTTTTCAGTTATCGGCTGATGAGAGAGGACACCTCTTTGTGGTCAGCTTCACTACAAATTTAAGAAGTGTACAAACATAAAGCCAGTCCTAGTCCAGTACGTGCACTGAAAGGTGGAAGTGTGAAAACTTAAAGGGATTTTTTGGGAGCTATGTTAAATGTGTTTCTGTGTAAAAGTTTTAAACAATTAATCAATGTGCAGCTGCTTCCAGTGTTAATTTTGGCGTGAAATTTTAATTTAGTTTTAGTCTTAGTCTTTTGACTAAAATTCTTTTTCATTTTAGTCTAGTTTTAGTCGTCCAATTTGTTTTAATTTTAGTCTAATTTTAGTCGACTAAAATTCGGAACTATTTTAGTTGACTAAAATAGTTCCAAATTTTAGTCGACTAAATATAAAAAAGGCATATTTCACTAATATTAATATATTTTCCTCTGGTGCGTTTATTTTACATTTCTTTAAATGAATTGGGGTAACACTTTACTTTTATTAACATTAGTGCATTATTAAGTATTAATAAACAAATGGGCTCTTTATCAACGTTCCCAATATTGTTAATGACCCCAATTATAAGACACAGCCCTTTCCAAGACTAATCGTCAGAAAAAAAACTAAATTCACTTTTAAAATAAACTATTTTTGTTGAAAATTTGATTAAGTAGTTTAAATATGATCTTATTTAGAGACCTTTAATATTTTTTTTTATTAATTTAATCACAAAGGTCTGTAATTCATATTCTACTGTGTGTTGAGTTCTGTCAGGAAAGACACTAGAGGTCCTGAGCAAATAAATACCATAATAATGCAAACTGTCAGAACTTTGCTCATGACATGTCAGATCAAAAGTCTGCAGGCTTTAACTCACAGAGTCTGATCAGCTGTTCTCACGCTGCGGTCCGTCTCCTCCCACAGAACGTGATCTCCACAACGCTCCGTCTTCGGTCATTTCACTCCATAACTCCATATTTCCTGTCTCCCTGACAGCTGTTTGAGCCTCTGCTACATTCACCACCATTATCTTAAAATTAGCGTCATAACTCTGCCTCCGTTCTGTTAATTTGACCCACTTTTAATAAAGTTTGTTCCTGTGGAGTCTGCTCTGCTGTTTACAAATTCCGGCGCGTCCCGACAAGGCGGACTCTGATTGCTTCCTTTCTCACTACTTCCGCCTGTTACGTTTGCTGATTGGTTCCCTTCTCTAGTCCCGCCTGCTCCGATTGCTGATTGGTTCTTTGGTATGTTCGTCAAATTCTTCCCGTTTTCTGATTGGATTTCGTCACTGTCAATTCTCGTCTCGTCTTTCGATCCTGACGAAAAGGTCCGCCGGTTTAGTCTTCGTCATCGTCTTTTTCCGTTTTATATTTTTGAATTTCGTTTAGTTTTCGTTCGGTAAAATATATTCGTGACGAAATAAATAACGAAAATATTTCGTCTACGAAATTAACACTGGCTGCTTCCTGAATGATCTCAGTTTGGAGAAATAGAATTTGTGTCCTTTGGGATAATGATGGCCAGGCCGAGCAAAACCAGGACCAAAGTGCATTGATACCACCTTGAAACAGATATGATTTTAAAAGTTTCACCTTGTTTCATGCAACTTAAAAAAACCAAAACATTTACTCAACCATCAATTTCATTTACATGGAATTCTGTGATTTCCAGTGAATCCAGGGGTCGAGTAGGACAGGAATTTCTTGAAATTTTGTCCAAAATAACCATGAAATGCAAAGCAGATGATACTGTAAAGCATTTCAGACAAGCCAATTTTTGGGTGGTGAGTTAATTTTGAAAATGCCCATATTGATAGTGCGTTGCTGCCATGTTTAAATCTGCTCACATTTCCTAAATGTTACATGTTCATTTACACCACTATCTGTTTCACATTTCAAAGTTATTTGAAAGAAATATTAAGAAATTCCTGTTGGACAAAACCCCTGGATGCACTGGAAGATCTATATTTATTAGTTATTTTTGTAACTCACCATTACATTTCATGTAATGCAAAAATTATGGTGGTGGTTCCTGTAGGAAAATAAACAATTTGTTTAAATAGTGGATGTTCAGAAAGCTATCGACAATAATAGTTATTTTTCACTTACATGAACAAAAATATGTAAATTTTTCTATGAAATTGTGAAAAATCTTAGGTTTTATTTATTTTAATTACAGAAGAAGGGGAAAAAAAGAAAATGTATTTCTTCAACTTTGTTTTCACATGTTCTAAAGATGTCCCCGGGGGAGACCTTAAAAAATAATTGCTCAGGATTTATTGTAAATTTCAGATTCCCCCCCCTCTTGAAACAGATGTTAAAAGCTGAAAAAATACATTCCAAGAGATTTTTTTGAACCTATTTTCATTTCTGAGGAATTTCTCAAGAGTGGTGCGTTTGTTTGTGATAATCTCATGATGCATCTTTCTCGTTCCACCACATTCTTGCTGTTTACAATGTCCTGCTATCATAACCAAACAAAATGTGATTATGACCCTTAAAAATCAGACTTGTTGTGACAAAACGCAGTTCTCCTGAATGGCGTGCTACATAATCTGTAGTAAACCATCCCCGGGGTACGTCTGTTACATGACACGTTTAAACCGCCGCGGCCCCCACATGGCCTTCAGGCACTCTTTTCTCCTTCTAAACAAGGTGCTCTTGCCGAGACCGGCTACATTCCTTTTATAAGGGTGAGAGGTCAACTCCCCAGCGTCTTCTGAATCCTGGCAGCTGATATCCTCTCCAATTCAGCTCGGAGACCTCTATTTTCAGAGGTATCGGAGCAACAATGATGTGCTTGTGAGCAGGTTTGTCAAATTTCCTGAGTCATGAATCACCGCCTCAACAAACAACCTGCAATCACCTGTGATGACTCAACTACAAACAAGACATCTTAAAAAGCTTGAAAAAATGAATCAAATTCAGCTCAAAGTTAACCCTCAAGCATTCAGTTAAAGTCTTTATATCACACGTTGCAGTAATGATTAGAAGGTGTCTGCCTTAAGAGGAAAATGGCTAGAAATACTTGGGATGACTCATTCACCCCATCCTCGGTAATTTACATCTCATCAGTTCATGAAAACTTGAACTTCTTAAAGATTTTACTTCGTCAATCCAGCGGAGAATGAAAGGGCTGAGAGCCGTCTTTGCATTTTGATTCTCCGACACAGAGACCAATTAAAAGTCACCAGTGTTGTTGGAGGCTGCAGGGCACAGACAAGCTGACACCCTCGGTACAACACAGCACACTCGAATGAATACGAACCAGCAGTCTTTAAAGCAAAATTACTCCTCTCACACACTCTTAGTTTAGTGCTCTCTAGTAAGCATTTTGTGATCAAATACAATTTATATTTGCTATTTTTGCTCTGCTTCATCATGCCTCTTTAATCCTGCCCTTGTTGTGTTTTTTCTTTTAAGCGTTTGAGTCATGCTCCCCACATTCTTCATCATATTTGCTCAGACTTGTTGCATGCTTTGCATTTAGAGTAATAAAGGTTTGCAGTGCCAAACAATCGAAAGTAAAATCTGATTTGTCCAAATGAGACAAACTTAAGTTAACCTCCAAGAACCCTTCTAGGGTTTCACAACACATTATGCATTTGTTTTGTTGTTGCACTGCATCCAGTAACACTGAATGCAAATTAGCCTGCAAATTACAGTAATTATTTAGCACACAGTGGGTGCCTTCAGGACAGATGTGTGAGCAAAAGGGCGGATGACAGTAGGTTAGGTTGTAATTGGGTAACTAATCAGTCTTCATTTTTTGCTGTGTAGAACAACACAACAGTTTAAATTAAAGGCCTAGCATGAACTGAGATCAACATGAGCTGAAAATTAATGGAGTTATCTCATGCGACGTAGCGAGATCTTGTGTGACCTGTTAGCACTCGGAGTATGACTCTCAGCTGCTACCTCGCCAAACCTGAGCCCAATTATTGTAAATCTGCTGATTATCTAATGAGTTGGCCATCTTGAATCAGGTTAACTCCAATAATTAATCAGTTGTAGGTGTATATTCGTTAAATACATTCTGAGTATCATTAAACTGATCAGCTGACTTAGGTTTGGGAGTAGGGCCACACCTCTAATTACCCAGCAATCCATTTACACTCTGTTAACTCTTCGCCAATGTTTGCCATGTTCTTTTGACCCCACCTGCCTTTACCTTCAACCTGTCACCATCTCATCCCTACCACCTCATCCAGTTCATCCATCAATACAACCTCCCTCCTCATCCCTCTTCATGTCCATTCAACCATTTGCCATTTTTCTTCCTCCCCATACAGGTGCCATCTGGAGAGTTTCCAAGTCAGCTTTGGAAATCCAGCACTCGAGACAGAACCCCCACTCTGAGTCTCCATCCTCCTGCAGCAAGTCTCTTTAGATGAGTCCATCAGAAACTTAAGAATCCCTCAATCATTCTCACAGAGAAAGATTTTAAACTCAGACTGGTGGTCCCTGCTACTGACAGTCCATTCAGCAGGGTCAGTCTACTGACTACTTTTCAGCAAATAGAAAAAACCCCACAGTGTTTATTTTACCAATAACAAACCCTGGATCATCACAAGTCTGAAAACATTTTTGACACCTTTTTTCAAAAGTCGTCAATAAACCCTCTGATAAACATTAAGGACAACCAGTAGAGCTGAATTATGGGGGAAAAAAAGAAAGTGATGAAAAATGGAGATGCAAGGTTTTAGCTGATATGAGAGTTTCATTAAAATTTAATTAGATGTTTTGCTAACAGAGCAATACACAGAAATCCATTATCTCAGGCTTTTTGCCTGCCATTGTTGAGCAATCATAAAGAACATAAAAAGGTTAAAAAAGAAACAAAACTAGACTCCCTTGTAATACATGAAATCTCTTGTCCTTTGACATGTTACAACAGTGGACACACAAAACTCAAAACGTCATAAACATTTCCAAACTGCAGCTGAAACGGCAACTGTTCTTTGTCTGAAAGCACCAATTATTCATCTATCCATCAGTCCTCAGCAGTTTATTGGAGGTCATGAAGGCAGCAGATTAAGAGAAGTAGTCCAGATGTCCTCCTAAAATCCCGAGGCAAAACGAAATACTTCTTTTCTTTTAACTCGTTCTTTCATCCAGAACACAGAGTTCACAATAATACAAGAGCGGAGCAACAACTGATGTTGGACTTAATCTTTCCCCTTCTGGCTCAGCTTCCTCTTCACCATTTACGACATCCATTATCTATCCATGTGAATCTTTGTGCTGTTTTTTGTCAGTACGATTCTAAAAGGTGGCTTCTCACCTTGAGGCAGCAACTCTCTCCCAACCCAGTGGGAGGTATCCACCACTTTGGCCTCAGGAGAAACCGTCTCTCATTTCAACAACTACAAGCTGCCCCGATGCCCGCCGAAGGTCATAAATGGACGGGAAACCACCAGTTGTGTGTCGTGCATTTTTCCCAACACGGAGAGCCTGCAGCCTTGCCAGCAGCTTGTGGTCATGAATATTTGTACCACGTTTCATCTTAATTCATCCAGTAGTCATCGAAGCGTTTTATCTGAGCTAAAGTGGACGAGCAAACAGCCAACAATGAGCTCTACATACAAACAGGTGGTAAAATTCAAGATTTATGCAGAAAAAACATCATAAGAATTAGTTTATAGGAAGTCTTAAAATATTCATTTTAAATTTGATCATTACTGGCACTGGATAGAAAAAAGCAATCTAGAAAATGTAAACAAGTATAATAAATTTATATTGAGGCTTTTTAATCTCCCAACACACTAATGTAGCTTCTGCCTAATGGAAGATCAATCTAATAATGAAAACCATGACGCAAATACAGCTAAGTACTGGGGTGCGGCTGAAAATAATATCGAAAATATTTCATATAATCGAGATGAAGGGATAGAAAAGGCGAATGGCCACGTTTCCTCATGTGAACACATTCATTTGACAATCTACTGAATCCCAGAGAGTGGAGGGGTGTTTTAATTTGATCTGCTGAATAATCTGACACATGTCTCTCTTATATAATCTGTTGGCTTTCGCCCAGATGGATTCATACCAGCACCTTTTTATGATACAGGCTGCAGAACAGATAGCAATGAGATGATTAGTGAAACATACAGAAGCAATTATTAATCATATCGGTGGAAAGATAAACCCTATATTGTCACATGGTTTCATTTCATTTAGTTGGAGCTTTTTGGTGCAGATAGAGAAAATATTTCATATTTTCGTTAGCCTGTTTAATTTTCTTGTCCTTTAACACGGGTTGTATTATTTAATTCCATTTTTGTAGCAGAAAGCAACAAATTGGTGAGTTAAAGTTTCCATGGATCAATGATCTATTAAATATAAATCACAGATTGAAGGTCTGTGCTGACAGTTTATTTGTTTCTCTTTGCTTTGTAACTGTCATATGTCACCTCACTTGTGTCATATGTCTCCCTCTAGTGTCCTGTCTTGTGCTTTGTTTAGCCTTCTGCCTTTTTGTCTCCCACAGGTGAATCCAATTGTTATCCTCTCACCTGTGTCTCGTCTCGTCATCACCACCCAGTATATCAGTGTTTGTCTCGTCTGGGTGTTGTCAGATCTTCGTCTTCTCGTCCCCTGCCCTAGTCTGTTTTGTTTACAATAAATACCTATTTTTCTTACATCTGCGCCTGGATCCTCCTTCAACCCCCCGAAACCTGACAGTAACTTATATATTCGACTCTAGAGCTCTGGAGATTGCTTACTGTGATTTAAAGAGATGACTTTTATGATAAAAGTGTTTAATGGATTATTTCATGATGTACTATATACTATACTGTTTGTCTACAGAGTTGGTTGTCTGACAGCAAATACTTTGGACTTTATTGTTATTATTTTTCTTTTTTTGCCCCTCATGGCGCCGGTTGACTGTCTGCGGTCGCTGCTATTTGTTAAAACTTATCAGATTGCAGAAATAAAGGGATTCTTATAATACAGAGAAAAAAAATCTTGTTTTACCAGGAGGGAATGGTTATAGTTTTTGTGTTTATATTCTGCTCTGTTTTGTTCCATTCCAATGAGGGATGGTGGGATTTAGTGTTTATGTTGCTGGTATTTATTACCTGCTGCCATCATTTAAAGGCACACTATGTAACTTTTTCATATTTTAAAATATTTTTCTT
>SSNR01000532.1:29041-79111 GCA_006937965.1 Callopanchax toddi
GCCCCGGGACCCTCCTGTGCCGCTGCAGCCCCGGGACCCTCCTGTGCCGCTGCAGCCCCGGGACCCTCCTGTGCCGCTGCAGCCCCGGGACCCTCCTGTGCCGCTGCAGCCCCGGGACCCTCCTGTGCCGCTGCAGCCCCGGGACCCTCCTGTGCCGCTGCAGCCCCGGGCGTCTCCGTTCCAGAGCCCGCGGTGGGCGTCTCCGTTCCAGAGCCCGCGGTGGGCGTCTCCGTTCCAGAGCCCGCGATGGGCGTCTCCGTTCCAGAGCCCGCGGTGGGCGTCCCCGTTCCAGAGCCCGCGATGGGCGTCCCCGTTCCAGAGCCCGCGATGGGCGTCCCCGTTCCAGAGCCCGCGGTGGGCGTCCCAGTTCCAGAGCCCGCGGTGGGCGTCCCAGTTCCAGAGCCCGCGGTGGGCGTCCCAGTTCCAGAGCCCGCGGTGGGCGTCCCAGTTCCAGAGCCCGCGGTGGGCGTCCCAGTTCCAGAGCCCGCGGTGGGCCTCCCAGTTCCAGAGCCCGCGGTGGGCCTCCCAGTTCCAGAGCCCGCGGTGGGCCTCCCGGAACCAGATCCGGACCCGGGCCCTTCGGAACCAGATCCGGACCTGGGCCAGGGTCCTCCTGAACTGTGCCTCCTGGCCGTTTTTCTCCTTGTCTAGTCCTCCGTCCTGGTTCCCTCCCGCCCCCCCCCCCCCCTTCTGGTGTCTCTGCCTGGCGTCCGGAGTCCGCCGTTAGAGGGGGGGCTCTGTCATATGTCACCTCACTTGTGTCATATGTCTCCCTCTAGTGTCCTGTCTTGTGCTTTGTTTAGCCCTCTGCCTTTTTGTCTCCCACAGGTGAATCCAATTGTTATCCTCTCACCTGTGTCTCGTCTCGTCATCACCACCCAGTATATCAGTGTTTGTCTCGTCTGGGTGTTGTCAGATCTTCGTCTTCTCGTCCCCTGCCCTAGTCTGTTTTGTTTACAATAAATACCTATTTTTCTTACATCTGCGCCTGGATCCTCCTTCAACCCCCCGAAACCTGACAGTAACTTATATATTCGACTCTAGAGCTCTGGAGATTGCTTACTGTGATTTAAAGAGATGACTTTTATGATAAAAGTGTTTAATGGATTATTTCATGATGTACTATATACTATACTGTTTGTCTACAGAGTTGGTTGTCTGACAGCAAATACTTTGGACTTTATTGTTATTATTTTTCTTTTTTTGCCCCTCATGGCGCCGGTTGACTGTCTGCGGTCGCTGCTATTTGTTAAAACTTATCAGATTGCAGAAATAAAGGGATTCTTATAATACAGAGAAAAAAAATCTTGTTTTACCAGGAGGGAATGGTTATAGTTTTTGTGTTTATATTCTGCTCTGTTTTGTTCCATTCCAATGAGGGATGGTGGGATTTAGTGTTTATGTTGCTGGTATTTATTACCTGCTGCCATCATTTAAAGGCACACTATGTAACTTTTTCATATTTTAAAATATTTTTCTTGAGCCAGTATGTGCTAATACAACCCTTTACAGGGTTAATGAAAACTCACTCTGCTGCTTGTGTCCAGAATACCGCGTTTGCAACTTCTGAGTCTCTGGTCCGGTGCCCTGAAGTCCCACAAAGTCATGTGTCTCATGAGGGTTGGGCTAACCCAGTGTGGCTAGCTGTTATGCTAGCGCCTGAGTGTTTTTAGCTCATGAGTCCTACATTTTTTAATCTCTCCCTGCTTGAACACAGCTGATTTATTTGAGTGATGAACCGCTCCAGTAGAAAGTAATGACGTCTGAGGAGACATTTCAACAGTTAGATTTAGGTGTTTCTGAGCAAAGACCATGCTAACACTTTTACAACTGTGACTGTGACGAACACTAGAGGGTGCTAAAAACAAGCCTAAACTGCATAGTATGCCAAATAAAAGGCCATAATGTTTTTGCCTTTCTTTGAAATTCTGTTAGCAAAATATCTCTTGAACCTTTTTTAGATTTTAATGAAACTCTCAGAACTTAATTGTTGCGTTTACACCAACAGCTGATTTACTATCAAGATGGCCGCCACAGATCTTCAAATTCACAAAACAAAAATGGCTTTAATTCAATCATTTTTACAGACATTGAACTGAAATTGGGTGTGTTAGTTGCAGAGAGTTATTGACATCACATACTGATCACACAAAATCTTTGCCTAAAAACTTGCTTTTAAACCAAGAATAACTGTCTTTTTGTAAAATATTTCAGGAATCACTGGATGGATTTCAACGGAACTTTCCAAAACTCCACTACAAATCTTTCAACCATTGATTAACTTTTTGAGACAACCCTATTAGAGGTGGCTACCATAGCCAACTGACCTTAGACAACACAAAAACACAGACAACTCAGTCTGTTTCACAGACATTCAGCTACATCCCATCATGCACTCTGTGTGGTAATAGATTGCAGGAAATCTTGTTGGAATTAACAGTTTGCAAAATGTGTCACTGAACCAATTTTAATGAAACTCAGATAGTAATCATTGGATGTACATCTACAACCAATGGGCTCTGTGCACGCAGCTACGTGACGTAATCTCCGGTAGAAGGTCAGGATAGACGTAAACTTCCGGTAGCCGCTGGAAGCACATACTGCCCTTGCTAGTTTCCTTTCGGGAGCTTGTAAATCTTTCTTTTTTTGCAAATCTTTCTTCTTTTATTGTGCGTGGCCTTCTATGTCGAGCTTTTATGTGTTCATGTCCTAAACATGACATGTACACTGACAAAATTTGCGTTTCAATAACAAACTGATAGCAGGTCTAACCACCACTGCTGTGTGCCGTTCTGTACATTATCAACAAGATCAACTTCCCACCTCCCATCTTTAGCACGGAGACCGGAAGTCTCGTACCATCCTCACGCCAAACACGGAACTGATGCGTGCACAGAGGCTATTGGGAGTTCACCCAATTCCAAGATGGCCACCCAAAACAGTTGACCTTAGCTGACACAAAAATAGCTACAAGTCAGTCCATTTTATAAATATTGGTCTAAAATGTGGGGTGGTAGTAGCTGAAAATCATTCAGAGCACATACTCCGAGCACTAACTGATTGTGTGAGATTTTGCAATACTGTGAGAGATTGAGCATAATTTTAAAAGATTTCAATTTTTCATTCAAAACCAGAAAACCAAAAATCCAGTTTAAAACTGGGGCATGAAAGGCGACAGGTTGTATGATCTCATTCAAGAAAAGCTGGGTTTGTAATTAGCTTAAAAGTTTTTTCCCTCCAAAAATAACAACTAAACATATTAATTGCTGGATTTATGACAAACACTTAAACCATCATTAAATGTAAGTGTTTCTAATTACTCTAACAGTTGATTTAAAACACTTGTTCTTACCTGTCCTGAATAAGAAGTGCAGGGAAAATAAACTAACTGAATTATAATACACACATATTTAGATTGATTTAAATAGGAATGCTTTTATTTAAATTTTTGCCTCAACAAACACAAATACGGGGTTCTTCGAACACCCCTGCTAAGTACATCACAGCAGTGAAAGCAAAGGCAAAAAATAGTGATGGCTAAATTTGATTTTGCTGCTCGGTTTTCACGTTCCTGGGATGATTTATTCAGTCAGTGTGGAAGCTTACTGTGAATAAAGAAGGAACTTTTCAAAGAGGCTTTCTGTGAAAAGAAAACACGGCTGAAGAGTACTCTGTATTTTTACATGCTACTTATTTTAAAGTCTCTCTAAATCAAATTTATTCCTGCCACACCGATGTTAAAATGACATCATCTGACCTGTCTTTTGTTTATTATTTGCAATAATCTGACAAATAAACAGACAAATGAAACCGGAGCATCCTCAGAACGAAGCACCTCTGATGTTTGGATTTTCTGCTTGTTAAGAGTTAAAACATCACCTTCCATAAATTTGTCTTCACATGCGTGGCCATCTCTCAGCACTGCGCTTCAGGATGTTTTTTCCCCCCCACATCAACGCCTGCATGAAAAAGCGTTTATTTATTTAATGCATTTGTGCAGAAGTCACAATGGTGGACGGTGATTTACAGGAAGTGCAGAGGCATCCTCGATTCACATGTAAATCTGCTGAACGGAGGCTTTTAAACATTTGTTTAGAGAAGAGTTAAGTTCAACTCCCTCCCAGTCCTGCATTAGCTGGAGTTAATCCAAAGCAGACAAAAATAATAGAATTCATAAAATGCGAGGATTTTTTTTTTTTTGTTCGGTGTTTTAATTTAAGAAACTGTAAAACCCATTTATTGCTTCTTCCATTTTCTGTAACCACATATTTAACTGAGAAGGAATGTGTTTATTAATAACCCAAAGCTGCGTTGTTGGCACTTTTTGCCCTACAGTGTAGAAAAACAATTTAAACTAGAACCACTCTTTTACTTTTACACTTTTTCTAGCAAATTGCAGGAGATAAGGTTTACTAAAAATGAGAGAAAACATGTCTGAGGGGGTATAAATCTTTAATCAAACGCCGGTGACGTGCCTTGCCTCCAGCACTCACGGTGCCAAGCTGCTGAGCAGATGCGGAGATCTCAGATCTTGCTCCCCCTCCTCCAAAAAAAAAAAAAAAAAAAAAAGGATAAATCCCCTTCTCCAGTACAAATGTGTCATGGGAGCAGCTCTGCGTGCACCGAAGCCTCTGCATTTTCTGGGTTCCCCTCCTCAGAAACTCCCACGGGGACTCAGAAACATTTTTGCAAAGGGTAAGGAACAGGAGGCAGTGAAGCACATGCCTAATCTTTTTCGCCTCCAGTTAAATATCTAAAACAGTCCTCGTATAAACACGCAGACATGAGGGTGTTTATTAGGCTTACAGCTGAGAAAGGAAGCGACCTGAGGAATGTAGGATTCATGTTTAATCCAGTTCACACAGATCTGCTTCTAAAACGAACTATTTTTAATTATGATGAATAATTAAAGTGTTTATTCTCATTGTTGGCTTCCTGAAGAGACTCTGGTTTTCGATAGTTTTCTCCATGCAGGCGTCCTGACAGCTTATAGATTTTATGATAAGTGCTGCATTACTGCTGTAGTAAAAGGAGGAAGTGGTTATTTATGAATGAAACGGATTAATGGCAGCCAGAGATGGAAACTTTAGAGAGATAGCCATTACCCCGTCGACAATGATACATGCGGTGCAGACGTAATAAGTGCACCAGCAAGTAATATTTGCATTACAGCCTCCATGTGAAGTGTTTTAATGTACTTACAATGCATCATGGGAAAATATTTGAGCGAAGCATTGCATCTTTGTCAAGGTGAGGCACAAAGAGACGATGGAATGTGCACATTAAAAACAAGACACTTCTCAAAAATGCACCTATTAACGTAAGTAAGTAGATGAAAGGACGTCTCCCACGCACTCACACAATCAAACAAACAACACAACATGTCATAATTCCCCTCAGTGGCATTAACAATGACTTCAAAGACGCTGCACAATGCTCACGGAGAGTGTTTACTTCCAAAAACCACATGCACCCACAGGAGCAGAGTCGTATGTATAAAACACACGAAAAGACAAAAACATTAAACAAAGATTCCTCTAATTATGCAAACATGAATGTGTGCACTCTACATATATGGGTTAAATTATAAAATCATGTTCACGGTGTCCCTGTCAATCAGCAGCCATACATTCAATGAAAAGATATGCATCAGAGTCACGAAGTGCAATTAGTCCTTGTTAAACGATGAAGAAGCGATCAAAAGCTGAACAAACAAACAGCAGCAGAGAGATGCTGCAGCAGGAAAAAGAAAAGTCACTGAATGTTTTAACCTTAAAGAGAGAAATCATTCTTTCACACTCTATCAGAGAGAAAAATGAGCGCAGGTTTAAAGAAACGCTGACGAAGGCAGCAGAGACAAATGAAGAGCACAAGATGTAATTTATCATCCCGCTCGACTAAATGAAGAATCAAATACTATAATGTGAGGACGAGTTATAAATGTACTGTTATTTATCGTTATTAGCTGCTTGACTTTATTGGGAGTTGACGGACTGAGCAGGTTTATTGTTTCTGTCCTTCCTGTATTTTATTAATCTCACTCCGGATTTCAATCACCTGAAAGCTTGAAGGTAAAATTCCAGCCAGGTATAAATAGCTATACATTACATTAAATATTAATAGTAAAGATAATGTGATATTTCATTGTTCCCACTAGAATATTTGTGTCTCACTTACTGCATGGGAGTCAAAATGAGCACCAGAGTGGCGTCTGATTCATCAACACTACTGTAAAGCAGGATTAAATACAGAATTATAATCAGTATTGAGCTTGATCTGGAGCTCATTAGAGGTCAGTGCTTG
The DNA here is from genome assembly GCA_006937965.1 of Callopanchax toddi. Taxonomy (NCBI): domain Eukaryota; kingdom Metazoa; phylum Chordata; class Actinopteri; order Cyprinodontiformes; family Nothobranchiidae; genus Callopanchax; species Callopanchax toddi. The sequence continues at coordinate 35,345 of SSNR01000532.1, forward strand.
CAGAAAGCTGAAAAACTTTGTTCAGTTTTTACCAGTTTTAACATGTTAAAGGTTACTGAGCTCTCTTCCACACAAATCCACTTTTTTTACTTGGTCAGCAAGTTCAAATGATAATTATTAAAAGATATCTCATCAATTTTTGAAGTGTTTCTGCGTAAAAGTTGAGAAATAGAGTTTACAGTTCATCATTCAGGACTGATACTGGATAATGGCTGGTTCAACACTGCAAAGACTGATTTCTAAGAAAGTTTTTAAAAGCCTTGTTTTTAGACATTTTATCTCATTTTTATTCTGAAAAGAAGTGTTCTTACAGCCCTCCTTGAAATTAGACACATTTTCTAAATTATGGTCACATGTTCTAAATTTAAACAAAAGATCTGCCAATAGGGTAAGCAGAAGCTGCTTGGCTAGATTCCTTAAAAATAGCATTTTTTTGCATTTGGAATAATTAGCTATTTTTAAGGAATCTAGTCAAGCAACGTTTGCTCACCCCATTGGCAGATGTTTTTGCTTTTCAGACTAAAAATAAGTTAAAATGTCTAAAAACAAGATTTTCTCACTTTCTTAGAAATCACTTTTTGCAGTGTAGTGCAGCCAAGACCAACGTGTATTTGTTGTTTTCTTCTCTATTTTCACCTCTGATGCTTTGACAAACATATTCCATTCAGTTTTTACCCATCTGTTATTGCTGCCACTAGCTGCTAACTCATCTGTCCTGAAGTACATAAACTCTATTTCTCCAAACAGACTCTGTTCAGAAAGTTTTCTACAAAGGGTAATACAGTAACCATAAGTTTTACACAGGAAAAACACCTCAAAATGGCCCCAAAAAAAATCCCTTTAATGTGTTCAAAGGCAGGTTTTTTCTTTGAATCTGTAGAGCACCACTTACTTTTTACCTCAGAGCTCAGATCTAGGAATGACATCACTCTCATGTTTGAGAAAACTCCTCTGATGAGAAGCGAAGCATCTTCAAAAAACAAGAAAAGAAGTCCAGTCACACCCCACCCCTCATTAAAAATCCCTTAGGATTGTTTTGTCCTGGATCGACTCCAACGCCTCAACACCTGAACAAACCCCGAAGCTCTAAATATGTCAAGACTCCAGCTGCTTCTCAAGCTAACAGCTACATAGATTAAAATTACAGTTAATGCATTAATAGATTATTATCTCTGCTTGTCAATCATCTGTGATGCAAGCTACAAGAAATTTGGCCCTTCTTAGGTTATTCAGTATTTAAAGTTTTAAGGGGTGGTGCAGTTTCTTTGAAAACCACAGACTTTTGCAGAATGTGCATATGGAGTAAGAGAAGTTCACCCAAGAAACTTCTTTAAAACAAAATAAATAATAATTTGAGTGAAGTGAGATTGCATTGAGGTAATGAAAAACAATGGTTAGTTTGATCAAAACGTGAGGTTTTATAAGCATCAACATCCAAATCAGAGGAAGAAAACTGAAATAAATGTATTGAAGCCATTTCTTTTTTCAAACTGGGACCTGATAGGATCTCGTTAAAGTCTCTGGGTCTTATAGTTTTATGAATCTTTAATCTCTTTAATTCACTGTGATAAAAAAGGTCGATTTGACAAGTATAAAACCTTTAAACATAAAGACGTAAAAACGCCATGTAAAACAACAATAAACCTGAGCTGAAACACGACTTAGGGGAAAACCAAGTAAATTAATTCTGGCTTGAGCCTCCTGTTAGCATTTGTCATCAGTCCTGACTCTTAAGAATGCAGCCGGATTTAACTGAGAAGTGGGAGTCTGACTTCACTAAGGGGATTTATAAAACCTTTAGAGCAGTTGGTTTGTCACCGCTTTTCATCCCAGGAGCACTCGAGCTCATCCAGCTTAATCACTGACCTACGCAAACACCAAGTGGAGTCTATTTCTCTTTGGAATTTTCCAATTATTATGTATTCTGTATATCCTGCCTGCTCAGGAGCTGTGACTCTGTGCCCGTGTGCATATCTGACGAAGCTAATAACCTACATTCGCTGCTCGAAAAAGAAAAAGAAAGAAGCCACAGAGCATCCTGCTCTCGAGTCTTGAAGTCGAAGATCTAATGCATTATGAAAAGGGCTGGTTCATCCTGGCAGCCCGGGGTTGTCTTTCCCTGGACGTCTGGCCCTTTCTATGAATTATGAACCATAATCACCACAGGCTCCCAGGGGGCCTCAGATGGATTGAGGGCAAAGCAGCCCATCTCAGCCAGAAGTGTCCACAGGCGTTTCTACCGTCTGAGGGGGATTCACTTGTTAGTGTAAGTGCTGCTTGTCACTTTGCCCTCCGTGCACCACGACGGTTTCAGGTTAAAATACGAGCTGCGTGTGCTTAAAAAGATTCCTGCATGTGAACAGGTGTGACTATTGTTAGCCTCTAACAGCTAATGGTAGGAAACATTAAAGATGGGGGAAGGGGAGCAATAACAGAAAGTGTCTAGGAAAGATGTCCAGCTGGTTTTGGCCACCAGGACGCCTATTATGAAGGTTTATTCTGGGTCAGTACTTACATTTCTGGCCATTGTAGCGACACAGAGAGCCAGCTTAAATTATGGTGCTTGAAAATTTAATTGCTAATCAGCTGATTGCATTTGGAATAAAAATGATGTTTCTGAGAGTTCTTTTGTGAAAGCACTAAATCTGATTCTTACAGCAGCTAATGGAGGAAATTGTTTTAATTTTCCAACACTTGACTGGGGCTTTTTGACAGCTCTGATCATGTAAGTCAGGTTTACTGGAAATCTTTCTTTTTTTAAGGGAAAACAAAAGCTGAGCAGTGTTCCCTTTTAGAAGGATTTCCTCAAATATTTTCCCTTTTGGGCACAAGACTCAAAAACAACCTCTCCTTTACCGTCTTTATAAGCTCAGAATTTAAAGTTTAATGCAGAGAAATGTGACATTCTTTGTAGAGATATGATTCTTATGATGCCTCATGGTTACATTGTTATCCTGTCGTTTCAAACCCACGGGGTCAAATGCTGTCATTTTCTCGAGGTCTGTCACATCTCAAAGATATACAAAAGGTGTCCTCTGGCAGTGGTGCAACGTTATTACACGCCAAGAGCAAATACTTTGACATACTTCTGAAAGAAATGAAAGAAATACACTGGGAAGATCTCATAAGAAGGTTGGGGCAAGAGATTTAGAGTCACGGGAGATCCAGGCAAGTTGGGGCAGCTGTTTTTATTTTTATTCGCTTTTCTCTCTTTACTGTCGAGGAAAAATGCAGGAAAGTTTGTTGCTTGTTCAAAATGTCACCATAGCAAATAAATTCTATATCGGATTCTAGTAGTTTCTCTTTATTTCTTTAAAAATGCAATGCTGTGTAAAAGTATTTGTTTCCTCATAGTTTGTTTTTAATAGTTTTACCTTTTTTTTAATTTCTTCCACTTCCACAAATTCCTAAATTGGTATCCATGGGAACACATGAGAAGACCCATCTCACATTTTTAGAATATATTCTGTAAAACGAGGACATAAAAGCAGAACTTTTTGGAAATTATGTGTCTAGTCCCAAATAGGAGTTAAGAAAAACATCCTCCCAACAGTCAGACATGGTGGTGGTAGTGTGATGATCTGGGCTGCTTTGGAGCTTCAGAACCTGGACGACTTGGAACCATGAATTCTCTTCTCTACCAAAAAACCCCTGAAGGAGAATGTCTGACCTTTGACCTTAAGCAAGCTGTTGATACTTGACAGTCCTTCAGTGTGGCTGGATTAAAACCATTCTGCAAAGAAGAGGGAGACAATATTGAGAGACTCATTACTGAATATTTTAAATGCTTGACTGCATTTGTTGTTGTGTTATAACCAGTTATAGTTCCACAGAAAACACCAGCGCTGCTGCGTAGCGCCTGAGCCGTGATTTTGAATACAAACCATTGTAGTCAATTAAAGTTGTCCCACGAGGACCACCACGCTGATCTCAGATGTGCTGGTCCACGCTACGGCGCTAAAGATACGCAACAGTTCTATTTCTGAGCCGAGGCGCGTCAGAGATGCCATTGTGGAGTACTTTATGATGCAGAAATTACAACAATACGCTGAACCACTACTAGTACGGCAAACATAAACCACCACCAGTACATGGATGAAGAGTGTTTCATTGTGGAATATTTATGTAATTGAGCTTTTGGAAACAGACTATTCCAATAAGTAGCTCATTGTTGAAGAATTAAAAGAGAATCCCACAAAACACAACAGTAGTTTTGACCAAATACAGAACAAAAGATGCACTTCATACTTCCTGTTCTCAGTTCCCGCAAGACATTGTGACTATCGCATGATTTTGCAAGCATGGTTCAACGGCGTTCTGCTTCAGGAACATGTCCGGAGAGACCAGAAGACTCTCCAAAGGAGTGGCGCTAACTTCTGCTGTGGGACCCAGGCCAAAGGGAGACAGCTACTTTTTCGCATCGGACCAGGTCTGTATAAGATTTGTCCTTCTAATGAATGAAATCATCATTTGACAACTCAATCTTGTATTTACTCAGGTTTTCTTTGTCTGATGTTAAAATGTGTCTTTTGGTCTGAAACACTGAAGTTGTTGAAGATAAAATTCTTCTTGATACTCAGAGGAAAAATGAAGACAGACTACTTCTATAGTTTGAAGATTTATTATAAGTTTAGCTGGCCAGTTTGTTCAAAATAAGCCCCAATTAGAAGTCTAAATATCCCTAAAAATCCCTAAGAATCTGCCCAACACAGGCGAGCCCCACACTTTTATAGTTTGTGGCTTCTGTGACATCAACCTATCACAGTACACGTCTCGAACCATTCTTAGCCAATCACATAACACCAAGCACGTGCCTTCCGCATGGACCAGTGGTGTAATGCCCTTGACCGCAAACAGAGAACAAAAACAAGGACACATCTGACTCCTCTCACGCTATCTCCTCAGATAAGAGTTTTTCCTGGCAACCACTTGTTGAGTTTCCACTAAACAAGTCCTCTGTACATGTGGATCTCATCCAGGGTTTCCTCCCCTGCTGATCTACACACACGAACCTGAGTTCTGAACAGTCACAGAAAGTTCAGCCTGATACCTCCAGCCTTTAAGTAGAATGAAACATATAAAACATTATAGGGATAAGATTAAAGTCCTTCAAAGTGTGACAACAAAGCAACAACAGAAGAAGGGGGCTAAAACTTGTCTATAGCATTGTATATCCATTATGTAACTCTAGAAATAGGGGTGTTTGCCAACTGTGATGGAAACACAGTGATCACCATGAAATTTGTTTCATGGCCTCCGGAAAATTAGGCTTGTCAACTTTACTCTGCTGCAGACATTTATGCTCACAAAGTCATTGGATGAATTCCCACAACGTTTAGCTCCAGAATTAATGTTATTGAAAGAAAAAGTCAAGGATTATTTGAAAAGTACTTCTGTGTTCAGGGCCAAGTGTCAAGTTTCTAGTGAAGACCTATGTACGTTATATTTGGAAGTTATAACCCAGAAGCAGACTTAGACTACACTTATTTTATTAAAGAAACAGATTGAACGAACAGACAGTTATGAGGTAGATGGTGCATCTTAAGAGATTCTTCTGATGTTATTAAGCTGAGAGTTAATGACGAGAGCCCGTGAGATATAAAATATCTCTAGGGAGCTCTGAGCTAGTTATGAGGGAGCTGAGACTAAGTTGACAGGAGTGTTATTTATCAAGAGCCTCAGTTTTACCAGATCGGAGTTGGTACCTGCTGAGACCGCTCCAAGATCACCTCGGCGTGGATTTGAGGGTCGTCGGGAGGCTGTGATACCCTGACGAACCTCGGTCTGGTCCCCGGTGAACGTGAAGTTCCCCAAGGCACGGAGGTGTCTGATGAGTCGGCTTAGCTGTTCCATGATCGGCTGGTAGCGGAGGCTAAGGAGGTTTCCCCCATGGCTGGCAGATAGAAGCAGACGGATGGTGTCTGGCTTCGAGCAGGGGAAATATCCTCGACTGTTGGGGCTAGGACCCAAACGGATCAGTCGGCATCGAGGCCCACCGTGTAGCGGAGAAAACGGAGGCCTGTTCTCTCGTTGTAGGTTGAACGAGAACCGACTAGCTTCCAGAAGGAAGTCTGACCGTGGAAACTTCCTTCCACTAGGCCTGGACGCGTGGCCCAATGGGAAGGAGTTACCAAGTCACGTGGTTCTCGTCATTAAGAAACCCAGGACAACTTAGATGGATTATTAATATGCTTTAACCTTTTAGCAAAAGTAGAAACATGAAATAATACTGATGCAACATCAACATTCATTAATACTGGAAGAAAATGAATTAATCATATTAAGACATTTCTGGACAGTGGATTAAAGGTAGTGTCTTTTAGAATGAGACATCAAAGAGTCTGTAAGTTTAATTATTAACTAAAGAGCGTCTTCTGAGTCTTCCGACACGACCGGGTCCTGGAAGGAATGTTGATTCAGGTTACAACATAATAAAAGAGTCATTTTAATCCAAGTTATTGGGAAAAAGATGAGTTATTGTAGTGATGATCCAAGAGGTCAGAATTCAGAGATAGTAACGCCTTTGCCGGCGCTACAATGTTCTATTTTCATTTCAAGAGATTTTATTATCCTGAATTGAGCAATTATTATTGAAAGAGAGTCTGATGTGACACTCCGGCTTTAACTAGCTGAGAGTAAACAAAGACAAAGTAAGAATCAGTCATGCTTTTAAAATAAACTATAGTTGAGGCCAGAGGTTATCAGTTAAATACAACATTTAATATCACCACTAGATGGCACTAAACATAGATTTAGATCCTTTAACTTCCATCCAGATATGTGCAGCCTTATCTTTTCCTCACCTCGTGTGTGGCTCTAATGAGTTCATGTTATAATGTTCAAAGCTTGTGACTAGGCCTGGGCGATAAACCGATTGAATGAATTAATTCGAATTTTTGGTTGCAGGCGATTTAAAAAACCAGTAAATCGAGTTTGTGGGAGCTTCCGTCGAGCTAGTTCCACATAGCATTATTGCTAGTGACAACAACAACAGCAAAAACAATCATCGAAGCAGTTGCTTTGCACATATAGGGCCCTATAATATCTGTTTTATCTTTTCCCAAATTCCAATAACCTCACGGCTCGTTTCTATTAATTTAGCTGAATGTTCCGTAGTACGGTTCGACCGGCTCCATGCTGCTGCCTGTTTTCAGATGTAACTGACTCGGAGCTCATCACATTACGCTGCCAGTCCATTGTCTGTCGACTAAACGTAAAGAGAAGTCATTCTTCAGATTCATAAAGCTAATTTGGATATTGTTCTGCCCCTGAGCTTTGCACTAAACTTTGCGGTGTTGAATTTTCTGGAGGTGTTTCAGTGAGACTTTGTCAAAGCAGACCGTCTTTTTTTCCTCTGTGTGGAGAGGAGAGCTGCGCTCTGCGTGCGCAGGTACGGTGGCCAAAACACTTCGAAAAATATTAATTGTTTACTAATTTGCAGATATAAGAGAATTCTGTGAGATTCCACATTTTATACTGAATTCCATTTTGTTTGGGAATTGCCAGGATTCCGTCCATTTTTTCCGCATCTGCCGTTTGTATGTGTAGGGGGGAAATTGGAAAAAATTCGTAATTCGAATTAAAAAGAAAAAAATCTGAGATTTTATTTTTAGGCCATATCGCCCAGCCCTACTTGTGACTCACAGGAAAAGTCAGCGCTGCATCACGGAAGAATTTGGTGAGTCTTCTGGTCTCACAGGATGAGTTCTCGAAGCTTAGCGCCAATCACGTGGTAGTCACAATATCTCTTTAGAAGACTCTCTTTCAGAACAGAAAGTAGGAAGTGCATCTTTTGGCTGTACGTGGTCAATATCTATTGTTGTGAGGTATTTATTGGAACAGTCTGTTTCTAAAAGCTCCATTATCTTCTGCTTTTCCACTTCCACAAGAAACTCCTCGTCCATGTTTTGGTGGTTGTTTTTGTTCTGCTGTACTAGTGGTGGTTCAGCATATTGTTGTAATGTCTGAGTCGTAAAGTAGTCCACAATGTCATAACACACGCATCTCAGCTGCCACTGAGCGCCAAAATAGAATTGCTGCATATCAGCAATCAGGATTGGTGCTTCTGGGACTTAACGTGGCGCTCTTCAGGACCACTCTCAATGACGGCAGTGGTTTCTATTTAATATCACGGCTTGGGCGTGGTACGATGTGTCCGTCTCTGGTGGGCCCCAGTCTTAACTCTTACTATATGGGGCGGCATGTAGCTCGGTTGGTAGAGTGATCATCTCATCCAATCCCAACTCCAGGTGCTCTACTTTGTCGTCGTGTAGTGTAAAGTGCTTTGGGAGTCCTTGGATTTATAAAGTGCATTTACTGTGTACCTTTGTGTTTGTCAAAACTGAAAAATCGCACCATTTATGTACATTTTGTGTCTTTTTCTTGCAATTTAAGCTATGACGTGTCTTAATTTGTCCTATTTCTTTGCAATGTTGTCGCATCTGGAATTTTAAAATAATTTTTTCCTCTTTTTCTAACTCACAGAAACTAAACTGAGAATGTTTACACTGATGACAGTGATTATTTTGAGAGAAATGTTGTTCTACAAATTGCTCAAACATGTTCAAAATGCATGCAATAGAAGAACAAAGCCCTACAACTCATGTATATAAAAAAAACAACCGAGAACCCTCACATCCATTTCATGACATTTCAGAAGCTCCCTCACCAGTGCCACTCATAATTTGTCACCAACATTGAAGCCGAGTGAGAAAAAGGCTTATGGAACTTAAACATCTAATAAAATCCGGCTGTCACTATTTAAATTTCTGAGCTGATGCTGCATATTACTGCTCTGAAAACCTCAATCATCTTATATTTATGCCTCAAAAGCTGGATTCTCTTCATAGTTGCAAAATGTTTTGTTCAATAATTCAACTGGTATAAAACCAAAAGCTCAAACACCGAATCACAGCCACTGATTCTTTTTCCATTTTAGGAAAATATTGATTATCCTTAAAACACGTCTGATTTTCTCGCCGGGCTCTGACCCTGACTTTAAGGTTACCCATTAGATAATGTGGATTTCCTTAGAGCCTCATGCTGGCTGCTCCTGTTTATCTGAGTCATCTCAGCAGGTTTGTTGTCAGGTCTGAAGCTTGGTTTTCTAGTTGCATGTTTACAGGATTATTTTCCCTTTGGTTAGGTCTTTTTTATTTATCTTCTGCTTTCTCTTGTCAGGCTGTCTCGTTTTATATACAGTTCTTTATATAAATATTTGAAAAACACCCTCAAAACGTCACGTTCTCAGCAACAACCTGCTTAAGCCCACCTTAAAGCGAACATATTCTCTTTTTATTTCTGCAGATGTATGACAAGGGTGATAAATCAGAAACTGTGTCATTCCTCTTATCTTGCCTTTGACATATTCCCCAGTACGCAGGATTTAGCCTGCGAATAGAAACAAAGCGGTTCAAGAAGACCCTCAGACATCACAGCGGCGCTGCCATACTGCAGTAAATAAACGATATCATCCATGACTCAGTGTGTGCAGATCTAGAGATAATAAACCCAGTCAGAAGCTATCGCTGTGCCACAACAATGTCCCAGCTTCCACAGGGCTGCCTCAGCGAAAGGCCTCCTAAGCTGTACATTATTGATGGGGCTTAAATTGAACGTCTCTTTGTTCTTCCATCGATGGACACCAGGCGTCTGTCTCCTCTACATGGAGGGCAGCGGTGAGTGGTGGGGGAGAGAAACGGGTGCAACGGGAGGGGTGACTCACCGCCATCCCATCATGCAGCAGGCGATTCATCCATCACATTAAGAGGTGCCACATCAATCATTAACGAGGAGTCCCCTGATGAAAGGATGATGGACAGCTCGACAAATAAGTAAAGATGAAGTGGGACACGGTGATGTGGGCCTTTTTCACTTTTAAGGCAGTTTATTCAAGACATCACAATGGCATATCCAACAGCAGGCGATGAAATAATCCTGAGGAGAAATTGCTATAATTCTAAAAGGAACTAAATAATAACGGATAATGGGCTCTTGGTTAGAGAGCTTTAAACTCAGCTGAACTCGGAACACGGAGCAAATTCACCGATGCTTTTAGGGAGCCTGAAGTGGCCAGGCACAAGCTTCACTTAATACTTTTCTCTCAGGTGGTCAGACTCTCTCTGAGAGATTCCAGTGTTCCCCCCCCCCCACTCAGTGGGTTTAAGCGTTGTGTACTCCGATGATCTAACGATCCCAAAAACCTTTGTGAAGATTTTACCTGCAGATATTAGGTATCCGCTCATGCAAAACAGGATTATTTAACCTTTTGAAGGGTTTTGACTTTATAGCCTTTACTGCAGTTTGCACAAAAACAAAAACCAGCACACCAGCGACCTGTTCAAACTCACCGTTTTATGTGGCGGCCATTATACCAGGTTGAATAAAAAGACACGAAGTGGCATGTTTTCTTATTTTCTGCAGCTGCGTGCAACAATTTAGCATCTTTCAGTAATAATTTTCCTTTTATAGCATGAAACGAGATAGGTTGTTTCAAGCTGTGGCACTTTAATAGTGTAATTCCAGGTATTTCCCTTAGGAATTGGTCAGGATTAGACGAGGAAAACAGGGAGCTAAAACAGGCGCTGCCTTACGAGGATGTTGTTATGTGTTTATAAGTAAACACTCCGGAATAAAATGGTGGTTTTCTAATATATATGTGTGACAGAGCTGCAAACCAAAGGACACCTTGACGGTCTCCATAGATCTAGTGGTCTAAACCACTTTAAACAGGAATGGGTAGTTTTATTTTTCTTCCAGAACCTTTTGAGGTAAATAAGTAAACCAAAGGGACGTTGAATTGAAAGCTGGGAACAGAACGGTGTTCTGATTTATTATCACCGGCAGGGTGGGAAATAATGTTTGTGTATGTATCTGTGTGTGTGTGTTCATGTGTTTGTCTGTGGTGATAGCAAAATATCCCAGGAACTGCTGGCTTGAATTTTTAATTAAAATCAACTAATCATTAGATTTACGTCTACTAATTACTATCAGTCTGATTTAACATGGTAAGCACAGATAATCAACCTTAATCAACCAACACAAAAATGGCTACAACTTAGTCCTTTTTATAGATATTCTATTGAGCATCATTGTAGTTAAGATTCATTCCGAACACATGCTTTGAACTCTTAAAGGGCCCATGGTGTTAAGCAGGTACGAAGGAGAACTCAAATGCAGGTTAAAGTGATCACAAAAATCCCTTTATTAAAAGATCAGGCAGAATAATTCAAGTCGTGAGGCAAAAGGGTAATCCAAAATCCAGAAAAAGGGTCAAAGCACAAAGCTCTAAACCAACTATGAATCCAAGAGGTCAAGGCACAAAGATCTAAACTGAGGCTGGGACGAGAGTCAGGAAACTAACAAACTGGCAACTGAAAGAGAGGAGAGACTGGTTTAAATATAAACACAAACAGCTGTAAGGAATCAGAGTAATGACAAACAGGAAACAGAACTGAAACAGGAGGGAGACTTCAGAATAAAACAGGAAGTGAGAAAAGAGGTGGTCTCACAGCAGGGAGTGACACATGGCCTGATATTTAAATCAATTAAAGCCGCCAGAAGGAGGATTTCAGTAAGAGAGCAGTTTTTGAATCCAACGTCCCTACGGCTCCTCCTCCCTCCCCCTGACACGCGCGTGTGGTTGCGTACACAAGGCACATTACTGTACTTCGTTTCGGTCTGTAAGCTGGACATAAACTGAAACTAATGCTCAAAAACTACGATTACATTGTAGGGTTTAATCACTCACAGTTATTTCCTCACAAAGTAAGAGGCTGCCCTCTCTGTCCCTGCTGTGTTTGATTCATGGCGTTAGAACAGCAGCTGTAGTTCTGAAGCTACAGGAACCGGAAATAAGAAAACGCTCGGTCCAGAATGAGTCCTCCACCAAAATAAACGTGTATCCTTGCCAATCTGTTAGGAGAAATGTTTAAAAATAAAAATAAATCTCTCAGCATCGAGATACAGGTTCATGCAGGTTACTGATACAGGTTTGCTTGAAGCGCTGAAAAAGCCTTGACAGGCTGAAAAAGGTCGGCGGCCTGAAAAAATGCAAAGGGGTCTCTAGGAGGAAGGAGGGTCTTCATTAGACTAACATGTTGTGGAACTCTACCCATAGATCATAGTTTAGACCTGAAATATTAGCCTCTAGATTAGCGTTGCACCATTATGACTCAAAATACGCTGTAATCATTTCCTAACGAGCAACTCAGAGATCAGAAGAATGCGCCGCCTTCCGGTTCTGCTGGGTTTCTCCTTATTTGGCAGCCTGACACTTTGGCTGCAGTAGGGGGCAGTGCCGTCGCGTGAAAGTGAAACGAAACTGAAACTAAACACTCGCTAAAAGAAAAGAGAAACACGAGAGGATAACTCATTGTGTCTGTGCTACTCGGTCTATGGTCAATGGCGGCAGCAGCGCTGGCGTTCTCCTCGCTCCAGTTGTCGTGAACGTGCATGTGGGCGGAGAATTTACCATATAAGCAAGTCCGGATCACTATGACCTCATAGCGGGCTGGAGTGAAAAAAAACAGCTTGAAACCTACTGGCGGAGGAGGTCTGAAATCTTTAAAATTCTCCCTAGCTGTACTAGGAGACAGATGGACACAGTTTTTTTTGCTCTTTCTGGCGTGTTTAAGGTGAGAACTCAATGTTGCCACATGATAGATAAGTCAGAAAACAGACATGGGCACTTTAACAATCATATAAGATTTTTGCTTAAAACTTTGGAATCAAACAAAGTCAGTAATCGATAGATATCCATCTACAACTGAACTTAATACAACTGATTTTTGGAGTCATAATAGCCACTATGGCTAACTGGAATTAGCAAACACAAAAACATGTTTAAACCATGTCAGTTTTATAGATATTGAGCTAATTTAACAAAATAAGGTTCACTTGTCAAACAGCTTTGCAAGGTGAGCTCAGGAGAACAGAAGGCAAAGGTTCACCTGATCTTTATGTTCAGTTTGAACACAGACATCAATTCAATTCTTTATTTATTTATTTGACAGGGACACTGCTGTCCATCATAGTACAAATATTTAACGGATGCAACGCATTTAGAGCGTATAGCTTTTGCTAATTTTCAGCTCCTGTCCCTGGATGGGTTTTGCTACCTAATCAGAGCAGGGCATCAATTCTTATGACTCTTTGGGTGTCAGTGTTAGTGTGAGGATCCCATATTATGAAAGATCTTGTGATATCGCACAAGATCGGGTGTATTATGGTTTGACGACTTTATGAAAATGACTATCTTCATCATTTCTCAACGTAAAATGATCCTAAAGGCAGTTTGCATAATTAAACGCTCAGCGAGTGCTCTACTGTGGTGAATGACTTGTTGACTACTTTATCATTTAAAAAATAATAGCATAAAATTAAGAAAAATTATAAAGTAATATCAGTCAGATCAGTATGTTGGTAGGTAGGAATTTTATTTTTTCACAAAAAAAAAAGCTAATTTTCTAACATATTTATAATATTTGGTCAAAACGCAGTGAGACGTTCTCGGCTAAACTACCTGTAAACTAATGCCTCCGGTTCTGCCAGTAAAACCAGTAAAAGCAGTGGGTCTGTTTTAGTCCAGAACACGGACAGCATTGTTTTGTGGACACAAGCTAAAAGGCAGTTTTTTCTTTGTTAGCTTAAAATGTCTTGTTTCAAATGGAAGGTGTCCGGTGTGGATTAGAATGATGTGTTCACACGAAACACAAAATCTTTGAAAACCGTCCTGAAGAGCCAGGATCTAATTCCTACTGAGGCTGGGGTCACTGGAGGTCACCACACAGACGTCCTCCTCGGTCCTCCGTTAATAGCTTGGAGAAGGAGATAATGTTAGGTTGCAATCTGTGCAGAGAGCAGAGCTCGGCCCTCCGACGGCTCTGTGACCGGAGGTGGCAGCGAGGAAACCAAGTAAGTGATTTAACTCCTAACCACCTGCTTTCACATCCCGCTGTCTGAAAGGAGATATGTTGCCTTTGTGTTCAAAACAAACAGAGATGCGGGGGAGCTTCATTCCTTCTGTCAGGTCTAAATATAACTCATCGCTCCATCAGGAAAAACTGGACATGCATGGATGTGCAGGTATCTTAAACAACAGGAGTAATTATCGCCATTTTCAGCAGCAAGCACTAAAAATGTCTCCTTCACCACACATAACAGACATGGCAAGGCTTAAACGGCAATTCTTATTGAGTGTTTTTGTGTTTGAGTGATTTTTTAGAGTTTCTTTGTGGGTTTTTTAACCAGAAAATGAGAATGAAGAGTTGTAAAATCCCTCATAGAGATCTACGATATCAAAATATTAAATCCAGCGTGTAAAAAGTCCAAACATGATGTTACGATGAGCAAACAACACTCGGTGTCACGACCTTATTTCTGTCGTCAGATTCTTTTTCGGCTCGTTTAATCAGAGCTCTTGATTGCGCTCATTCAGCGCCGAGGAGAAGCTCGTCAAATCCGTGGATTGAACCCGTTCTCGGAGCGTGTTTTGGTGCAAATTTTAATAACAGTGATACTGTCCCCTTGCCTCTATCCAAACGTGTCCTCGCAACTCATTTCATTCTTGGCATTTAACTGAGCTGAACTCTCTGGAATCTGATTGGCTTCAAGTTTACTTTCATTAATTATACCACAGGAGTTCTTCTCTCTAGAGCTATAAGTCTGTCTCCTGATTTCCATGGCAACAGTTATTACTAATCAGATGCTCCAGCTCTCATCCTCACATATATTAGTTCTTCAAGCCACGTGTCAATCAAGCCAGTCTTCATGACTTTTCTTTTGATTCATTTCTTTTTCATCTTATATTGTGCAATAATCAATGATGGGAGAAAAAAAAATCTTCCTCAAAGACATTTATAGTCAAGTGGGCACTAGCGCAAAAAGTTGCTGAATTTATTGAACGTTCTTCTTTTGTCCACTCCCACTCTCAGAAATAATTGGACCAATACTGACTCACACTCTGAACCAATGCTCTGTCTGCACTCCGGCATACGCTGCTTTCATATTGGATCACAAAAACACCGGAGCTGACTGAGGAAACCTTGTAAAGGCCTTTGTTTAACTCACCAGACCGTTATTGTAAGTAAAACCAACTGACGTGGCCTCAAGCTGAGATGAACACAGGTCTAACGGTCCTGTGTGACTCCTCACCTCGCAGGTTTTGTTTCTTTTTAAACTTGCATTTTATTCACCACCCAACTATGCTGACTCACGTTGTTTCAGGCAATTTATCAGATTTCACGAAGCTCCCTCAGGAGCCACAAAGGGGGTTGTTTTTCACGTATGCAGCACTACTTCTCAGAGCCTATAAAGTATACTTTAATTTTGTCTAAAACCAGGGAATCAACCTTGAAATTTTAAGTTTGCTTACACAGAAAAAAGTAGACTTTTGCAGATATGAGACAGTTGTCAATGTTTGCTGTTGCAGCTTTGATGGATTGTTCATTAATCATGTTAGAAAGAAAGAGAAGACGGCACTCAGTCAGATGAGCAGATGGTAAATGTTCAGCCAAAGCAGACATGGAGCATAAATTATGTAACATAATATAGGCTGAAAAATGAATAAAACTTATCTTTTGTGTCTTAAGGAGGAGACATCTGATCAGTTTAACAGTCTAAGCATCGATAACCTATTTACTCTAATAACTAAAGTTAAATATTATAGTTCAGATATTTGAAACAGGTTTCTGTAAAAAGGTTACAAACAATTAATATCTTAGTTACATAAACAGCTCTTTGATCAACCTCAGTTTGGTGAAACAGAGATTAGTTCTGATCAGACTGATGAGCTAATGGCTAGAAAGAGCAGGACTGAAACCAATCTAGATTACTGTCATCTTAAAGGCACACTATGTAACGTTTTTATATTTTAAAATCTTTTCCTTGAGCCAGTCTCTGCAACATTGCGTGGTCATCGGGGGCAGTCCCTGTTGAGTGGCAGACTGGGGTGGTGGTTCCCATTTTTAAGAAGGGGGACCAGAGGGTGTGTTCCAACTATAGGGGGATCACACTCCTCAGCCTCCCTGGGAAGGTCTACTCCAGGGTACTGGAGACGAGGGTCCGGTCGATGGTTGAACCTCAGATAGAAGAGGAGCAATGTGGTTTTCGTCCTGGTCGTGGAACTGTGGACCAGCTCTTTACCCTCGCTAGGGTGATGGAGGGGTCATGGGAGTTTGCCCAACCAATCCACATGTGTTTTGTGGATTTGGAGAAGGCTTATGACCGTGTCCCCAGGGACACCCTGTGGGGGGCGCTCCAGGAGTATGGGGTGGATGGTCTTTTGTTAAGGGCCATTCAGTCCCTGTACCAGAGGAGTGTGAGTCTGGTCCGCATAGCCGGCAGTAAGTCGGACCTGTTCCCAGTGAGGGTTGGACTCCGCCAGGGCTGCCCTTTGTCACCGGTCCTGTTCATAACCTTTATGGACAGGATTTCTAGGCGCAGCCGTGGTGTGGAGGGTGTCGAGTTTGGTGACAGGAGAATCTCGTCTCTGCTTTTTGCAGATGATGTGGTCCTCCTAGCTTCATCAGGCTCTGACCTACAGCTGTTGCTGGGGAGGTTCACAGCCGAGTGTGAAGTGGCTGGGATGAGGATCAGCACCTCCAAGTCTGAGGCCATGGTTCTCGGTCGGAAAAGGGTGGATTGCCAACTCCAGGTCGGGAGAGAGATCCTGCCTCAAGTGGAGGAGTTCAAGTATCTCGCGGTCTTATTCACGAGTGAGGGAAGGAGGGAGCGGGAGATCGACAGGCGGATTGGGGCAGCGTCTGCAGTGATGCGGACGCTGAACCGGTCTGTTGTGGTGAAGAAGGAGCTGAGCCGGAAAGCAAGGCTCTCGATTTACCGGTCGATCTACCTCCCAATCCTCACCTATGGTCATGAGCTTTGGGTAATGACCGAAAGAACGAGGTCGCGGATACAAGCGGCCGAAATGAGTTTTCTCCGCAGGGTGGCCGGGCTCAGCCTTAGGGATAGGGTGAGGAGCTCGGACATCCGGGAGAGACTCGGAGTAGAACCGCTGCTCCTCCATGTCGAAAGGAGCCAGTTGAGGTGGTTCGGGCGTCTTGTTAGGATGCCCCCTGGACGCCTCCCCAGGGAGGTGTTTCAGGCATGTTCTGCCGGCAGGAGGCCCCCGGGTCGACCCAGGACAAGCTGGAGAAAATATATCTCTGGTTTGGCCCTGGAGCGCCTTGGGATCCTGCCGGAGGAGCTGGTAGAAGTGGCTGGGGAGAAGACTGTCTGGAACTCCCTAATTGGGATGCTGCCCCCGCGACCCGGACCCGGATAAGCGGAAGAAGACGAGACGAGGCAGTCTGTACTAATATGACCCTAGTACAGGGTTAATGAAAAGTCACTCAGACCCATCTGCTGCTTGGATCCAGAATACCACGTTTGCAACTTCTGAGTCTCTGGTTTGGTGCCCTGAAGTCTCATAAAGTCATGTATCTCACAAGGGTTAGGCTAACCCAATGTGGCTAGCTGTTATGCTAGTACCGGAGTGTTTTAGCTTATGATTCCTGCTTTTTAAATCTCTCTCTGCTTGAACACAGCTGATTTCTTTAAATGAGTGATGAACCGCTCCAGTAGAAAACAATGAAGGCTGAAGAGACATTTCAACAGTTAGATTTAGGTGTTTCTGAGCAGAAACAATGCTAAAGTTTTTATGACAATGATTTAAAATGAACACAAGGAGGTGCTGAAAATAAGCAAAAACTGCAAAATGTGCCTTTAAAACATCTGTAATAAAAAGTCATGGCAATTTATAGAAGTCGTTCTGCTATCACTAAACAATCATTTAAATCCTGACAGGTTTTTCTAATAAAAGACAGAAACTTCTCTCTTTATTGCTTCCTACACAAAACACTCCAAAACACTCAAAATAAACTGCACATCTTGTATTAAACATGCATGTACTTCCCATGTAATACTGCGTTGGTCTAAACTCACCACAATTTAACTAGGATGTTTAAAGTAAAGCTACAAGGTGAGCACCAAAACTGTTAGCTTAATGCTAATGTCTATAGAAAATCCCATCCATTGCTAACAATTAGCACCACTGCTGCAATAAGACTTAAGACTTTGTGGGCTTCGTATAACATCAGGATATAACTAAATACTTAAATATGTTTTATGTTCTGGGAAGGAAAGATAGTTGTTTTTCAACAGCAGGTCAGTCACCACTTGATGGTGACATTGCTTCACTAATAAGGGCAGCAATTTTGCAACATGTGAATTAATATAGAAATATAGTAATTTGAAGCAGAAATTACATAGCTAGCTTATTATAGTACTCATTGCATAACACTTCTGGTTGGAATTTCATTTTTTGCTAGAATAATCATGTAGAACAAAGTTGAAAAGTTGTCACAAAATAGCTTTTGCGTGATATTTTTTTAGATTAAAATCCATCTACTTTATAACTCATAGTAGCTGCCTGGTCAGAGCTAATGTCTGTTTCTCTAAACTGAGGTCCTTCAAAGAGCTTTCTATAGCAAGTAAGATATTAATTGTTCATAACAGACACCCCCTTCAAAAGATCTGAGCTATCCCTTGATGCTGCAGCGAGGGCATGTGGAGCATTTTTTGGTTGCATCATAAAAATGAAATGGAATCTGAAAGCTACTCAACCGTAGCTCAATCCAACTGCCTATAAAATACTACAATCATGACTAATTTTAGCTATAATTTGCATCTTTGTGGAAAACTACAGCCCTCTTCACATCTAGCTCCAAACAGCATGCCCTGATTGTATGTAGAGGTTACATTTCAGCTCTCTGGAAACCCAAAAGTGTCAAAAAAATCTTTTTTTATGCAAACCACTTCTAATACCTGTTAGAGTAGTATTTATTAACTCCAGTGTTCCGGGATATTAATCAGCTCAGATTGGCACTGAGGGAAACTCAACACCTGGGTGCTAAATGTGATTTTTAATGATGGTGCTGCAGTCGAGGGCTGAAAGTGAAGGGAGTTGTTTATAAACCTAAACACACCAGATATGCTTCTCACGGAGGGTTTGAAACTGACTACAGCACATTTAGACCAACAGAAACGAGGCTGATTGATTTTATCATCTACAAGACAGCTGATAGCTTCCCTGGTGCTAAAGTCTGTAGCCAAAATAGAAAAAAGTAACTTCATTATCTCAGGAAATTGTGCTTATTGTGGTCCACCACAGCCTGCATGATTCAGTATAACGCCGCCCCTTCATGCTGTTGTTGCCTAACCTTGTTTGCTGGGAGGTACTAATGATTACTGGACACAACTGTTCTGTTGTAGCCCTCGGGGCACTGACAGGAAACAGATTGCTACTGGTAATGAGAACGCTTGCTTTAACATGCATACCTGCTTAACAAAACAAAGGCTGGACATTTCAAATTACAGTAAAGCCGAGTATCCTTATGTTCTAGTTAGGCTCTCCTGCACCAACGTTTTATATACAGCATAAAAAATGTTTTTTGTACCTAAACCTTAATAGAGTATTATTAGTCCAACCAAACAGTGAGTGAAATGAAAATATAAAGTTTCTTGCCTTAGCCTCGCTATGAAACTATAAATTATAAGGCTGTCATGTTCTGGAGGGTGGTGATTGATGAGGGACCCAATTGCAGGCCACAGAGGCAGCAGGCAGACAGACAAGTCCAAGTGCTTTATTTCACCAAGACAATTAAACAGAGGCAGACGAAGCTACAGCGAAAAACAATATGACTTCAGAGTAAAACAAGCTAAAGGAAAGCTATGGAATCTGACAAAGAGTAACAGAAAACTAAGGACTATACACACAGGGAGGAAAACGAGTGTGTTGATTAGGAATGAGAAACAGGTGTGAAAGGGGAGCAGAAAACAAGGCTGAGACTGACCGAGGGATTACAGAAAGAATTTATTATTATTATTATTATTATTATTATTATTATTATATTAAACAGACAGAGTTGACTTACACCGTTTTAAACAAAGTATCTCGCACGATCAGTTGGGAGATTACTCGTTATAGACCAGACTTTAGCTCAACAACTTAAAAACTCAGTGGGTTATAGTCATTATTGTTCTCACTAATATTAATTAGTAGTATCAAATTAATACTTTCTAAGAGTTTTATTAAAATCCTTCCATAAATCTCAAAATAAGGCTCTGTTATGTCAGTAAACATGAGGGTTAGGACCCGTTACCTGGTTAATAATTTAAAATGTCATCCCCTCCTGGGTGTGGATGGGTTTTTTTTGTGATTCTATCTGAATTTATCAGGATAATCTATATGTTCACCACAGAAAAGCTCCCGTATGACTTTGTATTCCTTAGAGCTTTCATCAAATTTCACCGAACCATTTATAAGATTGTACTTTCAACAATGACGGTTAGCTTATGTCCTTCAGACAGGCCTCATTATGATGCATTCTGGGTACCAGTAGCATGAGGATCCATCCAGGACACACTGGGATCCAAGTCCACAGACTTCAATCAAAGGTAGGCTGACTTAACCTGCTTCATTAGATCAACCCCAACTTATAAAAATGGACACGTTTGGCACAGAGTCCTTCAGGTTGTTTACCAGCTATTTTGCACAGTTGAAGTCTGTTAAAACACTTCTCAAGTAAAAAATAAAATATTTCAAAGTGAGTGACTGTAGCTGATGTATTTATCCAGTGTGAGTCTTGATAATTATTGCTTTTAACGTGAGGATTTTTCTACTGTGATAAATTTGCTAAATCTGAAGCGTGCGGTCTCTGCAAGCAGAAATGATGCGGGTTACATGTTTATTTACATAAAAACCGGAAGATGGTTATTAAGTATGGACCATTTGTCTGTCCATTAGCTGAGACCAACTGCTGCGTCAAAGGTTCACTTTAAGCACGAAATAATGAAAACAAACCCAGGAAGGAAGGAAGGGATCGATTCTGTTTAAAGGTAACTAAATCTGTCTGCCTCTAAAAGCCTTTAAACTTGACCTATCTCTGCAGAGATTGTGTCTTTCACTGTCGCCGTGTGTTTTGCTTGTTGCTGAAGTCAGATGCTGGCTAGTTTAGCAGAACATGAAGAATTTTTAAAAAAAGAAGAGCGAGCCTGGCAACAAAAAGTAAGAAAATCCAATAAAATCAAGTCAGAGAGATGAGCTCTCCGTGCTTTAGGTCAGTCTATTACAGGAAGTAGACGAATAAAATAGAAAACATTAATTAGTGAGATTTAGAGCAGCAAACCAAGCCAATACCTTCATAATTCTGTTACAGACTTCCTCATTTTCTCAAGTCATGGCGGTAAACTAAATATTTCTATTTCCTAAAGTGGTAAATAAATCTTTTAAACACATTTTTCTTAAACCGTTCTCTTATTGTTCTGCTTCCTTTGACACGATGTGGAGATAACATTACTTTTTCCCAGCCTAGCTTCACCGTTTCATTATAAAAGGTTAATGGAAGAGCTGGACCTTCCTGCGTGACTTCACCTGCTCAGCAGTCCAGTCCTTCTGTACCTTTTGTAAAATTCACATTTCCCTGCCTGTAACCCGCCTCCATTTATGTTTCAGCACATCATTCCAGCCCAACAGACTCCGAAAGTGTTCAAAGGATCTCGTTCTCAGGAGTTTTCATGTTCAAGTGAACGCCCTAAATTCCAGCTGGTCCATCAATTTTTCATGATTCTGCTGTCTATAAGCTTAATGTATAGCCTGCAGACAGACACTTGTGCATATTAAGTGGAATGGAAATGACAGGACAATTAGTCTCTCGTCTGAGGACGAACCCAAGCATAAGGATTCGACGTATTTTGCATATAATAGCCTAAAAGACATGATTATAACGACAGCAACATAAAATATCGCTTACAAAAGAGGTATTGCAAGATGACTTGACTGTAAATAGGATAAGATGCAATAAAATATGCTCTGTCAGGAGCATCGTGAAGCCAGTGCAATACAAATCTCTCCTCTCCCTCTCCTCCCCCCACGGCTATTAACATTTTAGAGGGCAAAGCATCTGGAACCAAAGGTTAATGTCCACACCATTAGTGAGCGACAGTGCACACGTTTATCCCTGTTGGTTTAATTAAATTAGAGTGAACTCATAAAAGGGAGATTTATCCTGCTCATACAGTTACTGCAGCCTTAATGGAGCTCTGCGTTGCAGTTCAGCTGATTTACCTCCTTGTGTTTCAAAGTGGGTCGCCTTGTAGGAGTTTGTTATGGCCTAGTTTAAAATTCAGCAGCATGTAATTAGATCGTTTGTCAAATCAGCTGATTGGCTCCGTGTTTTTTTTAATTGTACAAAAAAAAAACCCCAACTTCTCTTTAACTCACTTTGAAGCATCTTCTTTTTACTTTCTGCTGACTAAATAAACAGGAACCACAAGCAACCTGTGGACTTTCCAAACCTCCAGAAAGCTGAAGCTTATGGTCAAAGCAATAAAAGTTATCCTGTCTAGATATGATGCTTCAAACATGTTTTATACTATAGGGTTAAACCATCTATCAAGTTAGTAATTAATGGCTTAGTGAACAGGTGAGCTGCTGTAAAAGCCCTGAAGATTAGATAAATATGGTGATTATACCCCCTCTAGTGGGGAAGAGCACAACAACATCTCTACACTGCTATTATCCTCCCTGCATACAAAGTACCTGGAATGTGAAATAAATGAACTAAAGTTCTGTTTTCACATTATCTCCACTTTTGTCTCGTAGTTAAAGCACAGCTCATTTGTGTCCGTTTGAATAAGTCAACCTTTTATTTTTCAGGAAATCAAACGTCAGGAGCACGTTTTGTGAGAGCTGCACAGAATTCTAGATTCTAACACGCAAAGTGCACGTTTGACTGAGTGTCTGCTGTTAAAAGCAGCAACTCTGGTTTAGTGCATGAGGGAAATGAAAAAGTGCACAAATAAATACTGAGGCAACCATTAAGCGGCTGAAATAGACGAAGCTAAATTCAGCTAGTTTGAGCGCATCATTCAAACAAACAAACTAGGGAGTAAATAACTAGCTGTTTCATTTATTCTCTTAAGTTAAAGCCTTTTGAGGAATAGCTTATGATCAGTTCATGTTTTTTATGTCGCCGTCACGATGCACAGCGATCGGGTAACTAGATTTTAATTGATTATACGTGTTTCAACAGGAAACATGAACGATTCCCTCTGAACTGCTTAAAAGCATCACATGAAGAATAACTGTTAGTGTGAAATGTCTCTGTTAGTTCATTATTCATCCACAGGTTTTAATTGATCTACTTTACCCTGAATCCTTCATTTTAATCACATTTACAAACGGATGCAGAGGTCATCCATTCATAAGCTGTAAACCATTAAAAAATGCATTTATTTGATTTATTTTTTTTAGATCAGATGTTGCTTGCTTTGCAAATGCAGCCTGATAGCCAAACACACTTAGTCCATTATTATAGACATTTTATTTCTCATTCAAGAAGATTTATCTGTTAAAAAGTGAAAGTATGTAAACCCTAGTTGACCTTAGAGCTCCATTAATGTGAGCTAGTTTACTGAACACTATTTCTTCTGTAGGTTTTTTAGGACCTTACCCAAATGTTCCTTATTTATCAGGAAGAAGTGACTCACTAACTGGACCTGAAGAAGTGTCTCTCCACTCCAGAGTGTTGTTCTGTGTATTTGTGTAGTTGTTGGTTGGATCCTCCTGTATACAGATCTGAACCCTCCTCACTGAACTGCGTACACAGCATCACTCAGCTAACTGGGCGTTTTGGATGAAACTGTTTGAGTCTGAGGGTGTTGTTGGGTTGAAAGTCACTAAAATTTTCTTTTTGGAGAAACTCTTATTATTATGATTATATCAATCTGCTCCAAAGAGATTCTGGCAAACCATCCGGCGCCTCAGGGGAGGAAGGCAGCATCTCGCTGACTGTTAAAGGTGGGATGAGGAGCTGCTGACATTAACTGCAGATATAGTCGGGTGGTGAAAGGAATACGTGATGAGGAACCAGAGTTGAGACCTGGGTATGGACTGTCCAATCTCTGGGGCAGACGTTGATGAGGTACTCTAACATCGATGGAGCACCAGGGGTACGAGATCCTTCTGGGTATCTCAAGGCTGTGGATGTTGTAGGACTGGTTTGGCTGGCACATTTTGTGGTCATAGGGGGTAGTTCCTGTAGAGTGGCAGACTGGGGTAATGGTCCCCATTTTTAAGAAAGGGGACCAGAGGGTGGAGACTCCTCAGCCTCTCTGGGGAGGTCTACTCCAGGGTACTGGAGGGAAGGGTCCGGTCAATGGTTGAATCTCAGATTGAGATGGCGCAATGTGGTTTTTGTCTTAGCCGTGGACCAGCTCTTTACCCTTGCTAAGGGATGGAGGGAGCACTGGAGTTTGCCCAACCAATCCACATGTGTTTTGGGCTTATGACCATGCCATCTGTGATGGATGCTTTGTGAGTATGGGGTGAAAAAATTGCATTTTCTTGAGAGCCATTCAAAGACTTTTCTGCAGGGTGGCCAAGCTCAGCCTTAAAGTGCCCATGACATCGTTTTCTGTGTTTTCTGACTTATCTATCATGTTGCAATGTTGAGTTCTCACCTTAAACCTGCCAGAAAGAGCAAAAAACGGCGTCCATCTGTCTCCTAGTACAGCCAGTGAGAAGTTCTTCAAGATTTCAGACCCAGGTTTCAAACAGTTTTTTTCACTCCAGCCCGCTATGAGGTCATAGTGATCCGGACTTGCTTATATGGTAAATTCTCCGCCCACATGCACGTTCACGACAACTGGAGCGAGGCAGTGCCGCCGCCATTGCCCATAGACCGTGTAGTGTTTAGTTTCAGTTTCGTTTCTCTTTCACGTGACGGCACTGCCCCCTGCTGCAGCAGAAGTGTCAGGCTGCCAAATAAGGAGAAACCCAGCAGAACCGGAAGGCGGCGCTTTCTTCTGATCTCTGAGTTGCTCCTTAGGAAATAATTACAGCGTATTTTGAGTTATAATGGTGCAACGCTAATCTAGAGGCATCAAAGATTACACCTGTTTAATATAAAGTGATTTAAATATGGAGTCACAGGCACTTTAAGGCTGGTTTATAGTTCTCCGACAGCACATTTGCGCTCACACGCAGACGTATTGACAGAGACGTTTTTGATTTTTACTTCTCCGTCAGTGTTGTGAAGCAATTCTCCACCAGGACAGCAGAGGGCGTATAACTTTTTTGCAGTAATGCCTCGGTCGACCAAAGTTTGTTTATTTCAGCTCAGTAATGGCCGACAGAGAGCGAATTTTGATTGAGTTTGAACTGATTGACCTCGAGGAACAAACTAAACAGGAGTGAGGAGACAGCGGCGTCTGTTGAATGTCCGTCCGTTCAGTGAGGACGATGCAGACGACGAGCGAATATGTAGCTCTTGTTTAACCCTTTAGGGACACTGATGGATTATAGAAATGTTCGTACTTCGTCTGCCAGACGTTTCTCGAGCTGATTCATATCTGCTTCTGCAAAATTCTACTTCTACTTCTCTGTTGATAGCGGCATGAAGCCGGATATGATCACGGGTTGTTGGGCCGACCAATCAGAGACGTGCGCTCTCCGTCTCATTCGACGGATAGTTAGAAAAGTGAGCTCGACTCCGTCCGTCGTTGCGGGGCTGTCGGAGAGCTCTTGCGGCGATGGATAATGGTGTTGCGTGTCTCCGTAACGATGCAGACGGAAAAGTATAAACCAGGCTTTAGAGATGAGATGAGGAGCTCAGACATCCAGGTGGGACTCCAGTAGAAACGCTGCTCCTCCACATCAAGAGGAGCCAGCTGAGGTGGATGAGGCATCTGGTCAGAATGCCTCCCAAGGTGTGTGTGTGTGTGTGTGTGTGTGTGTGTGTGTGTGTGTGTGTGTGTGTGTGGTGGTGATGGGGGAGCTCAATAAAAAACCTGATTGTAAAAATTACCCAAATTCTAAAATGAATGTTGTTTTACTGAGTTAAATGAAATTATGAGTTCATTATCGAAAACTAAACCAACATTTAGTTCATCCTGTAAATGGGTCAAATGACAATAAACTATCTAAAATGATCAGCTAAGCTTTTAGTTTTTACCAGTGTGAAAAAAGCAGCTAGTTAGCTAAAAAACTAAAAAATGGGAAAAGTTTAACTGATTAATAATGCTCACTGATATGGTTTTAAATGATTGTCTCTTTGTAAATAGCTGTTTTAATTCTACAAAATACCACAGCCTTAGCTATAAATGAGCTTTCATAAAAAGTTTTTTGGGTCCCCAAAAGCTCCATTTAGCTTCATAGAAATGAGAAAAAACTGCTCATGATACAAAACAAAACAATAAAAGAATAACACTTATGATGGTCAAGCACTACAAAGCAAAATTAAATGAATAAAGTTGAATAAATATGTATTTTTAACCTTAAGTCACACAACAATATTGCTAGTTTTGTTAGCTCAATAGCTTGACTTGGTGACCTATACATTAATACATGACTCTATCCAAAAGCTCTTTACGTCTTAGTTGCTTCAGTGCTTTGTGAAAAATACCAGCTCCTCCCGTGTCGAGCTGACCACCAGACGGAGCTGTGCACAGATGAGAGCGACACCATTACAGGATGATTTAGTCCAGCAGAGAACAGAAGACTTTATGACGAGCTATAGATAAGAAAAGCCTTTCATTTCTGGAGAATCTAATTAGTAAAAAGCCTGAGAAAAGCTGTTCTCAAGGCAGCAAAGTTATTAAGCTACATACTTGCTCTCTTCAGTGGAGACAGTGGCTGCAAGGAGAAGACAAGAAACGTCAATATTTCATTATCAGCAGTAAAATATCATCTACTCAAACTTTAAAATGATAAATTAAATTACAGGGAGAAAGGTGGATAAAAAAGAAAGGTCTTAAAGGTGTAAATCAGCAGCCTTTGTCCAAAAACACGTCTATGTCCTTTAATTATATTCTGTGTGAAATGTGTCTTAATAGATGAGATTATTTGATGCTTTAGCCTTGATTTTTTTAAAATGAAGCAAAATGTTTTCTTTATTTTTTCGGACCACAGTTGTGTAACAATAAAACTGCACAAAGTGTTCCAGACAAAGCTGTGTTAGAAACAATAGTTGGACATTAACATTGCTCAGGGTTTTTTTAGCTTTGTTTTCATGACACGTTGACTCTGCATGTGGTCTCTACAAAGAAAACTTAGAAAACTCAAATCCTTTAATGCATGCAGTGAAATGTTGGAGATCCTTTATCAGTCTGTCGAGGCAGGTGCTATTTTCTGTGCTGTGGTTTAATGGGGGAGCAGCATCAGTGCCAGAGAAGCCAGCAGACTAAATAAACTCATTATTAAGGCTGGAGTAATCATTGAACGCAAGGCGTTTGAGTAATTGAGAGACAAAAGTTCACTGAACAAGCTGCTCTCCATCATGGACAACTTACCTAGAGACAGTATAGAGCTCTCTGTCCAAGAGATTTACTGCTAACATAATGGTTACTGCTGACTTACATTATTCTAAACCCTGAGATTTTACTTATTTAGTCTTTAAACGCATAATTTTTGACTTCTGTCTTTTTATTATTAAAGTCTGATCTATCTAGCTTTTGAGTTTTGAATTTGAGAAAAATAAGAAGCAGTGAATTTGAGGCTCTGAGTCTTTGCTCTAAGTCATTATGAGCACAGATGGCTCAGTGATGCTCTCCTGAAAAACACCAGTCTGCACACACAGCCTTCCTGCTCTTACAGCTGAACCGCTTTGGATCAAACCAGGTGAAGAGGCATGAGCTGAGGATCGAACCTGAATTGGAAATGTCTGCTTCTAATGCACGCGTTGCTTTCCCACCTTGAAGGTGTTGCTGGTACATGTAGAGCAGAGCGATGCCGTGCAGACAGCAGGTGGAGACGGTCTCATTGCGTTGCTCAGTGAAGCAGAAACCCTGGACGTATAGATGAGAACCTTTTGGCATCCTCCCTTCCAGCAGGGTATGCTGATCTTTGCATTGAAGCTCCTTTCAGTAAAAGGCGAACCTCACAAGTGTCCCAACTGCACATCACACAGGTCCATTCAGGCTATGTGTTAATGATAGGAAGTGAAGGTAGATAAAATCAAGACGGGGCTCCCCATGGATTTGGGTAGCTGTGGTGCGCTTATTAAAAGAAAGAGAGGAAAACCTGAGGGCATGTGTAAAGGTTTAAATTTAAAGCAAGGCTGCGGGATCAAGACACAGAATTCATTATCGAGCCTTGAAGGACTGAAATCAATTCACATGGTTATAGACAGCGGGAAGCTCACACTGTTTTATGTCAAGTTTTTGTCTTTTACAAGAAAAAATATTTAAGATAACGGAGACAGCGGGCTGGGCCAGCTGATTATAGAACCTGCTGGATAAAGATTCAGCTTAGAAATCCAATTATTTACACTTGATATCCGATATATTCCATACTGATGTTACCAACACCCAGAACCAAGTAACTGTTGAACGTAAAGCTCTTACTGTCATTAAAACTATAACTGGTCTTTTGTCCATCGCTCTAATTTAGCCTCATTGAAGGGTTTTCTAGCATGAATAGCCCGTTTGAGGTCAAAGGTCAGACATTTTCCTTCAGGATTTCCTCTTAGAGGATAATTAATGCTGACACCATGTTTGACTGTTTAGTTTTACCCCAGGTGTAGCAGGATGCACACCTTCCAGAAATGTTTGATTTTTCTCTTGTCAGTTCACAGAATATTTTTTCTAAAAATCTTCAAGATGTTTCTGATCAGTAAGCCTTGGAACTCTCCCATGATTCTCTCAGCCTTAACAAGGTGTGCCGTGTTGTCCTGGGTTCTTTTGTTCATTATTTTCTTGGTTAGTACGAGGTGTGGTGTGTTGCTTTTTGAGGTCTTTTAGCCTATGATGTCAGACAGGTCCTATTGATGTAATTTTGTAATTTGTGATGTAGTAAGTAAGTAAGTAAGTAAGAAGGTAGGTAAGTAAGTAAAGTTTATTTATATAACACCTTTCACAGACATATATCACAAAGAATAATAAACCACTAACATCCTTTATTATTTCTTATGTATTTTTTTCTATAACTCTTCCTTAAACATACTAAGCTGTATGCTGGAGATAATGATTGTAACTCATTCCTAAAATTGAACACATTAAATTTTAGACTCCATAAAATATAAAACGAGGCTTATACATACAAGTTCAATACAGATTGTGTCATTTCCCTCTATTGTAATTGTAAATTATTTGAGCAGGTCTAGTTTTTTGTCACTTTTTCTTTGCTGCCTTGTCAGAATTATTCCATTCTCTATTTCCACTTCACTGGCTGCCTCCCATAATCATTTTAGCTACTTTCTCTAAAGCAATCAGCCCAATACTCCTGGTCTTCGTTGAATTTTTCTCATTCTGCACAGGACTTCTTCTACTCATCTTTACAACATACGTGTTTTCCAGGTAATCTCAGTCACGTTACTCCGTCACCATGGAAGGTCCTATTTCTCTCTCTAATCATTCTAAAGTCTTTGTTAAATATGTCAGGGTTTTACACTAAAGCTATTTGCTCCTGGCTACATTTTGACAAATTGTTTTCTAAATAACTCGCCCAACCATCCATTTACTAAACTGCTTCTTCCAGTTAGAGCTGCAGGGAGCTGGTGCTGACCTCTAACAGTGACGGGGCGAGAGGACACCTTGAACAGGTCGCCAGTCCATCACCGGGACACACTGGGACAAACGAGACATACAACCATTCACACTCTCATTATCACCTGAACCTATCACAGTTTGAGTCACCAATAACCTAACAGGCATGTTTTTGGGAGGAAGCTGGAGTACCAGGAGAAAACCCACAAATGCACGGTGAGAACATGCCAACTGCACGCAGAGAGGCCACAGCCAGGAAGAAAACCAGTGAGCTGTGAGGCAACAGTGCTACTGACTGACTGCATCACCATGCAGCCATAAATGATACATAACCCATTAATAATAAAAAAAAAACAACAAACTGTAGCTTAACATTTTACAATGAAGATTTATCTTAAGCTGTTCTTCCCTTGCTGCACACCTCAACTTCTAAGCTGGTTTTAACTGGAAACCATGAGTTGTTACATGTTGAACATAAAGAAGTTTAAAGTGCCCATGACATCGGTTTCCATGTTTTCTGACTTATCTATCATGTTGCAACGTTGAGTTCTCACCTTAAACCTGCCAGAAAGAGCAAAAAACGGCGTCCATCTGTCTCCTAGTACAGCCAGTGAGAAGCTCTTCCAGATTTCAGACCCAGGTTTCAAACAGTTTTTTTCACTCCAGCCCGCTATGAGGTCATAGTGATCCGGACTTGCTTATATGGTAAATTCTCCTCCCACATGCACGTTCACGACAACTGGAGCGAGGCAGTGCCGCCGCCATTGCCCATAGATCGTGTAGTGTTTAGTTTCAGTTTCGTTTCTCTTTCACGCGACGGCACTGCCCCCTGCTGCAGCAGAAGTGTCAGGCTGCCAAATAAGGAGAAACCCAGCAGAACCGGAAGGCGGCGCTTTCTTCTGATCTCTGAGTTGCTCGTTAGGAAATAATTACAGCGTATTTTGAGTTATAATGGTGCAACGCTAATCTAGAGGCATCAAAGATTACACCTGTTTAATATAAAGTGATTTAAATATGGAGTCACAGGCACTTTAAGGATACACCGATAGGATGGACTCTGGTTGGTGAGGTAATGTGGTGCCTTCCTTATAAAGTTAAATTCTTTAAGTTTGCCCAGTACATAGTAAATGTGTGGAGTTCAGTAGAGGGACTCAGACTCTCCAGACGAAAAAAGTGATCAATAAAAATCACCAGAACAACCAGACCACATGCTCTCTGTGGAATTTCTTGTTTTGCCTTCAGGCTAATGTTACCAAGTTACCTGAGAGCCAAACACGGTTCCATGTATTTTAATATTGTTCGGCTGCTAAACATGAACTAGACTCATTAGATAGGTTTCATGGTGACACTTAGACCTTGTTGTTGTTATTTATACTGTTCTATATTTTGTTTGTTGACCATGCACTGGGAGTGAATTCAGACTGGATGGCTAAAAATGTACAGTATTGTCTACTGGCCATGCCAGCTGGGAGCAAAACCTGCAACCACCATGCAGGTTATGAACAAAAAATATCTGCTGTATTTAGCTCTTTGGAGAATCAACATTAAATGCAAAATTTGAAAACCGTTAGATATTTGAGATTTAAGTCGTTTTAAGATGGTAGTAAGTCACTTTGGTCTGCTGTGGCTAACCGTTAGCTCATCTCTCCAGTAAAAACCAGTCTGATGTCATTCAAAGAGCTTTCTACATCAGGAGACAAACTTTTACACAGAAACACATTATTAAAGAGCTGTACTGTTGCTTAAACATGGATCCACACACCTCTTGTTTACAGGTTTCACATGACCTTTATTATTAATAGTCTGGAAAAATTGGCATAAAACATCTTTTGCACTGGGTGTTTTGACTTAGGGGTGGGTGATACCAACATTTTCCCTTTTGATTCGATACCAATAGTTTCTTGAACTTTTTTTTATCAACATCAATACCAATATAATACCAATACTTTGTCTTTTTCAATTAAAGTGATAATATGCAACTTTTTCATATTTTAAAATCTTTTCCTTGAGCCAGTCTGTGCTAATATGACCCTTTACAGAGTTAATGAAAAGTCACTCAGCCCCATCTGGTGATTACAGCCGAAATACCACGATTGCAAGATCTCCGTCGCCGTCACGGTGTCCAGGAAGTCACGTGTCTCACGAGGGTTAGGCTAACCCAAAGTGGCTAGCTGTTATGCTAACACTGGAGTGTTTTTAGCTCATGATTCCTGATTTTTTTCAATCTCTCCCTGCTTGAACACAGCTGATTTCTTTGAAGGAGTAAATAACCGCTCCTGTAGAAAGCTATGAAGGCTGAGGAGACATTTCAACACTTAGATTTAGCAGTTTAGAAGCAAGAACTATGGGCTACTTTATTTAATGCAGTGATTTAAAACGGACACTAGAGGGCGCCCAAAACAAGCAAAACTGCATATTATCACTTTAAAATCACTTGACTGCCCAGTATTTGTTAACAAATTTGTTGCAATGGCAATACGAAAGATGAATACAATTCATGAACATAAAGAAATGCTTACGAAAGGATGAATAAAATAATAAAATAGATCAATGGCTAAATAAAATAAAATAGCATGAAAATAACTGCCGTGATGAAATAGAAACCATGCCGCGTCCCAGGTCCACACCTCAGAGCTGTCTATGTTGGTGTTCGGTGGCACCGAGACGCTTACGACTCTATCAATACGACAATAAACTGCCACTAGTACAGCGGTGAGCCTTTGGCTCAGACATCTGATAGGCTGCCATAACCATGTGACGTGGAAGATTTGAAATAGGTGTTTCCACATTGCCTACATCTTAACACAAATGACATATTTTATATCAGCCCAGTGGTTTTGCGATGTTTTAAAAACTATCGATACCCAAATATCTACAGGTGGACATCTGGTATCAATACCATACCCATTCCTATGTTGACTATTATAGCTCTGTGACAGCTTATGGATCCTGACAACGTGACTGATATCAGTAACACTTAAGAAGAGGTTCATTTTGAATAAAAAAAAAACTTCAGAATTTGATTATAGCTTGTTAATTGTGACAAACGCCAAAGTGAAAATGATGTTGTTAAAAATACTGAACTATTTAACATTTTTACCATGTTTTCCTGTTTCTTGCTCATGCAGATCCTCATTTGTATTCCCCAAATCTTAAAAAAAAGCCCTTTATGTTTCCTTACAGTTCACCTCAACATGAGTTCAGCGTTCAAAGCCAGACCTCATACTTGTTTCTATTTTCAAGAGGAGGGTTTAATCAATTATCGCTGATAGTAAACTGAGAGGGGGGATGATAGAATTCATTCCTCCCTTTTTAGTTATCGGTGGACATTGTAGCTGCTGAATACATCACAGAATAGCTGCTGAAATGAGGGATTAGAGTAATGAGGAGCGGTGAATTTAGCAGACACAAAAACATGCCTCAGAACGTGACACGTGAGATGCAGCAGCCACCAACAGACGCTCAGATAGGGCATCAGAGATGGAAATCAATACTGTACAAAAAAACCCGCTGAGATTAATTCAGCAGTCCTGGTATCACCTGGCGTTTTGTTCATTTTCCTGGAGACTGGACTCTCAGAACCATGACATTTAGAAAGCCTGAACAGGAGACCTTTCCTGATATTAAAGAAGGAAAATTGAACTAATTTGTGAAGTAAATGGCATCAAATATTATGCAATAAAAGATGGCATTTTGTCCCAAATGTGGTTCAATTCAATTACATTTTTATATTAATATTGTGTGTCTTTTAGAAATAACATTTGTTCAAATGCTGCAAATTATTTCTCATTTTCTTTAGAAATAAAAAATGCAACCAGACTACAGCCAGACGATGTTAAACAGACTGATTTTATTTAATAAAAGTCTCTGAAAAACATACAAGAACTTGATGAGAAAAAGCTGAAAACCAGAGACAATGAGGAAGTTAATGACCTGATACAAAGAAAGTGTGATTGTCAAAATATTAGGAGCAGATGGAGGAGAAAATGAGCACATAACCAACAAAACCAGACTAAAATAAACCTCACGTAAAATCTCACGTTTCATATAAAACAGAACCAAACAGCACAAAACCTCAAGACAACACCAAAACACATCCGATGAGTTCGGTCCAAACTGAGCCATTTGGTTCGATTCAAGGCAGAAAACGTGTTCAGGATGATTTAAGAATGTAGGCTCAAATGTTTAAAATATCCATCTTAGAATGAGGATGAGTTTACAAAGCTCTTAGTAACCAACTCCCTCTCTTTAAACAGATTTTCCAAAACTTTTAGGTCTCATCAGATGCACTGAAAAAAATAATTCAAGCGCCCAGTAAATATGACACAAATAGTTAAGTATACACGCTTAATAAAAACGATGAAGTTCTCTAGGACGAGTATTTGAGTCGACTACTTCAGTATTCATAAGTGGGAATCAATGAGGGATATTTGTGTGAAGCATACATATTTATATTAAGTTAAAAACTTTAAAATAATAAACATTTGACTGACAGATACAAGTATTTAAATATTAATAATCATTTCTGTACTTTCAAACTATTTTACTTTAGAATACATTACAAGAACTATGATTAGAGAGATTTACTCGATTTTATTAGAATCAAACGCACTGTAAGACCGACTAGTAATAGCTAGATAAAGCAAATGAGTTGCTACTTAAAAACGTGTAAAGTTCAAACTACTTTATTTTTATAAGTTGTTTGAACAAGTTGCTTCTTTCATGTTTTCAGTACTTGATTGATTGATTAGTTTTAGACATTGCACTCAAATTTTTTGAGTAATCCCTGACGTCACTCAGGGGCTTCAAACCGACATGTTGGATTTGTCGCTTCGAGTGTGAATGCGTGCTGGTTACTTTGGACAAACTCATGAAACATCAATATCTGAACCAAAATCATCTAATTTGGGGTCCAGTAAGTTTTTCCTGCTGCCTATTGAAGAGGACGTGCTGTGGCACGTTACTGACTTTTGAATTGCAACAGGTAACGCTCTCCATCTGCTGGCTGCGTTCCTGCTGTAGCAGCATTTGGTGTTTTTCTAAGTTTCTTATTTACTGATGTTACGGCCCCTTCTGTTTTGAGAAGGCCTTTTTGCTTTTCAGCTGTTTTCGGTCCAGTCTGCATGTGAGGACCCGCCCCCTGCATGCTCTCCAGTCTGAAGGGTGGATTTCCTCCAATCTGCTTGCAGCTCCACGCCATGGTGTCATCTTATTCCTGCATGATCCCTCCTCTGCTCAAGCCCTCATGCAGCTGGACCTCGTCACCTAATCAGCCTGATGGGAGCTGGTGATTGGCTCCCCTAAAGTTTAAAAGTTGTGTTGTGAAGCGCTTTGTGATGTATATCTGTGAAAGGCGCTATATAAATAAACTTTACTTACTTCCTGTTTGGCCTGCAGTTAAAAAGCAGCTTTAAGTGTCAGTGCTTGCTGGCAAGGACATTTCTCATTATTACTTGAAATACTTATCCAAAGCTAAAACATGAAGTGTGTTTATTCAACTTTGAGTTTAAGTTACTTAAAATATTTAAAAAAGTGTGTTGTTTCAACTTAAAATTTTGAGTTTCAGAACTTTTATTTTGGGGTTTATTTACTTAAAATAATTGTCATCAGTTTCACCAAAATATTTTTGTTCAGTTAACTCATGTTTTTGAGCTGGTCCACACAGGATTTTTTGTTACATTTACTCAATTTATGTGATATTTGTGACAATGTGAATCATTCTGATGTAACTGAAAAATATTATTTAAACTTACTATTATTATTGTTTCAGTTTGATCAATGTGGGGGCTTTTAAATTAACTCAATTTTTCTAAGTGTAAAAAAATACACAGATTAAATTAAGTAACGTGCAGGAATATTTTTTACAGTGTGGTTTTGGATCATCTACACTCTAAAAAGTAAAACCATCATTTACTTAAATTTGTTGGTGTAACATTTTTACACTCAAGATTTTAGAGTAGATTGGAGACAATTATATTAATAAAGTTGGCTTTTACTTAATATAATTGTCTCCAGTCTACTCAAAATTCTTGAGTGTAAAATGTTACACCAAAAAACTTAAGTAAATGATGGTTTTACTTTTTAGAGTGCAGTCCCGCTTGTCCTAGCATAATTTAATTTATTTAGAAAAGGCTAACAGCATCAGCTCGTTCTTGATCTGCTCTCGATCCATTCAACACAGACCAGTTTTAAAGTTGTGAGACTTTCAGTTCAACATGACAACAGAACATACAACTGTTTGGTACATCATGTGCTGCGTGAGACCACGGTCATTTTAGTCAAACATGACTCGAGGAAAACACTAATGTAACATTTGTAATCTGAGAAAAGTGAGCAGACTTAGTCTTTGATGTAAAATTATTCACGCTAAAAATTCACTAATTATCCAAGAAAATCATCTTATTCTGCTACTCGGGTTTAGAAATCTTCTGGTTTGTACTTTGTTTTGCCTCCTCGTCTCACCATGTGAGTTTAGATCTACACACCACTGAGTCATGACCCCTCTAACTGTGTTAGTTTTTGTTAGTTATTGTCGTGTTTGTGCACAATACTTTAAAGTCAAAAACTTTCTTTTGGTCCTTTACGCAGCAGTGACAATAACTTTATGATTAATTTAATTTTGGTAACTTCATGTCGGAACCAATGAGCTTCATGCAAAGTCAAATCGTAAAAAAATATATTTTTAAATATTCTAACACGCACACACACACTCACATGGGAGACCTGTGATTGGTCAGGCAGGATTGTGTTTGTGTGTGCGTGCATGTGCAAATGTGCATGTATGTTTCTGCGTGAGTAAATAATGGGTTTAAGTGTGCATTTTAATCCCCATGTGTGTGTATTGTAAGTAGGTGCACATACGGTGTTGATGAGTGTGCACATATCTGGCAGCGTAATGTGTGAATATATATTTTTTATCCTACATTATTTTATGTTATGTTTGCTGTGAAGCACTATGCATGAAATGCTCTCTACAAATAAAGTTTGATTTGATTTGAGTAAAATGATCAGATAGACTAACAATGTCTTCTTGGTTTTAATGCAGATATCGTTCTTCTCAGAAATAATAAACTGAAAATGTATGCCCACATTGTAGGACAATGAGATATTTACACACATTTATCTGCTAAGAGCAAAAATGTTGGATTTATCTCAAAACATGAGTTGCACATTTACAGCAGAGTTGGATGCTGATATGTGAGGTGAGTCTGTGCCTTTTCATGTCCTCTGTGGCATTGAAAGGGGTTTGACCCAATTTGTTGGATCACTTTTGGATGTTACTGGCTGGGTAAAAGCAGTGACTTTGTGGTACTGGACCACAGTGATTGTGATCTGTTGTTTTTTTTTGGGTGTTGCTCACTGATAAATTGTGTTGCAATGAAAATCCTTTAGTAACTTGGTGTGGTATGGGACCACTTTTGTGACTGTTTTGGTGGCAACAGTGCACTTTGTTTGGGATTTAGTTGCTACTTTGGAGTTTTTGTAGTGACTTTGTGTTAATCCATTTGGTTTGTGGCTGTTGTGCACCATTTTGTTTGTCACGTGTTACTATTGTGTTTATTGCATAAATTTATCACACATGCATCTGTTTTTCTGTCGTGGACATGTTTGAGCTATGTGGTGAGAGTATGTAGTTTTACTGCAGTTGGAACTTTATTTTTATCAGTCTTCTCAGCAGCAGTTTGATTTCTTAGTTTTGTTTTTTGTGATGGGTCCGGTAGTCCAGTTTTATCGCCTTTAGTTTTGGTAGGTTTAGCTTTAAACTTAATTGAGGGCAGAGGGAGGTCACCAGCTTCGACGGCCCTATAGGGGTTGGTCTGAATGATCTCCCTTCTTTTGTTCATTTTGGCCGGCTCATCACTTTTCTGTTCATTTTACAATATTTTGGTGTTTGTTTGCGGAGTTTTGTAAATCAGTTGATTTTTAAAAATTGATTGTGTAGTGCTGGCTCTTTGTTTAATCCTAGATCTGTAACCAGTGTAATGAATTCTGATTGGCTCAGGTGAGTGGTCTGGGCCCTTTAGGACAGGTTTTTCCACCCTTCCCTTTCTGTTTTGCAGGTTCTGAAGGTGACCAAACCAGAGGGGCTCAATTTGTTTTCTGGTGGGATCCTGGAGGATCCCTTTTGAGGGGGGAGGTGTTACGCCCCTCTGCAGTTTCTCTGGCCATTTTCTGATGGTGCAGCAATCTGCATGGTCTGATTGCTAATTGGGCTGCACCTGGGAGAGCAGGCATAAAGCCTGCTGGGAGAGGCCTGAGAGAGACCAACACTGGAGCACCACTGGAGCTGCCACCAGCCTTATACTGGCTGGAGATTTGGGGAGGATGGCTCCTTTTTAATAAAAAGTTTTTAGAAAATTCTCCTATGTGTTCAGTCTCCATTTTATGTTGTGGCCCAACGAGTTGGGTCGTAACAATATGTAAATAATTAATTGGTTCAGAGCTGATACGCTTCCCAGAATATAAAAAGTTTGCAACTTTTATTTCAGAACCAGATATAAAAACATATTTCACATCCCACACATTGTCGCTGAAAAATGCAAAATGAATTTAAACACAAAATAGACAGTTTTGTTGTTTCTGACAAGGAAACAAAAATATTCATTTTACTCAATTGTAACAATTTACATCTTAAAAACACAACATTTCAATAAACAATGTTGTAAAATAAAGTTTAAAAATGTGCTTTTCTACAACAGAATTAGACATCTACTTTGGTTTAACTACTGTTTTACTTTGAAATTCACCCCAAAAAAAGACAAATCTTGTTTAAAAGTTGTGTGTTTTCCTTCAAACAGAAGTAAGCACACCTAATTTAAAAAACACAATTAAAACTCAAAAAATGAGGTATCAAAGGCAATAAATACCTTAAACATGTCATTTATGACATTTAATAACAAGTGTATCAAAGAAACAACTTGGTGTAAATTTATTAGGCATTAATCATTTAAAGCTGGGGTTCAAAACACCTGAGGGTGCAGCTGTGGAGGGGCGGGACTTTTGCAGGAGGTGGAGCGACAGCAGGAAGAAGCCAACGCTGACTCCGCCCAGGACGACCACGCCTGAGATCAGAGCGCTGGTCAGCGGGTTTATTAGTCCTGAGGAATTACCAGAAGCTGGAAAACAAGGATTAAAATCAATTTTATGAAAAATAAACCTCTATTTATTGTTCCTAAATTGAAATTTTCATAAAATGTATTAGTGAACTTGGGCTTGGGTGGTATCATGGTAATACCGGATACAGCTGGTGTTTAAAAAAATAGCAACGGTATCAGTTTTGGTGGTAAGTTTGGGCCGGTCTGGACCGGGACGGGCCAGTTGTGAACTCGTACAGCCGTGTGTGTGTGTTCGTACAGACGTACAGTCAGTGCATCAATCAACAACAGCAGTATCCCTCCCCCGGGACAACCCACAACGTAGCCGTCCAAACAGAACATCAGCTGTAAATGCTCGCGGTGGGAGGCATGACCGAAAATGCCCGGACTGAATTCAGTCCAAACCTGGTCACGGTAATACCGTACACCACGGTAAAATGTGGATGAAGTTTGTCGGTATCAAAATTTGGATACCGCCCAAGTCTAGTGAACAGCATTTTACTCAGTGTTAATAGCTTCCTGAATGGCCTCTGTTTTGAGAAATAGAGCTTGTGACATTCAGGACTTATGAGCTAACGGCTAGTCAGAAAACAACCAAGGTCAAAAACAGCTCCAGTCTTCAAAAACTCCTAACGGTTCATGTGATATCATTTATTAAACCTTTACACGGCTGTCAGTTTTGCATAACATGGAGCTTTATGGTTGTTTACAAGCATAAAAGTCACCAGCAGCGACAAAATGCAGCACTTTGAGTTCATCTAGGGGTCGAGTCCAGCAGGAGTTTAATGTTTCTGACAAAACAACCAAAAATAAAACTTTATACATTGTTATAAATAACGAGATTGGATCTTTGGTCTTGGCTGTGCTCGGACTAGCCATTAGCATATCAGTCCAGAAGAGTATAAACTCTGCTTCTCCAAACTGAGGCTGTTCAGAAAGCTTTCTACAACTAGCAGGTTAGCCATTACTTGTATACATAAAAATGTACCAAAACATCATGTGAATGTTTGGCATTTGCATTTATTTAAGCAGCATTTGAGAATTATTTAAAAAATGATCAATTACATTAAATTTAAAAAAATAAAAAATAAAATAAAAAAATGTATAAAACTTTTACCTAGCTGGGAGTTGTTGACAGCGGTTTCATCTGAAAAACAAATTTTTAAATGTTTATTTATAACGTGTAGAATTATCTTTATGGATTATGTGAGAGATGAAATCATAATGCTCTATTTATGTGAACTTTTTTTGTTGTGTTTATTGTTCGTACCACTCCTGGTGATGATGGGACCGGCAGTGATAACGGCGTTTCCGGATGCTGCTGGTGGGG
Organism: Callopanchax toddi; assembly: GCA_006937965.1. NCBI lineage: Eukaryota > Metazoa > Chordata > Actinopteri > Cyprinodontiformes > Nothobranchiidae > Callopanchax > Callopanchax toddi. The sequence goes on from SSNR01000532.1 coordinate 75,314, forward strand.
AAACAGGACTCTGCTCTCCATCCCTCCTACGCCGCCGTGCACAAATCTACCAATCACATGATCACAGCTCAGGAGACACACACACACACACACAAGAGTAAAGACTCAGACTGTCACCCATACTGGAATGAGCATGATGCAGTCGTCTGCCCGGCAGAGTTTGGTGACGCAGTGCAGAAAGACCGTGGACATCTTCTGATGTCTGTGTTTCACAAACCGGAACACCTCAAAGGAAAAACGCCCCAGCTGACTCTTCCCGTTCTCAAACACCGTGGTCTGCGGGTCTTTATAGCACCTGGGTCAAAACAGCACACACACTTTCTCACACAGAATAACAACAAACTGGACATCTATATTTATGCTTAACCCATCAGACGATGGAAACAAGCAGCACTCACAGGATGCTGGGAGCATGAAAAGGTAATGACTCCCTTTTGTGGTTTATCAAGTCATCTTGAATGAAAAAAAAAAAACACAAGATTACCCAAAGAAAAGGTCATAGCGGAGTTCATCATTAGGATTCCCTGAGGGGGTTGTGTAACAGTAGTCCATCAAGATGTTCCATCTGCAAAAAAAACCAGGGACAAAACTGTGAGATGGGATAGAGATCTAACTGCACATGGGAAAGCAGAGCTCGGGCTTTCTTTGCTGCAGACTGGCGCCCTCAAGTCCAGTAATAACATAATGGTGTAATGAAAGTCGGCTAGGAAAAGGAAATACATCTGTAAAAGTGATGGTGGGAAAGGCGTTATCAGAAATATCATCTGGTCCTCAGTGATGTCACGAACATGTGACCAAACTTTAACTGACAGGTCAGCCTCTCAGTAGACAGCATTTTAGTTTATTTACCTCAGTATCAGAGCATGAACTGAGTTTAACTAAAAAATTATATTTTTAATAAGGGATGTGTGAACAAAAAACAAACATTAGTGTTTTACTTTATTATTATTACCTTAATTTTAATATATATTATGACTTTGCCTCATATTATAACCCTTATTGCCCCAAATGAATAAAAAAAGTGCAAACATTTTAAATAAGTCATTGTTTTTTGGGTGTGGACAATAAAGGGTTCATGATTAATGACAATCAGAGGAAAGTAAAAAGTGATTTTTGGGTTTGTTTGCTACCGTTTGTCTAAGTTTGTCGCTTTCACAGCAGCAAAGACTCTGGTTTTCAGGGCGAGGCCGGTCATGGGGATAGACAGGGGCTGGCTGTATGTTGAGTCCTGCAGGAAAAACAACAACAGAATAAATGGATTTAATATAGATAGACTTGTTTGCTTGAACCATAAATCAGTTGTCATTTTCTAAAATATTCCCTCTGACACTTCTCTGTAGCTGACCTCAGCTGTTGTCTAATAAATAATAAGGGCTCAGCTGTCATGAAGATGCTTGGGTTTGAACTCACGTTGTATAGAATCATGCTCAGAGTGCTGACGAACGTGCCGTTGTTGTCCTTGACAGAAACAGCAGCAGACGAGCTGCAAAGAGATGTTTAAATTAACTTCAAACCAGTGACTCGGATGCATAAGGATGGACTTTATTAGATTATTTGCTGCACTAAAAGTTAAAGTGAGCATCTGAGTGAAATCTGCACATCTTTCAAAGGATTAATGTTATTTTTGGGGGCTTCTGAAACTGTGATTTATCTTTGGAAAACAATAAATCTGTCTAATAAAACACCCGTTTATCTCCCGACAGGTCAAGATGGGATTTTTTTTCCTTTAGGCTTCAACTTACGATGCCAGCTGTGAGTTATTGACCAGATACTCCAACGGGTAGCTGCAGCTGAATTTATACAGCAAACCAGGCAGGTAGCTGATTATCGTCGGCGGGTCTGGGGTGTCGATGTAGCCTGAAATATTCCCAATTTGCACCAGAGACATGTTCCCATAGGCGTTGACCCCGTGGGCTGTGCTGACCTGCACACAGAAACATTTCACCCACTGGTTTTGCTTCGTCTGGAGTCAATAAATAACACGATGGAGTTGATGAAATGAACACCGTGTTGTTGCTGTTGTGTTTGGGGGATTGTTTACCACCAGGCTGTTACCACAGGCCTCCAGGGTGCTGAGGCTGATGCTGAACAGGACCGCCGTGGGGAAGGTGTTGTTGTTGATGAAGCCGCGACACTGAGCGTCACTGTGCTGGCCGTTTAGGGCCAGATCCGAGGCGGTGTAACCAGAGTAGAGCACAGGGCAGAAATTGATCTTCAGAGTGATGGTTTGGACCCCGCAGTAAACACTGATGTCTCGCTCCGCTGGAGGAGGGCGGCAAGCAAAAAGGTCAACGCTGCTTTTGAGGTTGTTGCCTAAAATCTGAGGTTTTATCCTGCAGGATTTTCATGCAAAATGTAGTTTTTTATTTCTTTTTTCATTCCTGCCAGCATTTACCTGCGATTGCAGCTTTGAAAATGTTCCTGATTTGTTAAAAATATTCTATCCTGCAATACATTTTTTTTAATTGAAATGTCCTGATCAGTGAGAGGAGAAATGATTCCAAAAACAAAAATCTACGATTTCTATGAGCTGTAATGTAAAAGCCAATCAGTGATTTCTAAAATCCAAATCAAACCAGCAGCGATTCATGGAGACAAAATCACAGAAATAGAAAAAAATATCCTGATAAAATGCAATCTGTGCAAAGCAATCTAAAAAATAAACTCATAAAAGTGAAGAATTTGCATTTTATACATCCAGCTAGACATGAAGTTTGTTGTCCTAAACATGTTTCTGCAAATCTTGAATAAATTAAAGTGAAACTGGAAGAAGTAAACATTTATGCTTTCCAATTTTGGATGTTGAAATTTAACTTTACCTCGAGGTAAATCAGTCCTAAAAATGCCAACTGGTGGAAGAAATTCATATTTTATAAGGATTTACTCAAAAGTCTTGCCAGAGCAGACACTTCCTGTAGTCATTTTCTTGGGTTTTGATTAACCTGCAGGCATCCTGATCAAAGGGTTCATAAACAGAGTTAAGGTTGAGTTTTCTCACCGGGAAACCTGCTGTGGTGGTTGGCGTCACAGTTATATCCGTTAAACTGAGTGGAAACGGCGGCGGTGTTGCTGATCAGCAGGAAGATGAAGCACATTCGAGCCATGTCAGCACCTGAGAGAGGTTTACCCAGGCTCACCTTCAAAGGGTCAACGTAGGATCAACCGCATGCCTCACTTACATGTCAGAAAAAACAGCGCTTATGTAGAAATTAGATGTTCAAAAACAACACGCCCCCCCTCTCCTCGACTGCTGCTCCTCTGACCTCGATCAAAGTCTGGTCCTCTGTAATCCTTCTCCCCTTTTACCACTCAGGTTGACCCTGAACCCAACCCCCTTTTAAACTAAGGTCACCCCTCTTTCCAGCTCATTTCATCCCACTCCCTCCTTTTTCCACCCCCTATCTTGTGTTTTTTCCTCACCTGTTTAGCCGTCTCCTGCCTTATTCCAGGGTAATTGACCGGAACCTCCTCGCCCCCTGATTTGTGTCAAGAGAAAAGTTCAGAACCGTGGCGTGCAGTTCTGGTGGCACCTAAAGCAAACACATGTTGAAGCCTTAGGTGAATCTCCTGTGTGCACAGATGAAACAGATAGTTCAACAAAACCTCGCTGCAGTGCAGCACATGGGAAACTCCATCAGATCTGAATGGACCAGACAAATCTTTTCACAGCACCAAGAAACCTGAGCGGACTCGCTGGGTTCCCACTCATCTCTCTTCAGTCTGATCCCCGTCTGTCAGGTCACACAAATGGTGGGCCTCAGAGGAGGGGGTGCGGGGGGGGGGGGGGGGGGGGGGGGG
>SSNR01000532.1:79121-178116 GCA_006937965.1 Callopanchax toddi
GGGGGGGGGGGGGGGGGGGGGTCCAGCTTGGGAATTAAGCTTTCATCGGCCACCGCTGTGGCTCAAATTCAGATGAACACAAAAGTAGGATGACGGTTTGATGCGAGGCAGGTTGTGGGTCTTTGTGATGCACAAGGCATCACTTAAAGTAAAAGAGTTGTGTTTTAATTTTCACCTGATGCGGAATCAGCTCAGTTGGTTGAGTTCTGAAGAAAACCAGGTCTGTTTTACTCTTCTCAGCCCGTCCGCCTCTAACTGGACGGACAGCTGATGATCCGACAAAGCTGAAGTTTCTTTAAAATGTCAAAACCTGCAGCTGAACAAAGTGCTTGTTTCTGCCTTGAAGACAACCTAAAGTTACAGAAACAAACAAGGAGGAATTTTTACCACTACAGGATGCTTTGGTCCAACAAGCAGACTGTAAAACTAAATGAAGACACTGGTGCAAAGACTGAGGTTAGCTCCATAACATCATGTTTATCTAGAACCATTTTGAACAGGCGCTCACAAGGTGTTCACTCACTCAGGTGGTTTTAGATGCATTAACTTGGGCTGTGGTTGGCACTGAAAACACCTAACCTTAACGTGTACTTTTCATGAACATTGTAATGGTTGTATGTACATTTTATTTGCGTGTTCTCTCTCTTTCTACAGGTCTAAAAGCAGATTCTTGTACTACTGGTACTCTTTTTTTTAACTGTTACCTTTCTCCACCACCTCTCTTCCTTTATCCTCCTTCATTTCCATCTCTGTGTCCATTGGGATCAAAATTAAACTAAAAAGCAATTCCAATAACGTTTTTTATATTAGAGGTGTGACTTGATTAAAAAAGTTAATCAAATTAATTACAGACTTTATAATTAATTACTGGTAATCACAGTTAATTGCATTTTAAACTAGCAAGAACATTTGCCCTTAAAAAGCAATTTTTGTCATTTTAAATAATTTTAGTGGGGGACAGAATCAAATAATAGACCTGAACTTTAATATTGTAAAATCAAGCTCTTAAAATTTAAATTTCAGTCCAGTTCAAAACTGTAGAAAAACAAAAAATATCCCTGACTAAAACTGGACAGACCTAAAAGTACAGTACTTTATTATTTTATTTATTCATTTTAAGTACATTTTCAGAAGGGTATTGTTTTAAAATAATAATAATAATAATAAAAGCTTTCCACTGTGTGGAAACACCCTGTATGAGTGAGTTGTTTTTTGCAGAGCTGTGTTCAAACTGACACACTGTCTTGTGACACTTCTGTCTCGTTTTAATTGCAGGATCCGGGACAGGTTGGGTCTTTTTCTGAACCGGACCGTATTACGAGGAAGGGGCATACAAATCTGAAAGCTATAGACAGGCATGGACTGGCCATCTGGCGTACCTGGAGATACCCGCTGGGCCACCTGTGATTTTGGGCCACAATGGAAGGAGGAGCGTATCCACCTGGACTGTCTGGATCCACTGCAGCCTCATTTCGCACACAGGCACTAGGTCTGATCTGGGCGTTGGCGTAGCTGACAAATGTTCCCCTTTGCTTTAAATGCAAACTGCAATTAATTACGTTAATTTTTAAACGTGTTATTGTTCCCTAATTAATTAATCAAAATTAATTAACACATTAAAGTCCCACCCCTAAAAAATATATATCAGGGGGAGCAATATGGCACCAGCTGTAAGTCCCCACCTGTGATAGTAAATCTGTAAGGCTTGTTTGAAGCATTCAGACATCAATTCTGATTGCTATGCTGCCTGACAGGGTAAATAAAACAACCATTTTTGATTTAAGTTTTTGAGGTTAAATTAATCTTTATTAGGATGCATGGTGGCGCGGTTGGTAGATCTGTTGCCTGCAGGTCGTGGGTTCTGCAGCCTCTCTGTGCGGAGTTAGTATGTTCTCCCCATCCATGCGTGGGTTTTCTCCGGGTACTCCGGCTTCCTCCCACAGTCCAAAACAGGTTTGAGTTTTGTTCATGAGAACTTTCATGTTTATCTTTATTTTTAAAAAACGGTCATGATGTTTTTCCTGTAAAGGTGCAGCTCAGTGACTCAGTTTGGAGACTAAAATGGTCAAACAGAACTAAAACGTGCACATTGTGAAGATGAAGTACATTTCAATGTGTTTTTAATGTCATGTGACGTAGCTAGCATTAATAGAGAACTCACTCCAAATTAAAAGCTTGGTACTTTGCACTTTTCTGGCTGAATTGACTAAGATCCTCATGTAACCTATTATAGGTTTGTACAGACAAACTTTTCACTATCAAATGTATTTATTTTACCTATATTTTCAGAGGATTAAAACATCTTGTTTTGGAGAGGGTCCTCCTTCCATACTACACAAAATTGAAAGACAGCAAAAAAGAAACATGAAAATAAAAATATTTTTTAAAAATTACATGAAAAACACTATAGCTTTGTTTACAGTTTGCAATAAAAGAATATTACACAAATAACTTCCCCTTGTCCTATAAAGTGTTTTACTTCTCAAAGTTTATTCTGCTGTTTGCCTTTTTCCATAGTGTTTTACTTCCACAGAGAAATTAAGAACAGAATGTTGAGAAAAAAGTTGAAATGTCAAGAAAATATGGTTATTTCATGAACATCCTGAAGAAGGGAACTCCTGAACCCGACTGTATTTGTTCTGTTTTTATTGTAACTGAGGATCCTGAGTGTGTTTTCACTGATTAAACTATAAAAACAATGGATTCTATTGAGTAAGGAATGTTTTTTGACTAAACAACGCAGAACTAAAACAACTTCCTTCAACCTTTCACAATAAGAGTCTTAAACATGTGCTTAACTTAAAACATCTCACAATTTGTTCCTCCACATTTTACCTTTATTCTCTATATTTATTGTTTTAAACTCAGCGACCCCAACATGCCATCATAGTGTCTGTTCCTCAGTTTAGATTACATTTTTTGCTTCTTACTTTTTATTTTCTACATCCATCCATCCATCCATTTTCTGTAGCCGCTTATTCCTCCACGGAGGGTCGCGGGGCAGCTGGTGCCTATCTCCAGCGGTCAAGGGGCGAGAGGCGGGGGACACCCTGGACAGGTCGCCAGTCCATCGCAGTTTATTTTCTACATTTAAAAAAATTTATTTTTATATTTTCTGCCCCCCACTACGCCCCCGATGACTCACCAGCAGAATTCATGTTTATTTTATGATTGCTGTTTATAAAATTTGTTCTCAAAAACTGAATAAAGCAATTAAAATTTCTTCTTTTGCATCCAAAAACAATCAAGACGAGGACGCATGCTGTTTTGCAGATATACTGTATCTATAAATCAAATTAAACTATCCATAAAGGCATGTATAATTCTTTATCTGCGTTTGGTGTTTGCAAAGTTTCATGAAAAGAAAACAAAGATTTAAAAACCATGCTGCAGTAAACCCACATGAATCAGTGTTTTGAAACCTTGCTGTCTCTCAGGGAACAAACCATCAGCGTCATCCTGCGTTTATGTTTTCAGATGAGCACTTAGGAACACTAAACGCTCGGATTGTAGTTGCTTTTCCTCCCACAATAAAGTTCCCAGCGTCCGACAGATGTCTCGTTCATCACTTGACTCGTCCCAGCCTGTGGTCTCACGCGCCAGACTCAGATCCGGACCTGCAGAGCCCTGAGAAGCACAGCTGCCTGCTGCTGTTTGCTATTCACTGTCAATCACATGCATTTCTAATGAGGTTGGGCCAAACCATAAAATATGTAGCGCTCCCAAACTCCAGACCAGACGGGATCAGATGGCCACATATGTGAAATGAATTCATATGAAGCTGCTGTTTGATTTTATCTTTTTACCTTCCTCACACAGTAAATGTCTTCCTCTACAGTCACACAACATTTCTGCATGCTGAGCACTTTGATGTTCATCACACATTTCCTCCTCCTTTGGTGTAAAAATAGCAGGAGCACACAAAGATATTACATTTATGTTTAACATCTAGAACCTTTCTTTATCCTTTGCCATGAAAGTATAAATCTATGCGAGCGTCTCCTGAGTTTTGTGAACTCTTTCTTTAGGTTGTTAGACTTCCAGTGGCTCAGGACCAACCGCCAAACTTAGACCTGCCTGATAGAGGCGCCTCTATCTGATCAACCTGAAACATCCAGACTCATCCAAATCAGACAATCTGGGCTGCAGCTCACACACACACACACACACATACACAGAGTAATCTGACGCTCCACTTTTAACACACACAGGAAAGTGAAGCCCTCATCAAAGGCCCTGCTGTGATTTGATCCTCGCTGACTAATCTTTGTTTTCCTGCAACGACAGAAGGGCACATTTTATAATGTTTGAGTAATAAGGCTGTTTATCCTGTCACAAATAATAAGAAATGCACACAAATAATAAATACCAAATGTAATTTTGAGAATTTAATTTCATAACTCTAAAAATGCAGATGATACAACGTTATGGGTCTCACCGGTTTCTGCCCGCTCGTCTTTAGAGAGTCCAGGACGAGGAGTTCTGTCATCAGGCCTGCACAGACACTTCAGATCTTTTTGTGTTCTATTCTAATAAAGATAAAGTCCAGTTATTATTAAATCTATCTTGACAAATAATCTGTCAAGCTGACCAGTTTTAGAACCAGATAACTAATTCAAAATCTGATGTGACGGCTGGAAAAAAACCGATTGGTTTTGCCAAAACGCATGTAAAACTGTCAGGATAAAAAATATAACAATAAATGATTTAAACTGACAGCAGAAACAGGATTACTGTATGACCTTTAACAAAATATTATATAGCCTGTAAAACAGACAAACCCAAAGACATGACTCACCCTTGGTTTGGAGATGTGGCCTTGTGGCGCCGCCTGGTGGTCAAGTTGTCATACTGCATTCGACTCCTTAGAAACAAACCTTTTCTGTTTCTAGATTAAATGTAACTTATGAAGTGACGTTTATCACAGTAGTTATTGTTTTATGTTGCTCTCACATTTCATACTTTTGGTTTGTTTTAATGTTGACTATCCCTCATTAAAACATACATTTTTTTAAAGACTAGAACCCCACTATAATAATAATAATAATAATAATAATAATAATAATAATCACCATCATCATCATCATCATCATAATAATAATAATAATAATAATAATATTTTAAATAATTATTTTATTTAGACTATATGACATGCAATATAAGAGAAAAATATCTTCACTCAAATATTTTACTGATAAAAACTATATTCATAAATATTTTCTGCACAATCTAAGTCTATAAAACTGACTGAGTAATACATCTCTTGTTATTTTTTTCCTGAATTCTGTATAAATACTGGTTGTGAAACCAATTGCCCTGAGGAGATAATAAAGATGCTATATTCTATTCTAAATGTCATAACGACACATACAAGATCTCATCAGGTAATTATCATTTAGAGCTTTTCTGAATCACCTTTTGATAAAAGCTGTGATTGTTTTTAAATCTGGGTGTTTGTGGTATAAAGATGTCTGGCTGAAAAAAAGAACAAGAACCCTTTTAAATGAATTCCCTCATTTTTATTGTCTTCATCCTGTCGAGTGTCACAGCGATCAGCTTCTCATATGAGCAGGTCAACCGTCCATCAGAGAGACAAAAAAGACAAAAACCCTTCACACAGTCATGTGATCATTATACAAGTTCCTCCTAACCAGGATAAGATTTTGAACCCAGAAAACATGCAAACTAAAACATGCAAACTACGTAGAAAGTTCAGCGCTGAACAGTAGAACTAGTGAAGCTCCCACGCTGTTGTTTTCAGTTTATATCCTAATTTATATTGATAAACATAGAGCTATTTTTTTGTTGTTTCTTAACCATAGTTTATATAGCTCCTTCCTTTGTTGTAAATCTGTTTGTATGATAATAAATATCATTTTTGTTTTACAACTTACACAAGTCTCCTTTAACTTTTTGTTAGACCTCCTTTTTTTTCCTCCTAGACCTAGTGGGGGTCGTAACAAAATGGGGGCTCGTCCGGGATATTCTTATTAATCCCTGGATTGTAGAGTAGTTCAGTTAGTGGAACTTGTGTGCTAGTGTGTGTGAGTGGAGAGTTGTGTTTAAAACTCAGTTTAGTGGCTGTCTTGTGGTCGGGATGTTTTGTTTAAAATCGTTCCTCCAGGCCCCCTCACGGGAGTTACTCGAGGCGTGTCGAAAGAACGACCTGTTGGAGCTCACAGAACATTTCCACGTCGGTGGAGCACAGCAGCTACTCAAGGCCGAACTAAAGAAGAAGATCCTGGAGATCTTGGAGGAAGAGGGCCTGCTGAGCAGTTCTCCTGTTCTGGAGGAGAAGGAGGAAGTCCCAGAGACCAGCACCAAGTCACAGAGGACTACGGAAGCTGGGGAGGATCAACCTCCTGAAGAAAGTAAGACCTCTCTTCCTCACCCTGAATCTTCTCCTAATGCTACTTTTTCATCTACTTCTTCAAAGAGCTCGCCAAAGAGTGCCAGGCTACAGCTTCGGTTGGCACAACTTAAGTACGAGGCTGAAGAAAGAGCCGCACAACGGAAAATGGAACTTGAGATTCGGCGTATGGAGATCGAGGCTGACACCAAAATCAAGCTGAGGAAACTAGAGCTTGACAGTCAAGGGTCAGGAGCCCCTGTGACCTCACCAGAAACGAAGGTTGGTGCTGTTGGCGGTGACGACTCCGGAAACAGAGACTTTAGTAAATGCATCCAGCTGATGCCACCGTTCCGGGAGACGGAGGTCGACAACTACTTTCCTGCCTTCGAGAGGATCGCGACCGCTTTAAGTTGGCCCCGTGAGGTATGGTCTTTGCTATTGCAATGTAAACTGGTAGGTAATGCGCAGGAAGTTATTTCCTCGCTCTCGACACAGGACAGCCTTGATTACGAGAAGGTAAAGAATTCTATTTTACAAGCTTATGAGTTAATTCCTGAAGCCTACAGACAACGGTTTAGAGCTCAGAGAAATAAGACTCCTGGTCAAACTTATGTAGAGTTTTCTAGAGAAAAGAGTTTACTGTTTGAAAAGTGGCTTATAGCATCAAAAGTCACTACTTTGAGTGAATTAAAAGAATTACTCTTACTTGATGAGTTTAAAAGGTGTGTACCTGAAAAGGTTGTTCTGTATTTAAATGAGCAGAAGGTTTCAACTTTGTCTGCAGCGGCGCTGCTCGCTGACGAGTATTCACTCACTCACAGAATCAGCAGTGACAACTATCAGAAGGAAGTAAAACGTCCTGTGGTTCATAAACCTGTGCCTGAAAATCAGGCCCCTGTTGGTCAACCTCGGTGCTTCTACTGCCACAAAGTGGGTCACATAGTTAAAGACTGTTTAATGTTAAAACGCAAAAATGGCAAACCTGCATCCCCTCCAAGGGAGGTTGGTTTCTTGGGACCAAAACCTTTGTCACCCAACAGAACCGGTTTTGACAAGTGTTTCACTCCTTTTGTGTTCCAAGGCACAGTGAAACTGGACAATGAAGGTTCTCCTGTTCCTGTAAAAGTTCTGAGAGACACAGGAGCCTCTCAGACTCTGATCCTTGAAGGAGTCTTACCCTTCAGTGAGAAGAGCTCTACTGGAGTATTGGTGCTGTTAAAGGGCATAGATCTCGAAGCAATCTCACGTCCTCTACACAAGGTTTCTTTGGACTGTGAACTAGTTAAAGGAACTTATGAAATGACTGTTTGTCTCGCATCAGTGAGGATGGCGCAACCCTGCCAGTTGAACTTCTCTGAAGGGAATAATTTTCTTACATGGTCATCTTTTAAGAACTATCCCTTTTTTATTGTGTTTACACCCTCTGGGTGGCTGCTGGCTCATTGTTTTGTCTTTCAGGATGTGGCAAACGGGAGTTAGCGTTGGTGATTTGGACGAATCACCATCTCGGGGACACTCCAGGAGGTGAAGGGAACGGCTTCCAACATGGGCCCCTCTTCTACCTCCATGGGCTCGTGTTTAATACACCCGCTCTCCGCTGCATGGAAGGCAGACTATGAGTCGGGGCTTTTGGTTTATGGGGACGTTCTCTGAAGATGATGCCATTGTGAGAAAAAGTAGGGTAAATTATTTGTTATATTGTGTATTTACCCTCTTTTTCTTTTTAAGGAGGAGGGTGTTATGTCCCCGGTTTTTGTCTCCCTCTGGTGGATGACCATGGCTGCTACTGTTGGTCTGTTTTTCCTGCTGCTGCTGCTGACAGTGACACGCCCACTCCTGATCAGCTGCAGCTCATCAGCTCATCAAGGAGCAGACATAAAAAGGCTGTTCAACTTCAGATCAGGGGAGAAAGGATCTGTGCCTCTTCTCCCCCGTTTGTCTGAGCATTGGCTTCTAGAGATTAACTAGTGTAAAGTATTGAGTATTGAGTATTGAGTATTGAGTATTGAGTATTGAGTATTGAGTATTGAGTATTGAGTATTGAGTATTGAGTATTGAGTATTGAGTATTGAGTATTGAGTATTGAGTATTGAAGTAGTTTAATTTAGGCCTTAGTAGTAGTAGTAGTAGTTTAGTTTGGTGCTTATTTTGTTTGTTTCAGGTTCTTTTGTTCAGGACTGTTAAAAGCCTGTTTTTAGTTTAGTGAACCTTTTAGTTTAAGAACAACTTTAGTTAAATACCATTCTTAGTTTTAAAACTCTCCCTTAGTTAGTATATTGATCTTTAGTTTAATAGCCATAGTGCTTTATTTCCCGGAGGCTTATCCTCCGGTGTTTTCAGTTTATATCCTTATTTATATTGATAAACATAGAGCTATTTTTTTGTTGTTTCTTAACCATAGTTTATATAGCTCCTTCCTTTGTTGTAAATCTGTTTGTATGATAATAAATATCATTTTTGTTTTACAACTTACACAAGTCTCCTTTAACTTTTTGTTAGACCTCCTTTTTTTTCTCCTAGACCTAGTGGAGGTCGTAACACCTTTAAATGTAAATGCATTGCAGTCTGTATTTTTGCACACTATAATTTTATCTTCCTGTTAGCTTGGTGCCTTTACTTTGACTTGAATTTGTTTAATTTTGTATGAAAAATAGAAAAACTTTGATATCCTTGAAATTGAGACTGCAGCAGTTTAATCCCTGATGACTGTAAACATTCACACTTATTAAATATTCTTGCTGCTACAACAAAAGCATGTAGAAAACCATCTGAAGGAGGTTTATTAAAATGTCTCAGTCTCATGAAACACACCATAATAACTCCGCCTGTTATTACTTTATCAGATATTTCTTTTTATAATTTGTGTCTCTCTGCAGCTTTTCCTTACAGTTAATTCTTGCACAACATATTGCTTTTTTAATCGATAAATTACATCGTTTTAAAGATAAATTGATAAATGACATGTTGACTGAAGTCACGAAAAGTGATCACTGCAGCTGTAAATCCAGTTGTAGCAGCAGCATCAGGTGATGTGGACGCTGTAGTTATTACAAACACACACCTGAGCTGATCTGACAGAGAGGAGACAGACAGAGGGAGCAGTGTGTGAGTCGACTTTTATAAGCAGAGAGGAAAATGTGAGCCGCATCAGCAAACAACCCTCCAAGTCAGCCAGTTGTCTTCTGAGGAAGAGGATGGCTGCCAAGATAGTGGGAGGGAGGATTTCACCCCCTCTTCTTTAAGATCAAGGTTTCACATTTGGCTCTTTATGGTGCTGACCGTCACTCAGAGCCGGTCCTGTCCGTGCGCCTTTTGAGAATCAGGCTGCGTTTCTACAGATCTGAACTCCCACAAAAGCTCTTTTAGACACAGGACGCAAACAGTTAACTGGCCGCTTTTCAGGTCTTTTTCCTCATGACTTTCTTTACTGTGTCTGTGAAAGGAACAACAAAAGCAACAGAGCACATATAAATGAGAATGGACAGAATGTTTACAATGCAATTCCTTATTAAGATAAAATCCCATTAAAATGTACTTAGAGAGCTGGGAGGCTCCTGGGCCTCGTGTGGCTCATCCACCCCTCTGACATGGCTCACTTTGACCAAAAATGACATTAAATTATGACATTTTCAGTTTTCTCTCCAAACTTTTGAAGAGCTTTTGGTTTCCACATCAAAATGAGTCCAGTAATAAAAGTAGGTTCCCATTATTTTAGTGACAGGATGACCAAAAATGTTTTCAGTTTTTGTGAAAAATGTCTATTTAATGCATAGATCATAGTTCCTGCTTAGTTCCCTTTTTTGTTTATGCAACTTTCTGACATCCTGTATAATCATTTAGTGGTTTATTTCAACACTATTCGACTTCAAAACTCTATGTTTAAATCAAGTGGTTTAAAATGTAGAAGATCCTGGGTAACTTTTCCAACTTAATGAGGAGAAAACTGATTCTTAATTGTGCTCCGCCTATTTAAAACCACCATAAAAACTTATAGATGACCCTTTGATGAGATTTGACACGTGTCAAAAATGTTAACATGAACATAAACAGAGGTCTGATATCCGGGGGGCAGATGCTTTCAGTTCATCTCACATTGATTATTGTAGCTCTGTTTTTACTTGTCTCAGTAAATCCTCTGGACCGTCGTCCAACACGCAGCTGATCAACGTTTGCCTGAATTCTCCAAACACTCCCATGATGCACCTCTGCTGATCTGTGTGCACTGGCTCCCTGTTCAATACAGAGTTCAGTTTAAGGTTTATCAGGGTGTGTTGTCTGTCCCCTGATGAAAACTGCAAACTAAAGGAGACAGGACCATTTCATGTCAGACACTCGTCCAAATCCATCTCACATTTTTACATATTTAAGCCAAAATGCTGTAAAAATAGACGATATTGGTAAATTTGCTACAGTTACATAAATTTACTTTATATTTATATTATTATATATTTTTAAAACATCAAAATATGGCATAGCCTCCTGAAATCAAAGCTTTTGTCTTGTGTGCTTTTTTAACTTCACATAGATTTTTGGGATCATTAGGACCTCATAGACATAAGAAGCAGTGCTTTCAACTGTTCAGAGGTAAAAAAAAAAAAAAATGGCTTCAATAGAATAAAAATATAAAACATTTCCAATTAAAGGCAAGTTTCTGTGACTAATAACAGGTCTAGTTGAGCAGAATAAAACATTATGTTATAAATACCTGTTGACACTTTATTGTTGGTTATTTACTCAAGTCGTAGAAAACCAACAAACTAAGGTATATTTTTATGCTTTTTAAGGCATCAGGATGCAAGTTACTTCTTTATTTCCCTCTAACTGAGCAGCTTATTTTACACATTAGTCTATTCATATGGGAAGAACTGACAGCTGCACAGATCTGAAGAGTGTACTTTTAGTTTATTCCATTTTCACCAAACCCCCAAGATTTATTAAGAAAATAAGTCACAGTGGCTCATAAACTCCTAATATTAGGGGTCAAGTTTTTTTCATGGCTCTTTACAAATAATAGGGGAGATGATAAAAAATAACTTTCAGTTATCAGGATGCAGACTCCTGATCTAGAGCTATGATTTTACTAAAAACATCATTTTATACATAAACTCTTATAAAAAAAAAAAACAACTGAGAACTGAGCTCTGCATGACTTCGAGGTGAGAAGTAGAAAATAATAAAACCAGGACAAAAAAGAGAGAGACTACATGAGATATCTATACTACATTAGAGTGAAAAAGAAGGAAAACTTTACATTAAACCTTGAAGTTATTTCAGAAAGAACTTCAAATTAAAAGCTGCTGTTTGAATATTAGACCAGATCATTTGTCTTTTCACTTTTGCAGGACTAAAATAAAGAAAGCTTTACAGAAAATACAACATAAAAAATACAATTATGTTTATTTGGACTTGAATTTAGTCAGACACTAAGAATTCAATTTAAATTTTTTTCCCCCTCAACATCTTTTTATCCACTTGTACATTTCTTTCTGATTTTCTGACCTGCAATATGATCTAGAAAAAGTTAGAATGAGGAAAGAAATAAGGGCTAGGGAAGAGGTTAAATAATCTAACTGTAAATAAATTAAATTAAAAGGTCGCAGTTTGGATCAAAAAGCAGAATCTGCTAAAGTTTAATAGTTTGAAGGACATAAGTGCAGAAATCTTCCAGTTAATCGACACATTTTTAAACATTAAACATATTCCTCCCAGGAAAATTTGAGGAAAGTGCACAGTTCATTAATTAATTCATTATTTAATGTAAGGAATTCAGATTTGATTGCATAAATAACAAGTTTGAAATCAAAATATGAGACTTTTCACTGAGCTGTGTGTGTTTCTGGTTAAGAATACTTTCAAATTTTATGTAAATTGTATGATTTTAGTGTTTTGCATTATGTTAGGCTTTGGTTTTTTCTTTCTAATGAATGAAATTACATGCATTTCCTATTATATTACAACAAATATATATATGTGTTTAAAATGAAATGATGAGGGAACAAGGTGTCTTTTTATTGCAGGAACAGCAAGGGGAATCCAGACTAGAGGAAGCTTTGTGTGTGTGTTTAAAACAAGCGTGTGGTTACTTTTTTCTACCACAATGTGTGTGTTGCTGTCTTCTTGTTAGTCCTGATCTATCTCTCCTAACTTAACCAGGAAAAGGCCACAGTCTCCTGCATGCCTCTGTAGGATGAAGTAGGCATAATGAGGCTGATGGACAGGAAGATTTAGGTTGTTTCAGCTGAAATTTAAAAACACTTTGTGATATTTAATCTGACAACCAAATCCAGGCTTTCATATCAAATTTCAGCCAAATAATTTATCCTGTTCTGTTGGATTTAAGACAACATTAAAAATAAAGCACCCTTTATTGTCTGTGTGTGTCGTGGAGGGGCTGGGGTTGGTTGTTAATGAAAAAGAGACGTTTGTTCAGTGACTTCCTCTTGCTCTCTGGGTTCTAACCACAGATGGATCCAGACTTCTCTGAATGAGTTTATTGATCCTGCTGGCATCTCTGGCACTGATGCAGCTCCCCCCTGCAAAAACCACAGCACAGTAGATGCCACCTGCCGCCACAGTAATCTGGCTCTTCACTTAAAAAAAAAACATGCATATGCAACGTAAATAGGAAAATATTGATTTATTAACATTTAATAATCGCTCGTGTCTTCGCTCAGGCCTGTAGGGGTAAATCTGTGTTGTGGACTCTCATCAAACTGTGTCCACAGGCTTCATCCTCCCATCCAGGCCTCCAGTGATTGAGCATTTGTGCCTTTTTTTCTCCACTCTGATCTGCGGTCAGTAACACCTGCAGAACAAGGGAAGCTCGCGCGAACTTCGCGTCGCAGATTCTGATTCGGGGTCTGCTGGTCGGTGTGTGTGGCGTACATCCTTTCTTTTTTTTCTCCCTGTGAACGGAGGAGAGCGGAACGGGCCCGCCATTTCCCCTCCTCGGTGGTCTGTTTCTTTCTTTACAGCCGAGTAGCAGTGGCAGAAGGAGGAGGAGGAGGAGGAGGAAGAAAGAGGAGGAGGAGGAGGAACCGCGACGACGACTTGCGGAGCGGCGGAGGCAGGGATCCGGTGTGCCACATCGGGATGAGAGCGAGACAGAGACCCGGGTCGGATGAGTCAGCGAACGGACCTCACCATCGCGGCTTCCCTTGAAATGTTTATGAATCTGGACGAAGTTGCGAAGCGAAACGAGAAAGAAACAATCTGTTGTTTTTAATTTTTGTGCTAATTGTTGTCAGATTCCGCTTCCCTTTATATTCCGCCCTCCTCTGGTGCGCGTCTGCCATAGCCTAGTTTTGATTTCCACTTCCACCACCGAGCGAGTTGGGAAAAGAGGGGCTCAGGGAGGCTGCGGAGGACTTTGGACACTGAATTTCTCTCCACTTTTGTCATATTGTTAAAGAAACCAATTCGAGCCTCTTATTTCTGAAGTCTTTGGTCGCGCTGAGTGAAGCGAAGATGTCGGGACAGAGCATTACGGACAGGATAACTGCAGCCCAACACAGTGTAACGGGATCCGCCGTGTCGAAAACAGTATGCAAGGCCACCACGCACGAAATAATGGGTCCGAAAAAGAAACACTTGGATTGTGAGTATATTAAAACACTGTTCAACCTAAACTACAACAATTTCCTGTTGAAATAAACGTTTTTTTGAGCTATGGCGATGGTGGAGCTAGTAGGCCTCAACGCTTTAGCATAGGCTACATGCTACATGTTGCTAATGTCAGGGAGATTAAACAGTTTTCACAACGACCGCAGGCCTTGTTGACATGTAGTCTGACACTCATTCATAGTTTAAATGTTATAGTCTACATTTAATTTAAAAAGTGTTATATGACTGTGTTTTTACGTGAAAATGATCAATATCCGTAAATAAGAGCTCCCCAGCGTTCACAGGCCATAAATGCACGTCTCCAAATGTAGTGAAGTGAGTGAGTAACGTGAAACCAGCTGTTTTTATGCTTCAGGAACACCGAGGTGACACAATAAGGGCAAAGATTGTAGCTGAGGTTAGCAGAAAGAGTTTCCTTCCTCACACAGATGATAAAAAGCAGAACCACATTCTAAACGTGTTCTGGTGTAAGTTTAAGAACACGAATCGTTCAGTTTAAAGAGTCACATCCTGTCAGTACCTGTTTTCCATACTTGTAAATGTTCAATGACAGCAATAAAAGTGGTCATGTGAAGGCCTTGCAATGATGACAAAGTTCAGTCCCACTGACCCTGTGTGCATTGTGCAATCTGCCAACTCATCACGCTGCTTTGTGAGTTGGAACACCTGAACGTGCTTGTGTAAACTGGTTATAATGGTAATTTTGATGCTCATTTTGGCTTTGTGTCAGAAGTTGCAGGTTTCACACGTGTTGTGCAGCTGAGGTGACTCCCCTGTGGTGAGATGAGTAAAAGTTGGCAGGGTGACATTCTGTTGGCTTATCCTGAGGCAGCCCAGTGTGACAGACACACACAGAGCAGGGAGTTTGAACGTGTGTGTGGAGTAGACGATAGCACGGTGTGTGTCCCTTTTTGTTTTATGTTAACACATTCGGGATATTGGTTGGCTGGGTTAGCAGCCAGCCAGGATTAGCACAGTAAAGATTTGAACAGACTTATTTTCATCCTTGCAGTTGTTTTTATGGTTGTCATTCGTTTTGAAAGGAAAAGTAGAATTACCTTTTAGAGTTTCATTCATTTTAGGCTGTTCAATGATTTTTATCATATTACTGACGATGCTGTAAATGAAACAAGGTTAAATTCTTCTTGCACTGCCTTTTGCTGTTTCTTAACAGTAGAGAAATGGTTATGAGCTTCAATGAAAATATTTACAATTAGTAGTACATACATGTATGTTGGTTTAAGTTTAGGGTTGATCTTTACTATAGTTTGCAGATGTATGATGGTGCTGGTGAAGGTTCTCGTTCATCTAGGTCATGGCAATCCAGGGGTTCAATTGAAGTCAACTGGACTTCTTCCTACCCCCCGAGTATTTACAAAGCTCCTCGGATGAGAAGCAAAATGTCTTCAAGGAACCAAAGAAGTCAAGTTGCTTTCATTTGAACCCATTCGGATGTATGTAGGTAGGGCTGCACGTAGGGCTGGGCGATATGGCCTAAAATCATTATCACGATAAATTGACCAGTTAACCTCGATAACGATAAATGGACGATAACTACCCCAATTACCAAAAATAAAATTTTTCATTCGATGGGGCTGTGGCAGGCAGCATATTTCCACTGGAGTTGTATTGATAGTAATTTTCCCCCTAAACCTTTTGATTGCAATCATGTTATTGCCACTTTAAAGGACTGTAAAATGACACTGACAAAATATGAAGAAAATACTAAGTACTTTTAGTGGTTAAGATTAACTGGGCAAAATAAAAAGTAAAGGATACAATATGTAACTTTTTGCAAAGCTTACATTTGACATTTTTTTGCTCAACAGCATCTTTGCTGAATCCAAAGCGTTCCCAAATGACTGAAGTCGCATTTCTTTTCTTTGCAAAATTCTTCAATATGAAAACCTTTAACCAACTGCTGAGTGTTTTATAAATGATGCAAAAACTCTAACCAGCTCCTTGTCCTCTGGAATCACTACGATGAGGAGAACATGTTTTATTTCTTCTCTCTCAGATTATTTCCTCCCCTACCTGCTGCTCATTTGTTCTTTCCCCTTCTCACCTCTCTTCTCTTTATCTGACCTTTTAGAACTGAAGCTACAGGAGGTTTAATGTCCTGTAAAAAGGCTCCTCTACAGAAGCAGCAGACAGAGACGTGTTTCCAAATAAAATAACAATTTATTAAACTAATGTAAAACAGTGGACAAATACATACACTAAATATCTGTGTCTATTCGGCAAATCACAGTAAAGAACCACACGGGGGGGGGGGGTCTCAGTGGATGAGCCAATAAGCTCCCCTCACCCCCCAACTGCTCCTAGACCTGCTGGTCCGCTGACCCAGCCACCATGATCCAGCTGGATCGCCTACTCTGTTGAGTGGCAGCAGCACTTGGTCCCGGTTCTAATGATCCTTCGCGCACACACACACACACACACTCGGCTGCTCCTCTCTGACACATTGCGCACTCCGTTCAGCTGCGGTACAGGTGAGCCCCTCCTGAGTCGGAGGCTCCCGACGCACGCAGCGACAGCAACACGCATACAATTGTAGCACGTTCGAAACACGCACACAACATGCCTCAGGCAGGTGAAGCGCGCGCAGCATCAGCGACAGCTTATCAGGCTGAATCGCTGTCTCACAAGTTCTCATTAATGACGGACAGGAACCGAAACAAGGCACCGTTTCTGATCACGTGAGTCGGTCGGTGCCTTAAAAAGCAGCGTATATGGTACCCATCCCTAACCGCGGCAGCTTCCACATTTGAATCATCCTCCACCGTGTCCCTCTTCTTTACGGACTGGATGGAGTGGATTCACGTGACTCCACCCCTTCGAACGTAGTGCGTCTTAAAGGGACATGAGCAGCGCCAACCTGCACATGCATTTTCTTTTTTTTTTAAATGCCGAATTTACCAACATGGGCAAAATGACGTCGGTTAGTCATAAATTTCGGTAACGATAAATTTTCGGTATATTGCCCAGCCCTAGCTGCACGGTGGTGCAGTTGGTAGCACTGTTGCCTTGCAGTAAGAAGGTTGCAGGTTCGAATTCCGGCTGCGGCCTTTCTGTGTGAAGTTGGCATGTTCTGCCCATGAATGTGTGGGTTTCCACCAGGTTCTCCGGTTTCCCCACAGATCACAACATGCCTGGCAGGTTGTTCAAAGCTGTTATGGTTGTCGCTTTGGATAAAAACATTCTCTAAGAAAATAAACAAACGTAAGATGGTAGTGAAGAATGTGGTATTTGAGGCAATTGACATTTTCAGTAGACAAAAACGGATTAGATGTCTTGACCTGTAGTGGTGGTTATGCACACAAAAGTATCACATTTCTAAACAAACTATCTATAAGTGCATAGAAAAAATTGATCATAATTTGTTTTTAAAGTATAGTCATGAAGTAGCCATAGCTTTTGTCAAGTGTGCAAATACTTTTTCATTACATTTTGATTTAAAATAAGAACCATGTTATTAAAAATAAATATTGATAATTCAGAAAGTTCCAGTTAATGGTTCTGGGAAGTTTTCATTATTGCAAATAAATATCGGTCATTTCTAAATCCATACTTATTTTGTGTATGCATTGCAACAAGTAGAATTTCCTTCTTGCAGTTTTTACATCAAGATATTTTATCCATTTATCGTGTAACTTTTAAAATGAGAGAGAAAAATTACAGCTCAAAAACGATAATAATGTCTATTGAGCTCTACCAAACAGGAAAATCAACCAACTCAGATCTCAGAAGAAGAAATTACACACAAGCTTTGATTTTTCAGACATTTACAGACACCAGTGATTAAAGAGCTGTATTAGTGATGTGGTGCTGATATTTTTCAGGTTTTTACAGCTCCTATCAATAAGGTTTCAAAAACTTTGTACATTTGACCAACATTATTAAAACTTTTACAAGTCCCCTTTTATGGAAGCATTTTTAAGACGGGGGCCAAAAATGTAAGATGAACATGAGAAGCTATTGATGAAGCATAAAAAATGGACCCATAAATTATTAATTGTTCTTGGCTCTAGATGGTGCTAACCAGACCAGCAGATGTTTAACACCACAGGATGAAAGTCAAGGTTACAAAAGTATTACTATTATATAATTCACTCAAGAAAAGTGTTATATTGTTCTGTGTACATTTTTAGTTGTTACAAATTACAAGCTATCACAATGATATTACATAATGCAGATATTCTAAATAATAAAAAAGAAACATTTTTAGCATTCTGGTTTTTCTGTATTGATCTGTCTTGTACACACACCTCAGCCACATAACAGACTCAGTTTGGCAACAGTTCACTTTATCATGGTTGTTAGGTGAATTAATTTGTGTCTAGTGGATTAATTCAGTTTGAAATCATTAATGTGGATGACTGTGGTTATTTAGCGTGCTGATTACAACAAGCCAGTGCTGTCGTTCCTCCCCCATATTGTTGCTCCTTATCTTCCTCCTCCCGGCTCTTCTCCTCTCTGTCATCCTCCTCTTTGGGCAGTTCAGCCAGCCATACTAACTGCTGCTGCTTCTCTGGAAGGTTATCCTGTCCTACTTAGAGTCCCCCGCCTTTTGAAAAAGTCAAATATAGGACAGAAAGGGAGGCCCACATACTCCGTCAGTCTGATCATTGCTGTGAATGGCAGGGTCATGAGCGCGACTGGAGGCCGGCTGTTACTAGCATCGTTCATACAACACAGACATGTTGAATGTACGAGCAGAGGAAGTGGGACGGAGTACGAGTGGTTAACGTCTCAGTGCTGCTCTGCTAAGAGGTGATGCTTTAGCCATTAACAATTCTAATGAACAGTTTTGGCTTCAGATGCAGTAAAACGTGATTGCTTTGACACAGCGGCATAATTTCCTGTTTATTATGCAAATCAGATTTTATGCAGAAAACATTCGTAATTAAGAAACTGTTGCCCCACTTTGCTCCTTTTTTTCTGAAGGATTTTAAAAATAGTTATTGTGTTGGTAAATCAACACGGTGCAGGGCTGTCACCATCACTTATGGCTTTATTTAATGTGTTATTGGGGCGATTAGCTGCTTTGTGTTAAGAATTAAAAATGGAGCCTCCCATTTGCAGTTTAAAGATTATTTCTAACATTCAAAAACACTGAGGTCGTGGCCATTTATCAGGATTCACGAAGACATTAGATTGCACACACACACTTCTAGTCTTCTGTATTGTTTATCACATTTTTAGCCTGTATTTACGATTCTCTATATGTTTATTTACCTTAAAACCACAAGAATAAATTAAACGACAGAAATGATTACGCTTATTTAATGTTACTAAATATATCAAAGTAACAGTCTTGTATTTAAAGTCGCTATGGAGGAAATTGCTAAGTGCTATTATGTTAAATAAATCAGGTGTGGGTTTTTTCCTGTTAAAACAGAAGCCAGCAGCAGGAAGGAACACAAAGAGTCTGCTCTGATTGGACGGCTCCAGAGATCTCATCAGGGTCAACTAACCATTCTGCATCAGCCGAGCTAAAATTTTAAATTCTAAAATAAGAGTACTGGACCAGTCTTGCACATTTTGTATTTTTTTTTCCAAACTGACAAATATCTCTCAAAACCAACAAATAAAAGGTATAAAAATTACTTTTTTGTAAGGTTGGTAGTTGGTTATAGAGAAAGTTGCAGACAAATGTCTTATTGATTATTAAATGAATTAAATTACAATTTAAAAGCCATTTTAGCAATATTTCCTTCTATAATGTTAGCGCCATGTTGAATCAGACCAATAGCACCAAGTCATTTTCTCACCTTCATCCCTCTGATATGAATCCAAATCAAATATTAATGTTTGTTTGTGATCACTTGAATATTCATGCCATCATGAGCTTATGCGATGATAATGAAATGGTGTTTTCTCTGAGAACAAATGTGATTACATTCAAAGTACTTCAAATACTTGTAGTGTTCTTAGGTTTTGTGCAGCTTTGCTGCTGAGTTTTTACTTAGGAGAGGAACTTGTTTAACATTGCTGGTCTTGATTTTCAGGTTTCTTGGTTTGAGATAGACACATTCTCTTTGATCAGTTTCTGATCTTCTGAATTCCTTTTTGTATTTTCAGATCTGATCCACTGCACCAACGAAATGAACGTGAACATTCCCCAACTGGCCGACTCTCTGTTTGAAAGGACCACCAACACCAGCTGGGTGGTTGTGTTCAAGTCTCTCATCACTACACACCACCTCATGGTCTACGGCAACGAGGTGAGACACCTCAGGAGATCTTAACCACATTATCACCCTCCTTTATCCGCAGTGGTGATCTCTTTATTCTCTCTTTTCCATACAGCGTTTTATCCAGTATTTGGCATCAAGGAATACACTTTTCAACCTCAGTAATTTTTTGGACAAAAGTGGGTTACAAGGTAAAGTTCTGGTTGGAGTTGTCTGAACACAAACTATTAAAGAAAATTGAAACTTAATTAGTTTTTTCCCACCTACTGTTTGACGTTGCAGGCTATGACATGTCAACATTTATCAGGAGGTACAGTCGATACCTGAATGAGAAAGCTGTGTCTTACAGACAGGTTGCCTTTGACTTCACAAAAGTTAAACGCGGGTATGTTTTAACACACACACGCACACACACACACACACACACACACACACACACACACACACACACACACACACACACACACACACACACACACACACACACAAGCTTTTTTCTTCAATTAATGACTGATGCCAGCAACATTAGCATTTACCTAGGAAGTACTAGAAGTATTAACAAGTGCATAATACACAAATTCAATAATTTGTTGCTTGGAACAAATAGTGGTAACAAAATAGTTTTTCTTACAGTCCTCTTGGTGCTAATAATACATCTTTGTTTTCTTTGATACTTGACACAATGGCTGCTCCTTAGTCCCGCCTCAGAAATGCTATTTGAAGAGAGTTGATGTCAAGTTGAAACTGGAAACTATATTAAACGTTTACAGTTCTCATATGAAGCAAAAATAAGTCTTCAACAACTGTCAATCACTGTCCCTTATTCGGTTGCTATGGTTACAAGTTTCCTGAGGACTGGTTAAAGCACAGCAGAGAGGGACGTGCCTTTATTCATTGAAAAATTCAAGCTACCTTCCTTTTAAGGAATCCAGAACTTTGCTTAGAAAAATAATTCTGACAACGGTTTGTGATTTAACTAAATCAATGATCAGGTTTGTTGTAAAGATATGATGCTAATTCTAATTTGTATGTGTGGATTAGTGTTAGTTTGGTGTGAAATAAGACATTTAAAGATTTCTACATTCACATGGACTTCTAGATTATTGACGAGCAGGCTGTTGCTTCATAGTAAAAATGTTTGTCTCCTTGTTCTCCTCGGTGTCCTCTCCTGCTCCTACCGCCCCTGATGTGTCCACAGTGTTGACGGCGTAATGAGGACCATGAATACAGAGAAGCTGCTCAAAACTATCCCCATTATTCAGAACCAGATGGACGCCCTCCTTGATTTTAATGTGAGTGCGAGGTGAAGCCTCTGGTAGCTCTGCAGCGCGTGTGATTAAAAGCTGTTTGTTGGGAGTTTACAGGTTACTTAGAGGAGGCTGCTGCTTTTTCTTAACATATGCAGGCTGTTTGTGTGTCAACAAATCTCTGAGAAGAGGCTTTAAGATAAATGTCATGGCTGATTGCTTTCCCTCAGGTCAATGCCAACGAGCTGACTAATGGAGTCATCAATGCAGCCTTCATGCTTCTCTTCAAAGACTCCATCAGACTCTTTGCTGCTTATAACGAAGGAATTATCAACCTGCTTGGTAAGACCTTTAAGAACACTATTTATGCTATTGTTTTACCACTTTTCTTTGTTCCTACCTCAATTACCAGAGATTTGTTTAACCTACAGAGAAATACTTTGACATGAAGAAGACTCAGTGTAAAGAAGGCCTGGACATTTACAAGAAGTTTCTCACTCGAATGACCCGGATATCAGAGTTCCTCAAAGTAGCAGAGGTATTCATTTTATGGAAACCTGCTGACGTGAACAAGACGCGTCATTTTTTTCTCCGACAATAATTAGATTTTCCTTGTATTATAGCAAGTGGGAATCGATCGAGGTGACATCCCAGACCTCTCACAGGTGAGCGCTGACCCCTCTGAATAATCTAAGAACATATGAGGGAGCTTTTCCCTGCTTTCTTGAATTTATTTCCTCGCACAGGCTGCCATTTTTAATTTAACAGCAGTGCTTTTTTTTGCAGACTAGAGTATAAAGGTAGATAGTGCAGATTTAGTTAAAACAAGACACTTTGCATGATTTCCTTTTTCGGAAGCATGAATCCCTGATTCTTCTTCTCATCCTCCTGTTTTTTCTGCTTCTGATTTTCCTCCTGCTCTTCTAACCCATTTCTAATTCAGTAAATAAAGGTGTCGAGTCCATGCTGTAGTTGCAATCTGCTAAACGTTGCCAAATTTAAAGAAAACTTGCTTCTTGTGCAAGAACTAAGGCGATCATTGTTGCACAGATATTTTACCCCAGAGTTTCATTTAAAATGCATTCCCCATTTAACTGTCACCACCTTTATATTCTGTATTTTCCCCTTATCTTTCCACTTTAGTTCACAGTTTGTGTAAGTACTGTTATTTCACTCTTCTTCTATGTCCGTGACTTGCCTCAGTGTTGTCTTTTTGCATGCCTCTGCTCTGACTCGTGTCTCCTACATCGTGGTGAAAAAGCAGTTGAAGGAAAAAACACTCGCCGTGGTAAATTCTGTTCACTGGCGTCATGTCGTTGAGGTGAAACCCAGAGTAGCTCATCTCGTGTAAAATGGCTGCCCCGTTGTGCTTAGACACGGCCAATTCAACAACACCGGGGTTGTTGAAAGCGCTGTGGTGCAGTACATCATCCCACACAGATGTTACTCTCATCCAAAGTAGCTTTTTGGCTGGAATGCAGTCATCGATCAGTGGTGGGTGACTGATATCCTGGAGCTGGTCTAATTCTCCTAATCAGATACCGAAATTGGCTGATTTCACATTTTTTTTTGGGTGTATTTGATGGGATGTAGCATTTTCTCCCCCTTGATCGCCCACCACTGTTCGTTATGGTGTTAATATCTTTATATGCAACAATTTTTGCGCCTTCGGTTGCAGCTGACTGTGTGCGTTTTCTCTCATAACAGGCTCCTAGTAGCCTCCTCGAAGCCTTGGAGCAACATTTGGCTTCTTTAGAGGGAAAGAAAGTCAAAGACTCCACTGCAGCCAGCAGGTGTGTAAATCCTCCATTGTCACTGCTGATTTTCTCTTTGAGTCTCAGACATTTTCTAGCCTAAGCTGCATCTGATGTGACTTGTTTAATTTTCCCCCTACAGGGCCAGTACGCTGTCAAATGCAGTGTCATCACTGGCCAGCACAGGGATGTCATTCACTAAAGTGGACGAGCGGGAGAAGCAGGCAGCTCTTGAGGAGGAACAAGCTCGACTCAAAGCTCTTAAGGTTCGTCTGATTTTAGACATTTGACATACTTTCGAAATGTTTGTTTTTCTGAACTGCTCCTCTTCTCTTCTCACAGGAACAAAGGCTCAAAGAACTCTCCAAGAGGCCGTCTTTTGCCACCACTGACACGTCACCGATTTCCACTACCGGGGGCACCATCAGCACAGCACCAACCATTGACCTCTTCTCCACACCCAGCTGCTCAAACGGGTACCGATTTTAATCGAAGCTCGTTTGAGTTTTATTTAATATAAAACACTCTCTGACATGTGGTTAAGAAAGTTTAATATTTAATGTCATTTTGTTGTTGTGACCAAAAGCTGAGATGATCAGTTGAATCTTTAATAGAAAACTATTATAGCATGCTTTTGATTAGTGCTGGGCCGATAACGCCGTTAACGCGCTGCGTTAACGCGAAACTGTTATCGCGCGATAAAAAAAATAACGCCGTTAATCTAAATTGGGTCGCTGGGTCTAGGAGATCTACAGGCATTACCAAATGGCAGACTCTGATCCTGGCCCGGATCTTTCCGGAGTCCGGACCTGCAGCAGGACCCGCTCCCCCGGTCTAGCTGAAGGAGGCGCGGCTCCTGTCTCCCGAACGCTCGCTTCACCTGGAGTGGCTCCCGGATCCAAACCGATCCTTCACCCGGACCGGGAGCCGGTTCCGGTCCAGGATTTTCACCTGGACCCAAGGAGGTGAAAGAGGCGCGTCCGGGAGCCGCGCGCCCGTGCCAACCTCAGCATACGCTCCCTCCTCCTGAACCGGACCGTGTGGTTTGGAGCTTGATCCAGGTTGGAGGAGACGCAGCAGAGCGCTGTGCGAGTCACGAACCCGCGGCAACAACTTGGTAGAGTTCCCGCAGAACTCCGACCAAGTCATCAACCAGGTCTGGACTGTCTGTCTGGGTTCCAGGTGTTTCCTGGTGAACCAACGTGTTATTTGGGCCGACAGCCTCAGCTGTGCATGCGCCTCTCGTTAAAGTGAATGTGGCAGCGCGTGCTGCGTTTCTCAGCATAACTGACAGCTGAACATTCAACAAATCAAACAATATCAACACTAAAACACATTGATCTGTCAGTGACTTTATCAGAGGGTTGTCTTTAGTTTTCAGACTCGTTAATGTTTAAATCCCCTAAAGTAGTTTTATTTAACAAAAACATGATGAAACAGCCCTACGGGATAATGTGAAATAAACAGTAGAGAAATGAAGTCATTTTAAGGCAGATTTAATCCATTACAGATAAACTGGATGCTACAATCACTTTTTGACAGCTAAAAAAAAATCAGTTTGAAGTTATTTGATGTAAAAAAGAGAGTTGATGCTTTAATCAGGTGACCTGTAAACTAAATGTAATCCTTTACTGTCAGGAGATGAGAAGGTTTCTACAGTAAAACTATTAAAACAGAGTGAGCCTCAGAAAACAGCTGTAGAGTTAAAGGAGACAGACCTCTGATGACAGATCAATGTGTTTTAGTGTTAAAATGTTTCATCCTGATAACTTGATCAACCATCAGAGGTTGTTAAAATGAGCTCAGAGCTCATCTGGTCTGGGGGTTCTGGTTTGTGACTCAGGTCTGGGTTTCTGAGGGAAGTTCTGACAGGTTTAGTATTTCTTGTTAGGTTAGTAACAGCTGATCCAAACAGTGGATCAGCTGCTACAAACCTTTAACTCTAGACTTGAAGTATCACGACTCTCCAGCCTCATGAACACACATACCGGTATTATGAACCCTTTGGCAGAATTCAAATAGTCATTTTAATCTAGATTAATCTAGATTAATTTCAAAATTAATCTAGATTAATCTAGATTAAAAAAATTAATCTATGCCCACCTCTACTTTTGATAAAAAAAAATTTTTTGTTTTGGTCAGAATGACCTTTTCTGACATTACTATAGACTGAGTTTATTCAGAATTCCAAGAAGTTGAGCTGCAGGTATTTTCATATGTAGTACATTAGGATTTTTATTTCCCCCCCAATAAAGAACAAATAAACATCCAAAAAGTGTTTTTAAATAAAAGCAATCTTTGGTTCTTTGAGGACGTTTTGCTTCTCATCTAAGGAGCTTTGTCAATTTTGTCTGTAGCAATGGAGAGTGAAGCTGCATAGTAGTCTATATGTCTGCTTTGTCTTTATTTAAAACACTTTTTTGGATTACCATGACCTGGATGACTGAGAACCTTCACCAGCATAGAACAAATAAACATCCATGCTTGGAATTATGTTTTATTTTAGCAGTTTGCATTTTAACTAGTTAATGTAAAGGTTTCTTTTAGAGGAGATCAGGAGCAGAAACACGATCAAAAGGTGTAGGGATTTGTAACCACTTCATTCTTCATGTGTCATTTGTGTCCCCGCCCCCCCTCCCGTTTACAGGGCAGTGAAGATGGAGAGCGACCTCTTTGACCTGCAGTCAACTTTCCAGCCCTCCATGCAGTCTGGCTCCACAGGGCTTCCAGCAGCGACGGCGTGGGCAGGTAAACTCCTTCCTCCTCGACGCCTCCAACCAACATCTGCGTCTCTGGACTTCTTCTGAGCTTTTGGTTCTG
The DNA here is from genome assembly GCA_006937965.1 of Callopanchax toddi. Taxonomy (NCBI): domain Eukaryota; kingdom Metazoa; phylum Chordata; class Actinopteri; order Cyprinodontiformes; family Nothobranchiidae; genus Callopanchax; species Callopanchax toddi. Next base: position 105,115 of record SSNR01000532.1, read on the forward strand.
CATGCTCTCCTTCTCTTGTTGTTGTCTGACTCTGATGCCCACCTCTTCCTCTTCACCTTGTTCTGTCTTTTCCCTCTCTCTGTTTCTGTTTTCCTCTGCCTGTATAGATCCTTTCACCTCTACTGAAGCGGGAGATGATTCCATGCCAAACCTTAACCCTTTCCTCTCAAAACTCGTTGTCGATGCCACTCACTTACCTGTCGTGTCTTCAGACGGTGTTAGCTTTTCCTCTAGGACATCTGGTCATGAAGTGTTTGGTGGTAACGACTCATTTTGTTAATCTTCACAAGTCTTGTCGCTCTTCATATATCTGTAGTCACTTATCTGCATGAGTTTTCTGCATGTTGAATGTGCTACTGTAGTCTGAGTGTTTTAAGTCTAAATTAACTGCAGCTTACTCATTTTAAATGAAAGTAACCTACGTGTTAGAGATGTTCTAATCGAGATGTTTTCATCTTTGATCCAGTTGGAGTCAATTCTATCTGAATGTCTGCAAATATCCTGCTTTAATTTGCCATTTTCATTTTTCCAATTTATAAAAAATATTTAACATCTTCACTGCTCAGAAGATTTGTGCACAACCTTCTGCAAAGTGCAGTTGGATCGTTCATGTTGTTTTAGGACTTTTTGCATTAATCCTGTAGAGTGAAGTAGATGTGCTGCTTGTCTATTTCCACTGCACTTAGCTTCTCCTTGATTGCCTGCTTTAAATGCTCTGCTGCATGAGATCTGTGGAACAGCTGGGAACTGCCTGTTTTTAATCAAATGATGAGTCAATTCAGTGTGCACTGCAGCTAAACGGGCAAACATCAGCACTCCACATGGCTGCTGTAAAGCCAATAGAGATCACGGAACATAAAACATCTCATTTATGATGCAAACTTTACGTGATAGAAGCTCAAACGGCTCCAACCGGTGATGGAAATACACTTTTTCAACTACATAAATGGCCCGGTCATCATTCTTTCATCTACATGATTTATTTTATGGTAGAGGAACTTTTTTTTTTTGCAGCTTTCCTCCTGTTCAAACGTTAAAGGAAATGCATTGGTTAACTTCTGCTGCAGATTAGAAAGCAAATTTTAAATTTGCTGAGTGAATCTGTTAAATTTAGACAATTGTTTACAATTAAAGCATTTAACAAATTATTAGATAAGACTTGCTAACTTATTGCTGTGTAAAGGTATTTAAAAGCAGCCTTTTGCAATGTCAGCCTTTTGAGATTTTTGCAGAGACGTTGGCGTGTTTCTGCAATAATTATTGAACTTGCAGCTGATTTGCAACAACAGAGGCTGGGAGGTATCCCAAAGTATAACCAATGTCTTTAGTTTTTGTTTATTTTTGTTCATTTGAAGAAAAAAAAAGCTGGAAATTTAGTTGTTTTTTAAAACTGACAGAAGTTGAAGACAGAAGCTGATCAAACCTGCAGATCTTTGGCAAAACATAAAGCCTGTGGATATGAGAAAAGTAGCTTTCTGAACAATATTATACAAGTCATGGATAAATAATTACCAAACATTGTTGATCAAATTTAATAATTACGTCAACACAATCTCCCAGCTTTGAAACAAAATATCTGGGAAACATTTAGATGAGAACAAAGTATTTTGTGTCATTTCATTACCTTTGGAGAGAGAAGAAATAGAATGCTTTTAAAAAGAATTATGATGATATGATATATTTAGACCTATTGGCACCAAAAACATTTGAAAATCTTTTCTACATCGGTTTGTTTTAACCATTAGTAGAGAAAATAAACCATCAGCAAAGGGTGATCATCTAGTTAGATTTCAGCCGTCATCCTGAGTCTGTGTGTGTGTGAATCAGAGCGATCCATATCTTGCTGTTGATGCTATATCAGCTGATTTAGTTGCAGCTACTGCTCGTCATCTTTTATTGAACGGTTTGGTGTTGCATTGTAGAGCACAGCTACCATAGAGCTTTAAGTTAAACCTGTTGTAACACTATTTTTGATTCTCCAGATTGTTACAATCCGTTTATTGACTCAAACTCATCAGTTTCAACCAATTACAAACGCACAGTGCGGATAGAATCCTCCATCTCAGGTACTTTGGCTCAGCCTATGTTTCCTAAAAACATAAAACCTCCCATATGCAGATCCCTGTAGGTCATTTTTATTCTACAATTAAAACTATTATCAACGGAAGAGTTTTACAGTTTGGGGAAACTTTTAAAATAATTTTGGCGTGTAGAAAACGATTGAAAGTTCAGCACCTCCTCATCTCTCTGCTACAGCATGTAAAGTAGTTTTTATTGCATTTTTTTGAGAATATTAAGTAAAAAAAAAAAACAAAGTTTTTATTACTAAACCTCAGGTAAAGGAAGAGATTGACCTGAACAAATTCATTAATAAACCTGTACTTTAATTACTTTTTAATGATCTATAATCTTTCTATATTCTTGAAGACAGGCTTACTGGAATTTCCAGGTTGGGTCAACTTTCATTGCATCGGTAAATACATGAAGCTGTAAAACACTGAACGACGGAGGAGTAGGACTTTTCCTCACAAAACGTTAGAAAATCTTTAAAAAAGTAACTTTATGCCAAACTTTAACTTTTAGATCTAGTCGTCTTCGAAGAATTTTGAAACCAAATGGGTTTTTTCATACTAATAAAGTTTAATGAAGGTAATGGTAACAAACACTTCTGTAAAGTCTTCACACACTTAGTGTTGTAGCTACTAGGGATGCACGTTTTCCCAATTTTGTTTAACCGGCTATTGAAGCTATTCACGGTTAATAAGCAGTTAACTGTAAAGTTATGCCACCGCCCGCGTATTATTGTCATGTATAGATTGATGTTTGGCATAACTTTATTATTAGTTCAGTTTAAAATGAACCACTGAGTATCAGGTAGATTCACTAGGTCTTAAATTTGGGGCCGTACTCAAAATCTTCATAATCACAAATATTTGATGGAGAACATTAGAATTTGGTCTTATAAATTAAAAGTGTTCAGGTGAATTTAAGAACTCTGTTAGACAAGTTGTCCATAAATAAAAGTAAAACCTGGTTATTACTGCTGTATTAAAGATTTGTGGAATTCATTTTCACAGGAAATGCTGGTGTTAAGCTCATCTCAAATTCCAGTGAAAATCCTAAACTGTAAAACTTTACCTTTAACTCTCCTCCTCCTCCTCCTCCTCCTTGCTCCTTACAGTATTATCCTTCAGTGTTTTATTACTCTGCCTTTTTAAAACCCTTAAACTAGAAAACCGTATCAACCTGTTAGCATCTTCTTCCTGTCTGTACTGCTGCTGTCGTTTCTCTTACCTGGCTTTGAAATGCCTTGTTCCTTTCTTCCTCTTTTTTTTCTTTCTCTTCTTTGTCTTCCTGCTTTATGTGGCGTGTCAGACTCCTTCTGTGGTCCAGTGTCCGTTGCTCAGCACCTCCCACATCAGGCTCCCTTCCCCACTGAGCCCTCTACTGTAGCAGGTCTATTCAGAGGTAGAGTATCGAAGGCTCTTCAGCTGCAGATCAAAGCTCTGCTAAGGAATCCTGTGTTGCTGCTGCTTCAGTATCTTATAGTTTTATGTTGGGGAACGCAGCCCGATCCTGTAAATGTGTAACTGAAGCTTCTCCGTCTCTTTCTGAAGGATACTCAACGCCACAGGCTCCTCCTCAACATTCAGCAGGGGGACTTCAAGTGGACTTTGAGTCTGTTTTTGGAAACAAAGCCGCTGGCAGCAGTAGCCTCAACTCGGATGGTGAGTTTTAATCTACATGTGGTATTTGGTCACATTTATATAAAAAAAAAAAAAAACTGCAGATAATAAATCTGTATCTAAACGGGCAGTTTCTGAGAGTTGGTTTATCAGTGCAGATCTCTTCATGTTAGTGTGGCTCATTGTAACTTTCTCAGGATTAAAATACACGACTGTTAGAAAATACTCCAGTTTCCAGCAGCCACAACTGAACTTTACCACCAGGGGTCACCAGCTCAAGTTGTTCATGTTTTCTGCTCTAGCAGAACAGGTCCAGATGATTTAATCACCACCTCACCATGTTGAGTTTTGCCTCTTAATGACTCGTTCCTTTAAAGGGATACTCCACCAAAAAGTGATTTATTTATTTTGTCTATTTCCACATTCCCCATAGTTGGATAAATGGGTAAGAACAATTTGTAACCAGCCCAGCCGTTATCCTGATCCGGCAGTACTTTAGCTTAGCAAAAAACAATGTAAGTGAATGTTAACAACTAGCATTATGAGGAAAAAGTCCTTTAAAATCATTCAGTAGTGATGCTAATTCTGTTTAGTGACCTCAATAATCATATTGACTGCAAGTGAAAATAAAAAGCAACATGAAGGAATAGACAACAATACTCTCTTTTTGGTGGAGTATCCCTTTAAATCAGGTGTGTTGAACCAAGGAGATTGGTAGCATTTGCAGGGTGGTAGCTCATAAGGACTGGAGTAGGTGACTCCTGTTCTAATGAGACGAGGGTGATGCCACATGAGGAACTTGACTCCATGAAAGTTTTGAATGCTGTTCTCAGTTTTCCACCAACAGTCACAGCACAGAGACATACTGGGTTTAGTTTTCATGTTTTATTAAATTAATTATGTTCTAGGAGTTATATCTAATGTAAGAACCTAAAATATACACATTTTACGTTTGCTTTTCCAGATTAAATATTAGTTTAATTATTTTATTTTCAGATATAACCGGAGGCATTCTAAAGCCGACTCTTGCTGGTTGCAACCAGCCGTCCAATCAGCAGCCTGAGAAGCTGGTGTCGGATGACCTCGATTCCTCTCTGGCCAACCTTGTCGGCAGTGAGTGTCTCTTTATGTTCAGCTGCACTAATGAACACACACACATCTTCATTAAGGCTCAGAACCTGTCAGACTAACAGCCACTCCATGATTGTTGCTTTTCAGACCTCGGCATCGGAAACGGCACCATGAAGAAGTAAGTGATGCTCCGTTGGTGTGTATAAGTGTCTCAGCAGCTTTCAGGTGTGCTGTTAGCTGCTGCTGCTAACACGAGCTGTGGTAATCCACAGTGACATCCACTGGAGCCAGCCGGGGGAGAAGAGGATGACCGGCGGCACCAACTGGCAGCCCAAGGCGGCGCCGACCACGACCTGGAACCCTGTCTCCATGGTGACGCGCACACACATCACACTGTAGTGCTCAGGCTGCTGCTGTTCTCCTCTTTGACATCCAGTCAGAACTCTAAAAACATCACCCACAGATTGTCAAGTTGTAGAATATTTTATCTAGATTCATTTTTATTTACAAATTTTGACTAGCAGTATTTAGAGCTTTAGATGATGTTTAAAGGTAATAAATTTTAAGATTATAAAATAAAATTGGTAAAGAAAAATACATCTTTTAAGAGCTTTAAGTTTATAAAAGGAAGAAACCAAATGTTTGGTATTTTATTTTGAAAGCAGCTCTTTCTCAGGTCTCTTAACTTTAATGATATAACAAAAGCTTGAACCTCAGTTTAGAAAGTTTGTGTAAATGATCCATTTAACATTTGTATCAAGTAGATTGATCTTATAGCATTTACATTTTTTTTTTACGTTTCTTACTGTATTTTCCGGACTATAAGTCGCTCCGGAGTATATGTCGCACCAGCCCAAAAATGCATAATAAAGAAGACAAAAACATATAGAAGTCACACTGGACTATAAGTTGTATTTTTGGAGGAAATTTTATTTGATAAAATCCAAGACTAAGAACGGGTATTTCATATTATTAACCGTTTTCATAAAGCAATGCCGCGAAGCCGAGCCGGTATCTGGGAGCCCGTCGTTCATGAGGGTTCAGATCGCGCCGGTAAAGTGGCGCAATCATGTGCTTTTCACAAAAGATTACTCACTGGCGGTATGAAAGGGTTACGGGGGCGGTCTTTGCGCTGTAGACGTGCAGGTTACAGAGACGTGAGACAGAAGTAAACAGACAGGCTGCTTCTGCTGCTGCTCATAACGCCAGAAGCACCTGGATCTCCGCTGAGTTACAAATGCGTAACAGCTGTCCGGTGTTTACCTGATTTTTAAAAACTTTTCCAGTCGGGGGTCAGCTCTCCTTTGCTACGTTCTTAGCAACACCTCCCTCTGTTGTGATTTTCATTCACAAGTTTGGCGCTGCGGTAATATTACTACCAAGCATGGCGGCTGGTTGATACACAGGCCTACAGCGCCATCTAGTGGTTTTAAAGCGGCGTGAAAGTGACTAAAACGTGAAATTCTCTACTTCAGTATATAAGTCGCAGGATCCGCCAAACTATGAAAAAAGTGCGACTTATAGTCTGGAAAATACGGTAAATGTACCGTAATCCAACTCGGTATATAGCTGGTTTCTTTTAGTAAAATTAACTGAACATTTATTTTCCTCCTCTTTCTTTTTAGCCATCATCAATCATGGCTTTCCCTGCCACCACACCTACAGGCATGATGGGATATGGCATGGTAAGTATGGAAAAACATGTTTTAGAAAATACTTGTACAGTTTTTCTTTCTTGGCATTAAAAAAAAAAATTTTTTTTGACAACTCTTAATCAAGTGAGTCCAAATTAGTTTAAAAAAACCTGGTTGTTGGTTCTTCTTTGTAATTCATTCAAAGTAAAACTTTGATGGTGGGTTTTTTGGCAGGTGTTATGCTAAAACAATGCTTGTATAGAAAAGCGTGATACTTGGTGCATTACCTCCACATAGTGGTCATGTAGTAGAGTTACTACCAGGTACTTGTGTTTAAAAGAAACGGCTGCTTCTCAGTCACCTGTGTTCTATGAATATTTAAAACCACTGCCTGTCTCTAATGTATATTTTCATGTTGGAAACGGCTCCAGAATCAAATAGTTATTTTTTAAATCATTAAATCAGATGTTAATGGATGATCTGATGTGTGCAGCCTCCACAGATGGGCTCGATGGGGATGATGAATCCACCCACCATGATGTACACCCAGCCCGTCATGAGGCCACCCAACCCCTTCGGCTCCGTGTCGAGTGCTCAGGTGGGTGCAGGCCGCAGCGAGGTGATGTGAAACCAGTCAGTTATTCCAGTAACCAGGCTGAGTAAAGAGATGTCTCCATTGTGGTGTGTCGTAGTTGGTCGGTGTGTAAGCTTTGTCGTCGGTGTGAACACAGCCGAAGATGATGACAGTTTTAACAATGAACCCTTCACTCTCTGGAGCTGAAAGCGACAAAACTGTGAATCATCATCTCTTGTTTTGACTTTGTGTTTCCGAACAGCTCCCTTTTTTTTTTACTTTTTAAATTAACCCATCTATCATACATCACAGCTTCTCCAAACTAATCTCATCCCTCCTTCAGTCTCTGATCTGACTCTGACTTCTCCTCTGGTCCTCCTACTTCCTGTATTAGCCCTCTGCAGCCTCTAGTCCTTCCAGCCAGAGTCCTCTCCGAGCCCCTGGACAGGACCCGTTTGCACACCTCTCTCTCAAGGATTTCTTGTAGAGCATCTCTTTAGGTACATCATGCTCTTTGCTTGCAGATGCACCTGCATGTTGTTTGTCCAGTGCAAGTACACGTTTTTATATTCAAACTGTGTTGTTTTCATCCGATTAGATTGTTGCTTTAATTGGCCTTTTGATGTTGTTGCTTGACCGACCTGCTTGGTTTTGACAAACTGAGTCAAACTCATTCATTGTTCTTCCGCTCCGTGACTCATTGCTCACTCTTTGTGTGTCTGCTGCGCTTTGTTCTCTTTGAGTTGATGTCTTGTGCATTACAGAATCATAACTCCAAAGTGTTGATCTATTAAACTGTCATTTTAAAAAAGTACTAAAGCAGTAAGGTCAGATTAGTGTCTTTGGGGCAAAAAGATTGTTTAATTGTATATTAAAACAGAATGCAGTGATCTGAATTAGTAATATATTTTTCAAAAACAAAGTTTATTTAACACTTGCTCAGTTTTTCTTGTATCCAGGATCTCTACAGTCTTAAAGTTTGGGATTTGGTTTCAGTGTTTCCAGGTCTGGATAAGTATGGAAAAACAGTTGAGCTTCCAAATTCTTTAATTCTATTTTCTAAACAATAAAGACAGAAATTCTAAAACATGTCTTAAACATGTTTTATTTGTGGCTTTTATGGAAAATGGAAACCCCACGTTACTCTAACCAGCTGTGAGTGAACGATGGAGATACTGTATTAAGTCAGGATGTTTTATGACTCGTACATGTTTCCAACGTTAGCTCTGCCCCAAAGCAAACGTGTTTTATTTTTTTTTTTTTTTTGACAAACTTGTTACAGAATAGATTTTGCTTTATTGCAAAATTGATCTTGGAAACCATAATCTCTAATAAAAAATTAAAGAAAATCCCTTGATTTTGACTTGTAATCCCAGTCATTAGTATGAATGACATTATAAAACTTTTTTTTTTTAAAGGCTAAGTTATAGTTTAGTCCCAAAGGGTCTTAATTATGTCTCAATTTGTAAAAGAAATTAAAATAAAATTATTTCCGAAGCATCGGTCATGGTTCTCTACTTGTCCCAAATTAATTTTTGTAAATTTACATAAAATATTTTCACCTAAACATGAGAAACAGCCCCACTAAAAAGTTAAAGTCTGAGAAACTAAACCTAACCTGTAACTTCTCAAACCAGCTGAACACCTTACATCAGATCACATTTGCACCGTTTGTTTTGTTCACCAGCATCTAAAAGCGCGTTCAGCTGCTGCGTCTGTTCCAGCCTCTGTCGCAGCTCTTAGATTCATAGCAAACGGCTTCCTAACCTTCTACTCACCCCCCCACCTTCTAGTCTCTTTCTGAACTTTGTTTTTTTTTCTTTCAGATGCAGTTCATGTAATTTGAAGGAAGTGTCTCTCAGAAGATGAAGCACTTAGCAGCAAAACGTTGTCCTCGTTGCAGTCTAACTCTTCAGAGAAGCATCCACACACAAACTCACACCCCTCCCCCCCCCAAATACTGACACGTCAACAACGCAACGGTGCACCGGCTGTCAGAAATCATGGTTACCATGTCCAAATGACGTTTGGCGATAGCTCACGCCCATTTCTCTGTAATAACTTGTCCGAAACGTCGAGTGATGCTGCTTTCTAACCCCTCCGCCCCTTTAAAAGGACTTCTTATCCATTTTACAGTGTACTCTGTAAAGATAGTTTGGGTGCTGAGAAATTTAAATGTTATGTATTTGGAGAAGCTGTGGTCGGATGTAAAAGGCTTCAGCAGGGAGAAGGGGGTGGAAATAAAAAAACACAAAAAAAAACCAAGGAGAGCGGTTCTTCCTTTTCTTGATCCGATCATCAGTCATCCAAACCCTGCAGTTATTTAACTGTCACTAAGTAGTGATGCTAATGACGTTTACACCCGTTTAGTTTGTCTTTTTTACCGTGTTTACAGTAGACATTCCTTGTGTGTTGTTTGTATTTATTTATGATTATTGGTTTAAGATTTGGGGAGGGGGGGTAATGATGTAAAATCTACCGTACGTTGAACACATGTGGGAGTGCTTCAGCATTAAAACAAGGATCTCAGACTATCATTAAGAGGTAGAGTTAAAAAATAGATATTATATAAAAAATTACACCTTATTAAGCGGAATGATAGAGCACTAAATATTCTCTGAGTTTTGTGTTAAGAAGATTTTTTACTAGATGAAATATTTCACAGTCTCCATTGTACTTACAGTGCCGGGGTTAGAGTATGAGTTAACAGTATGTAGTGTGCCTATAGGGTTTTACTTTGCAATGGATCAGTGTCCCGACGAGCTGAAAATCACTTCATCCACGAATCGGAAGCATCGCACTGGGTGGTGGGCTCCTTTTGCTTTAAGCTTGGCATGCCATTGACTCACTGACTGTAATCAAGGCTGCCTTTACTCTGAATGTGAAAGAGTTGTCTTCATGTTGCACACATCTTTCCACGCTGCAGTTCCTCAGCGAGACGAGTGATGTGAAGGGGGAGGAGGGGGGAGGTAGGAGGGCTTCTGCTTGCTGTTTAGTTTGAGTTAGGAGGGGGGGGGGTGATGGAGGGGATTTGGTGTAAATTAATTGTACAAAAAACAAAGAGATGCAGAGGAGCAGGGCCGAGCGGAGCAGCACTGTTGATCGGTGCGCTGTGTATATAAACACTGACTGTTCTTTGAGTGCTAAAGGTGAAAGATGTATGAAATATGAAAGCAATTCAATCAAATTTGACTCTACCTAAGTTTGATTCAGGATCTTCTCTGCGTTTGTCTCCGCAGATATTTTCTTTATGTAATTAGATCGTGTAGCAGACAATGACTGAAGTCTTTTTCTTTCTTTTTCAAATAAAGAGCAGCTTCCACAAACAATTGTGCTTGATTTTTGTTTTTCTTTTTAATGATTAAAAACGTGTAATTTTATCTGACATTGTTTTAATATACTGGATCATTTTCTCCTGAAGCAAAAGTGTTTTTTCTGCTCTTCAACTCCAGTTGTATCAACATCTGATGCAGATTTCTAAATTTCTAGAAGCTCTTTCATTTGAACAAGATTTGTAATTTCCTCAAAAAGCTGCTGGTTTGAATTTTATGGGTTTTCTGCCCTCAAACTCTAGAGGAGACGTTTGTGTCGACCGTGGTCGTGAAACCAAACGTTTTTCTGACTTATTTTAAAATGAACATCAACTCAAGCTGTTCAGTTAAAAGAAGCTGGAAGAAAATGGAAAAGCAGAAAGTCTAAAATAGTTTCTTTAGAAAGTATAAAAGGAATACATGTATTTGAATCTTGTTTTTAAAAGTTTTTTGACTTTCATTCCTGCTATGAAGGTTACATCTTCATCTTAATAGAAGTCACCTACTAATTTTCCACTCCAAAAGAACAAGTGCATCCGTTTATCCTAAAAATAATTAATCCAGTAAGATTTTATGATTTCTAGAAACTTTAAATGGCTCGTTCTCAGCTCTGATTTGCACCCTGATATTTTAATATCTACTCGTTTATTTAATCATTCTCATGCTTTTTAGGGAAAATCATGATTTTTATAGTTTGGGCCCTATGGAGTTTTCTATTCAGGTTAAAATGAGGAAAAAATGCTAAAACTTTTTTTCCTAAACTCATTTTAGGTAGTGAAAATTTGAAGCCAAATCAAAACGAACACATTAGAGATGATTTTACTCATAGAGTTAATAAAAATACAAACGATACCTGCCTACAGAACTGGACCGTTTAAAGGCTTTTGCAGGTGTTTTGACTTGATTAGCTGATTTGTTGGCCAACATTTCTTTAAAATCCTTTTTTTGCATTTGTCTTAATATTCTAATTTTCTGAGATACTGAATTTGGGATTGTCATTAGTTATAATCAAAATAATTAAAAAAACATTTGGAATATGTCAGTCTGTGTGTAATGAATGAATATAATATATAATTTCATTTTCTGAATGGAATTACTGAAATAAATCAACTTTTTCATGATATTTTAATGTCAGACACTTGAACTGTAATAATCAGGACAGTCTCCGGTAGCGGGTCCAGAATGAGTCCCAGCGTCCCTTCAGAGTCACGGTGGGACACGTGACTTCCGGTAGTGTTGGAACAGATGGAGCAGCAGCGTCGTGTTGAGATCGTTTAATTGCAGTTTGACCTCAGGTCGTCCCTCCTGTCCTGACCGGATCCTCTCACACCCTGTAGTCAAACACAGGAGCTGACTGGCGACTCCTGCTGGACACCGCCTGTTATTACACCCGGACTCCTCAACCCCCGTTTAAATCTTTTTACCGACGCCTGAGCTCTAGCTGTTATTCACCCAGAACGCTCTGGACCACATTAAGAGACTATAGGTGGGTTAACAGCCTGCTCATCCTGCTTCTCCCGGTCCCGGTTTTCCGTTAGGTCCTCCCCGCCCCTCCGCCTGAGGCCGCCCCCTCTCTCCTCCACCGTCCGACGGACTGAGCGCATCCAGCGGCGGCAGCAACCCGACAGAGACGAAGGTAAAACTCCTTTATTCTGGTTTTGATCACTCACTCAAAATGATGGAGTTTTTAAAAAGCGGCTATAATAAAACCTGAAGGTGTCCTGTAAGGTAGGTAAACTTTATAAACACGTTTTCTTCAGTGTTTATATCATGATAGATGACTGAACTACAGACTCACTATATTTATATTCATGTTCGTTTGTTAATCGGAATGATTTATTTTAAATAAAATACATTCAGTATTCAGAACAGGATCATAAAGTCAAATAGTTTGTGACTTCTACCTGCTGTGTCAACAACCTCCTCCCTAAATAAACTTACTGAAGGAGTGAACAAGACGTGTTTCACCTTTAAATAACTGACGAGCACAAAATATATGGGATTCATTCAAAAGCATGGGTTTTTTAAGGATCTGATTTTAAAGATTCCACAAAAACAACAAATTCAAACATCCTTTCCTTGAATTCTCTGTGAGTTTCTGGACGTTTTCTCATCTTTCAAAGCTGCAAACATGACATTTTTCTAGCAGAATCTCTGAAAATACCCTCTTGATGTCAGTAACTTTGTTTTTTTTTAATGAATGCAGCAGTTATTTTTATATTAAATTTTACTCAGAAAAGTTAATTAGGAGCCAAATAATGTGCAGAAAATATAGAAAGAAATTAAAAAGTCTTTCACTGAGGGGCTGGATCTGTTTCAGCTTTGTTTCTAAATTAAACTGAGTTCATTACATTCATAACCAGAGGCCTGTTGCTCATAACATGTCACAAAATAACAATAAATGAATGAATTTCCAGTAAACATGGTAGATTTTTAAGGCTTATAAATAAAAAAATGCAGTACTCATCCATCAGCTGTAATAATGTTGATGTATTTCATGAGTGAACGTGTAAATTTGGACGTTTCTTCACCCGTCAGCTGAGAGGAACAGGAGGAGGAACCATGATCGACCTGAGCCACCTGACGGAGGAGGAGCAGGAGGCCATAATGACGGTGCTGAGGAGGGACGCCGAGCTGAAGAAGGCTGAGGAGGAGAGGGTCAGGTAGAGACTGAGTTGAAGGTTTTTATTTCCTAATAGTTTTAGGTTTAAACTAATGTCCTTCCAACACTCGCTCTGAGAGAGGAGGCCTTCAGAAGGGTGATCTCCTAACAGAATAACACAATAAAACTGGCTCTGATGCTGCTGAGAAACCTCAATGTGGTGTGAGTAATCAGATTACAGATGGGCTGAATTACACACAGGACGGAGGACGGTGTTGGCCTGATGAACAGGAAGAGAAAACACCTCAATCATTACCGGAAAACACATCAAATATTAGTCAAATCTTTATTTTCTGGTGTTTTTTATCCACCCTTCAATAAAAATATCCTCGTAATGTAAAATAAACAGAAAAGGAGACGTGTTTAGCTCTTAAACACGAAGAGCTCTTTGTTAGGAGTTTAATAGAATCTCTTTTTTTATCAGTGGGAGACTGAGAGCTCACTGTGTCCAGTCTTGTGTTAAAGGATTAGGCCAGCAGCCTGTAATTAATGTGCTACTCCTTTTTCACATGACGGCCGTGATTTCCAGAGAAAGATGAGCTGGAATTTGTTTTGATCCCTTCTGGTTTAATTTTAGCTCACTAGAAATGTTTTTTTCCAAATTCCACTCTTAATGTCGATCATGTGAAGTTGTTATTTAACGCTGATTCTGTAGAATAAAGTGGAAGCAGCTCCCATTAAATTCATATTGAATTAGAAAGATTTGATTCAGTCAAACTGAGAGCTGCGGCGACAAGAAAAGAAGGAACCAACCTAAAGGACTACATTTGTTTAGCAAAAAGTTGGAAGAAGGGAGAATCAAATATTTTATTTTAATTTGAAACAATTAAAAGGACAGGGAGAACAAAAAAATGAGTAAAAACGCTTCACAACTACAAAATAGCAACAGATCAATGACGTGAGTTTGTGTAAAAGTAGCATCCCGGACATACTGATGCTGATATTACTATCATCAGCTGTTCCAAGAATCCAATGATGTTTACTCTGTCAGCTCTCAGGAATCACAGCTGAGAAAACAGATGGTTTTATTCAGGATTAACCAAGCTAAAGTAAAAATAGAATAGAATAGAACAGAATAGAATAGAATAGAATAGAATAGAATAGAATAGAATAGAATAGAATAGAATAGAATAGAATAGCTCTTTATTGTCCCTCAGTGGGGATTTCACAAGCAGCAAGTTACAGGCAAGTCAAGAAAAACAGATAAAGAAAAATAAAGCATAAAAGTAGTAACTCAAAAGATTGATATAATATGAAAACTAGTAAAATATTGTACAATCATCAAAGTCATATTCCAATACAGTCACAGAAGTATCAGACTGAATAGGGTTATTTTTATGAGGGATGTGCAAATATGTTTGTGCATTGGAAAACTGTGCAAATACAGCAGGAATGTAAACACTTTGTTGGGAGCAGTGATGGTTCTACAGTCTAACTGCTGCTGGGAGGAAGGACTTGTCCTTTCCAGGGAGGAAAAACTGTAAATGTTATTTATTTAAACCTATAACTTGCTTTTCACAGCTTTAACGATGGTCAAGAGATGTGAAAACTTTTAGAAAGTTCAGTGCCGTCTCAGACGTCACACCACCGCCACGTCTGCTTTGGATTTACCTTGTTTTTCCTGATCTACAGTGTTAGATTCACTCCAGTAATGGAACACACAGCTTCCAGAAAAGTCCACCTTCGTCTCATCAGCTGACAGAATATTTCCTCTAAGTCTTGTTTGTCCCACAGTTAGTTTGCTGAACTGAAACATTTCAGTGTGATAAGCAAAAACAGAATAAACGTGTAAGGGTAGATCTGTAAATCTGCAGTGGTGATGGTGATTTTAGTCCTGTGTGACCAATATAAATATCACCCTGGTGCCATATTAATAAACCTAAACCTGGGGCGGTACTTTTACACTTAGACCCGTGTGATGATTCTAAACATAAATCTGGTAACTATAAACTAAATCAATCTAAACTGAAACCTGGTGTGATGAATATGGATTTAGGCCTGATGCGATCATAAACTTAATCCTGGTCTGATAAATGATGAACATCAACCAGGTGTGGTGACAGACAACCCTCAATCTTGACTAAAAAGAAAACAAACCCGTAGAAAGATCCAGACGTTTTTGTTTTGTCTTGACAGGAATTTGGAGAAAATCTTGCCGAGCTCCTCGCAGCCAGGTGTGAAGCTGAAGTACCTGACAGGAGAGTGGTTTTACGAGGCCAAGTCTCTCAGACACAACGACAAAATCCACGGCTCCGAGATTATCCTGGCGGCCATGAAGCAAGGGAAGGCAGGAAGTTTAGGTGTGTTACTCTGGGCTGAGTTCATTTTATTGTAAAATAAAGTACAGGTATGTTGATAACCTTAAATTAGAGCTAAATTCTCCCGGTGTCTTTTGGTTTTAATGAATTACTGTTTTTTAAATTTTGTCTTCTTTCTTCTGCAGATGGATCTCTTCGAATGGACAGACCTAAGATCGCCAGCAGTCGAAGCTCAGACATTGTGGCTCCACCAAAACCTGCCAGATGTTTGGAGGCATTACAGCAACATGAGATAAAGTACACACAACCAGTTTTTAAGGTTTCTTATTAACTTAACATTTATTTACAACACCTAACCAGCTAGCTAACTACCTAACTTCTTACAGGTAACTCGCTAAAGGGTGTTTTTGAGAGAAGTGTAATAATAAAATGTAAGCCTTTCAATAGCTAGTATGCCTGTGTTACAAAGATATGTTTTGTTACTATAATTTGTCACTAGCAGGTTTTTAGAAAGTCTCTATAGGAACTCTCACAGGCACTATTTGTTAGCTAGTCACTGTAGCAAGTGACTAGCTAACAACCTAGCGTTGTTACTAGCATTCTGCCACAAATACACAATTTGTTCAAATTAATTTAGTCAAATTTATGAAAAATACCAAAGATGACACCGTTTGATGGAAATAAAAAAGTATTTAATCACCAACAGGTGGAATTCACAGAGCTATAAGCTAAACACTTAGCATTCAATCTGAATGATTCACCTCTCTTGAACCATTTGTCTGAATTTTATCTTATTTTTTATAAACATGACTTGTATTGCTCATCTGCTGTAGATGATTTTTAGAGCATGAGACATCTAGTTTTTTCCTCTTAGATTTGAAGCACACAGATATGCTATCACAGTCAGGTACAAGGATTGAAAATTACAAAGCTGACAAAGGAGAAAAAGAAGACGGAAATGAACTTTTTACAGACCTTCAAAAAGTCTGGAGAACTTCTGATCAGGACCACTTTAAAAGATTATAAGAAAGTCCGGCTCTTTGGAACCAAATAGAAATAAATAGGGATTTTCTAAATGTTTTTTGGTCACATCGAGTCACTTGTGTTAAGTTTTTAGATTCAGACACACTAAAACATCATTTCAAAGACATTCTGTCAGTCAGTCTAGGTAAACATGTGTGTGTTGAGTGTCTTGTGACTCAACTTGTGTAAATATAGGTGGTGCCGACTGGAAACTTTGTGTTTTATAACCCAGCACTACTCAGGAGGACACATCACACAGAGAACAGATCTAAAGTTTAACATGAAGTTAAATTCATTTAGATTTAAATTCCTATCAGGTGTGTTACCTCTCAGAAAGTCGCTTGAATAAAACGAAACTGGAAGAAAACGTGTCGCACAGCAGACATCCATCATAGAATCAATATTTACCCTTTTCAAGCTGCAGGTTTTTTTTAAAGGCTGTAAATCTCTTAAAGCTTCTCAGGAATTTGCACTCTAACATAACTACAGTCACTGTGCAGGTTTTAAATATATTACTGCATCACATGGGCACATGTCAGATTCATTAGATTGAATGTGTTTTCTTTGAACCCACAGCAGTTGGTTTATTAGCTTCAGTATAAAGACGAGTCAGTGTGTCCATCGTACATATGTCTGTATTTATTTCTATTTTGTAAACCCTTTAAGGCACATTTGACTATATTCTGATTAAAAACTTTCCCAAATGAACATTTTGAGTCTTCATCTCCCCTCACAGTGATGCAGAGAAGGAGAATCGGTATTCAGGAGTACGTTCTCCAAGAGTGGTCAGTATGTGTAATAAGTGACACGTATTTTCTTACTGTCGTGTTTGTTGTAATGCAGATCGTTCATTTTATTTCCCCTTCAAGCCGAGGCACAACCCCTTTAATCGAGCTTCTCTTATTGTCGCCGAGCCTCCTGAAAATAACCAGGACCTCCAGGAGTCAGGTCTGAACTGAGATTTGGAGCAGGCATTTTTATAAAGCTGTGAAATGGTGACTCTTTGTTCTTCTTCTTCTACCCAGAGCCCATTTCTCCACTGAAGAATCACCCAGCGACTGATTCTAGTCAGACTTCAAGTGGCTCCATCACATCAGACCCTGTAGGCTTCAGGCCAGTACCGAAGAAGAGGACGTTTCTCTCCAGACGCAGCAGCAGCGAGTTACAAATCACCAACCAGCCGGGACTAGACGCTCAGGTCCAACCTGCAGGGATCGCTCCTGCTCCGAGACGGCGCCTCCAGCAGCAGCAGTCCAGTGAGAGCTCTAACCAGTCCTGCCTTAAGACCCAAGACGAAACGCCTCAGGAAAGAGCTTTAAATCAGTCTGTTCAACCATCCAGAGCAGCGGTGGAAAACTCCCAGCAGCCACCCTGTGATGCATCGAAAGTCACAACTAATTCAAGTCTAAGAGACAAGTCAGAGTTACCTTCTCTCTAAAATCTTTACCTAAACTCTGTCACCGTTTTAGTGAAACTTTATTTCTTTGTCATTCCAGACAAACACACTCCAGGAGGACTGATGAGAGAGAAACAGCAGCGTGGGCAGAAGACACCTTCAACCTGCCCGGCGGCAAAGTCCAGGCTGCAGAGAGCAGCAGCAGCGTGGGAACTCCAGGGAGGCAGGAGGAGCTGAGTCTGCCCCACAGCACCATGGGTAAGTACACTCACATGATACAGCTCTAATGTTTACTTGACTCATTTTGAGGTTTTTTTTTAATCTCAGAATTATTTTTTCCAAATCTTTTGTGTTAATATTTTAGCCATACAGTATATAAATATGGCTGTAGGTGTGTGTAAACTGCTTTAACGTGTCTTTTTAGAGAGACAGCAGCAGCTCTCAGAGCATCTTCTCTGTTTCTCACTCCAGATCCAGATCCTCCTGTTTCCTATGATCTCAACTTCATTGATAAATCTGATCATCAAAAACACAAATCTAATAAGATGAAGGTTTTTCAACTGTCCACTCAAACCACAAGCCCGACCGGCGAAGACGAAGACGCCATCGCAAAGGTGCTGGAGTGGTTTAACCGCAGCACGGACAGCAGCGATTGGCTGGATTCAGAAGACAATTCGAAGACGTCGCAGAGTTTAGGCCGAGGCCCGGCTGGCAGCAAACCCAGAGCTGAAGACTCCTGTGCAAGAGGTGTGAGCGAAAGAAAGTTGGAAAAACCTGAATCGAAAGGGATTCCCAGGAAAGGAAGCAAGAAGCTGATAGAAACACAACCAGAGGTTACCATGGATACCAGAGAAGAAATGCTATCACAGCATGATGAAAGCCAACCACTAAAAATCTCTCACCTGAAGTCGTTCTGGGAGAAAAGCAACCCAGGTCCAAAGATACTCGTCAGCAAATCAGTGAGAGAGGCCAACCCGACTCACTGTTCATTGGATTACGCCGATATGGCCTCTGTTCCAGAGGGGAAAGGCATGCATGATAAATACAGCCCCAAAATAAGTGATGAAAGAGAGCAGCAGCTGGTCATAGGCCCACAGGTTAACATGGTAAACAGCCACTTAAATAATCACCAGCAAGAAGAAAATATGACTAATCCAACCCAAAGAAACGACGATCTAAGCTCGTTATCCAGTCCTGAAACAACCAACAGGAAGACTTTAAACGCTGATGCTTTATGTGCAACGAGACCAAATTCTTCAGAAAGATCAAGCATTGATCCTGTGGTCAAACTACAGCCGCAGTCAGACAGCGATTCTGACTCAAAAGAGTCATTAGTGCTGCCAAACAGTCGCTCTGTACCTCAGCTGGAGACAGAAACAAGGGTCAGGATGGATTCTGAAAGGCTCGTTTTATCCAAAAACAGCTCCTACGTAGACTACAGTCCTAGTGGGAGCGAAGAACCAGTCAAAGCACAAACTCCCAGAAGGTCCAGTGAAGACAAAAGTGTGCATTCAGTGTCTCCTAAAAGAAAAGACGAGGCTTCCAATAAAGACAGGACAAATAGTTCCCACTTAAACAGACAGACGTTACATCATCAGGAGAGCACAGCAGAGAGGATAAAGCAGCTCAAGTCCTTCTGGGAGCAGGAGCTCAACAAGCCCGTGTTTTACACCGGAAAACCCAGAGCGCTCAGAGACGGGAGAGTCGCTCGAGGTGCGAGTCAGGCCAGACTCAACAAAAGGTTCACAAAGTCTGAGTTCGACTTGACGTCTATTGGAAATGAGTCGGACAGCGACGACGAAGCTAAAACTCATCTAAATTTTACCGTTCTCCCTCTGAGTCAGAGACTGGATAAGACGTCTCCGAGCCTCGGCGCCAGTCGGGCCCAGTTCAACACTCTGAGGGAGTTCTGGGACGAGGCCACGTCCGACTCAAAGGGACAAACCAAAAGTCCCAAAAGAAAAGAGCCGCTACGAGCCCAGCTCTCGTCTCAGGAGTTAAAAGGTGCTGACCTGGAGAGCTATCACTTCAGTCCTGCTCTTGAGAAAAGCAAAGGAGTTGTCACAAAGTCCAATCCGTCCTCTCAGAACCAAGCGATGTCTCCACATGACAGACAGATGGGGTCTGGACCAAAAGCACAGAGCGACAGTAAAACCAGTCTACAGAATTACATCCCAGCTGAGTCAGGGCAGCAGAAACAATCCAAAAGGAGCTCAAAGGACTCCAATCGGGAGGACAAGTCCGTAAAACCACAGAGCAGTTTAGGCAAAGAGATTTGGTCTCCGAAGAGCAGAAAGGACAGCTTTAGCATGTCCAGCAGCCGTGGAAATTCTTTGCGTCGCTCCACAAGTATGTTTGCTCTTACTGTCGATGACGAACAAGATCCAAACCTGCTGCGAATGGAAGTGAATCCCATCCACTCTCAGAGCCGGAAACCCAGACCGAGTCTGGAGAGAGGCCCTCAGTCCAGAAGGTCGTCGGATGAGCCTGAAACAGTGGCTCCACGTGCACGGGCCTTTGTTCCAACAGACTACCGCCACTACCTGGGGATGACGGACCCGAACAGCATCCACGCCACGCTGGCCCCTGTGGTAAAGGACGAGGGGTCGGAGGTCATGTCTGGCTATGAGCTTGATCTGAGCGGACCAGTGAGGGCGAGCACGCCAACAAGCTCAGACGAGCGTTACAGCAGGAAGTCCAACAAGACGAGTCAACGTCCGGCGTGGACGAACTACAGCGAGTCGGACACCGGTCAGGAGTCGTCCATCAGCAGCACATCGGAAACCTGGTCCAACTCCAGGAACAGCTCAAACCGTGAGCACCGACCCATTTCTCTATCCTCTCTTTTAGGATTGTTTTCTATCATCAGTTTAACTGATTTTCAGCAAACATGCTGAACAGATGATTGGTTCATATTCTCAAAACAAACAAATCAAATCAAATCTAATAACCCAATACAATATAAAAACATACAACTGTTCTGTTTAGGCATCAACTTTCAAAATGAATTTTATGAACACTCGTTTTCCCTGGATTTGATTTAATATTTAACCTGTAGGAATGTTGAGTCAGGTTATCAGGGGTTAAGCATGATAAAGAGTCATTATAATCCAAGTTATTGGCAAAAAGAGGATTATTGTTTGTGTGATGGTCAAGGGGTCAAAAGGTCAGAGGCATAGCGTAATTGATAACGCTATACTGTGAAGGAACAACAGCAGTTTTGGTAAATGTAAGGTTTTTTTTTTTCTTCAACATACAGGTGTAAATGACGATGACGACCAGAATCCTGTGAGGAAAGCTCTGCGGCGAGCGGAGGCGCGGCCTAAAAATCTAGCTAAGAGTTTGGAGGACATCACAGCATCCATATCACCACGTGAGAATATCCTCTTGTCTGTCAGGGACTTTTTTATTTTGAATTATTTTGATTTTTGTTGATTCTTACAGGACAAGAAAGAAGACCAGACCAAAGTGTTGATCTCAGACGCAGCAGTAATGGTAAAAACAGCCCGATCTTCTTCATTATACAGAATAAAGTTAGTGATATCTGACTAAGGTGAACTTAATGTGACTTTCTCTAAACTTCTGAATGCACATGTCCAACTGTTTATACTAAACTTACTGTTCTCTCAAGGAGCTTAACGGCAAAATTCACAACAGGTGTTTGATCAATGAATCAACCAATACAGTTCATGTTTCCATTCGAAATTATATTTAAACAGTCATCATCATGTTGTTCACATTTTGACATCATGAGACCAAAATTACTAGGGATGCTCGATATTGGCCTTTTCACAGATATCCGATATTGTCTAACTCTTAATTTCCGATACCGATATAAACCGATACCGATATAAGTGCGGTAGCCCTCATTAAAAAAAAAGACAAACACAGTATTTAATGCAAGGTGTGCCAAATAAATAAAAAATATCTCTAAAACTACACATCAGATTTGTTATATTTTGACATTTTGGGAGAGAGGAGAAGTAGCCGAACAGTTTGATGTATAATATGTGCGTGGTATGTAAAGGTCATGTGTGTCATCATTACAAAAACCGATACCGATATTTACCGATATTGCCAATATCGGCCGATATTATCGAAAAACCGATACTGATACCCATCCCTAAAAATGACACCTAACAACTGATCAACAGTACCTTGCATTTGCTAAAGCTTTAAAAAGGATGTTCTCAGAGGTTTAGGGTAGCTCAGTAGGTAGAGCGCTCATCTGCAACCGGAGGGTTGTTTGTTTGATCCCCGATACGGTTTGGTCACTTTGATGGTGTGTCCTTGTGCAAGACACTTGACCCATATTGGTGGTGGTAGGAGGGTCCGGTGGCACCTGAGTATGGTTGCCTTACTTCTGTGGCTACAATGTAGCTTACTGCCATCGGCGTGTGAATGACTAATGTAAGGCGCTTTGTAGTCACTAGACAATGTGGTATTTATTATTTAAGTGGCCACTGAACTTTGTGCATCACAGAGTGTCATCAGCAGGTTGTAACAGAGATACAGGGAGACTGGAAGAGTTTCAGAAGTGGACGTCCTTTGGACACGTCCATAGTACCTGGATAACATCATTAATCCAATCATTGTGCCAATGTGAACAACACAGGCCTCATTTCATCTTCATGGATGATGATGCTTCAATTAGGGAGCGGCTGCTGTAGACTAGGGTACCTCAAATGAAGTGGTCTGCACTTTCTCCAGACCCGAGTCCCATAAAAACCTATGGGATCAGCTGAGTCACCATGTAGAGGCTAGTAACTCCAGAACCTCAAAAACCTGAGGGCCGCCCTTCAAGAAGAGTGTCATGCCTCAGCAGACAATAAGTCGACTTGTAAACAGCATGACACGTCATTGTTGAGCTGTAATTGATGTCCATGGTCACGTGACAAGTTATTGAGACATTGACACTTTGTGTTGGTGTATCTCCATCACTGTTGTTGTTTTTTGTATCAATAAATTGTTTGAGATGAGAAAATCATTAATGGATTCTTCTACTTAAATGCCCTACTTTTTTTTTTAAGGTAAACTTGTTACGTTTCACCAGTAAGCCAAATATCCCAGACTTTTGGTGAGTGGTTTATTTTACAAACAGTGTAAAATCAGTACTGATTAGTGCTTTCTGTCTCAATTATTATACTATACAGCTGCATCCATCCCTTCACCCACCTCATCCTCTTTCTCGGATCCAGACCACTTGAAGAAGATGAGCAAATCCGTTCCTTCGTTCCTACAGAAGGAGGTAAAACTTCCCCTGCATCCTGTAGTCCAGTAAATCCTGCACCCCGCCAATGTGCACGCGGCTTTCCTCGCCTGCTGTCTGTCTTTCAGGATGAAGGTAGAGACGCTGACTCCACCCACGAGCGCAGCTACACACCAGAACAACTAACACCAGCCAGCTCGATGACGATGCTCAACAGCTCCTCTGGCGCGCCGTCTGCATCGTCTGTATGTTCACAAACAGCTGCATGATCGCTTATGCATGAGCTTTTTCCCCCCCATGCAGACACTGCTCGCTTTGCTGATTGCAGACTTAGATTTTAAGGTGAAGAACTTTTTCTCAAAAAGGTCTGTAAATGTTGCTGCTGTCCTGGTGTTTGCTTGTTGGTTCACCGTTATCTCACTCTGTGCTTCTCCTCTCGTCAAAATGTCAGCTCTGGCTTGTTTTGGTTTGGAACGGTTGTGAAAATCCCTGAGAAAACACTTTAGTCAGATTTATATTTGATAGGTAACGTGTCATCACTCTTGTTAAGAAGAACAAATAGATGGATGGACAGGCATAAGTCCTCCGTGTCAGAACTTACTTCCCACATTACCCACAATGCAACTCCACCATCTGACGTTGTGTGTTTGCCCTCAGCTGAGTGGAAGTGTGATGACCATGTACAGCGGAGACTTCGTGGAGGTTCAGGGGAACATCCAGTTCTCCATCAACTACGTCCAGAGGCTCAGAGAGTTTCACATCTTCGTGGCCGAGTGCCGCGACCTGGCCGCTGTCGACCCGAAGAGGAACCGCTCCGATCCGTGAGTTCTGTGCTCAAAGTTTCTAAATATGTCATTTTTTAAAAGTCAAAGTCCTGTATCTGAAGTGATGCTTAAATGAGCTTACGTTTGATTCTTATAAAGCTGGAGTTTATTGGTTTTTTAGAGCTTTTCTCAATTTTTATTAAGACAAACATAAGTAATAATGAAATAAATTGATTCAACAATGTGAATTAAACAGATATATTAAACAGATGCTTAGTTTTTGACTGTAAAATTGAAAACACAGGTGATTAAATGGTCAAAATGTTCAATAATTCTTCTGAGTTTGTGGATTTTAGGTAAAGAAAACTGAATAAAGAAAAGTGCAGGTATAATTCTGTATCACGCTGTTGTTGTTTTTTTGCTATTTCACACTACTTAACTGTGTTTTGGCCCAAATTTTGTCCTTTTCTTAGCATTTAGTCTATGTTATTTACTTAAAGCCACAGTCTGGAGTATTTGAGCAAGAGAGAACGTTTTGAATCCAACATCCCAAGGCCCCAACCACAACATCCCTTCTATCCCCTCCTGCTCCCTCTAACCC
Source organism: Callopanchax toddi (assembly GCA_006937965.1). Taxonomy (NCBI): domain Eukaryota; kingdom Metazoa; phylum Chordata; class Actinopteri; order Cyprinodontiformes; family Nothobranchiidae; genus Callopanchax; species Callopanchax toddi. The sequence continues at coordinate 129,304 of SSNR01000532.1, forward strand.
CACCTCTACAATTCTGCACGTGCATCACTCCGGTCTCTAATGCATTTTTCAGCGAGTTTAGTCGCTGGACTTTTCTTTCTGAAGTTGATGTAGCCCTCGGTAGCCGGGGAATGGCTAACTATGTAGTAAAAGTTTGCTCCGACTTCTCCATGACCGGCCGCTCTCTTCAGTTATGGCCTGTAAACAGAAAGGCGCGGGGTGTCCTGTACGCAGCCCCACCTTTACAGGTTGCACGATGCACATGCACATTGATTGACAGCAGACAATGCTGAAGCTCAAATTCTATTGACTGAAACAATTTTCTGGTCAGTGTGAATTCATAGGGGTCTATGGGAGGAAGGAGGAACTTAAGAGGAATAATAAATGTTGTGGAGCCCTACCCATATGTCATCGTTTAGAACTGAACTATCATTTGAAACATTTATAAAACTTTGATACATTAAAAATCCTCTGGACTGCAGCTTTAACAGACCACTAACAAAGAACAACACTTTTTGATTCATTATCAAAAACTCTGCAGTCACTTAGAGGGTTAGCACATTTAAATCTTTCTAGCTAGACTTCAACACCTTTACTATAAAATAATATTTTTAATCTACACCTGGACATCTTACCTTTAGAACACATCAAACACAGGAAAGAAACAAAGTCAGTTTAAAATCTGTAATAAATAAAAACTTAAATATCTAATTATCAGTAACTATTAACTGTCCAGGTAGTCGGTGAGGTTCTTAAAACAGGAAAAATGGAAATCAGGATCTATCTTTATATTTAAAAAAGTCAACATTAACCTATGTGTTTATGTAAAGTCACTTAGAGGGTGAACAAGTCACCTGCTACAATGACTAGTGTGTCATATGAACAAGTCACATAACTTCATGTATATTTCATGTCTGCTTCAAGGTGTCCTCAGCACAAACACTTAACTATAACTTCTTCCATCTGTTTTAATTCTATAAGGTACGTCAAAAGCTACCTGGTCCCTGATAAAGCAAATCTGGGAAAAAGGAAAACTTCTGTAAAGAAAAAGACACAGAACCCAAAGTTCAACGAGATCCTACGAGTAAGACTGCTGGCTCAAAGTCAGAGTTTATTTCCCACATTGTGACACTGAACTGACGTCAAACAAAAGCAGCTTTCCTGTTTTTACAGTATCGCGTTCGCATGGAGTACCTCAGAACGCAGACGCTCATTCTCTCCGTCTGGCATCATGACACCTTTGGCAGGAACAGCTTCTTGGGTGAGGTGGATGTGGACCTCTCCAAATGGGACTTTGACCACACCCAGATGAATTACCTGGCTCTGAAAGCGCGGGTAAAGACACACTGACACACAAAGACTGCTTTATCTGCGTTGCTTCTTTTCTCATCAAATAACAGGTTTATGGAGAAGGTCAGCATGCTCCTTCTTCATGTATTTCTATGCTGCTTGTATCATATGTAATTCTGCTTTCTTCTAGATGTTGCCTTCCATTTCACCTTTAAATGGTGGGAGAGGAGAGATGAGACTGGCGATCCGCTTTCTTCCTCAGATCACCCACAGTGAAGGTTTGCCAACAAGTCCTCTAATTTTTACCAGCTCTGATAAAATGTATTAGTTTCAGAATCTGAGTGTAAAACATAAACAAATAAAGAGAAGTGATACTGCAGAAGTGGTTGGTTTTATAAGATTTAATATGAAGAACGCCGTCAAGCAAACCATTTTTCAGGAAATGTCCCTGGATATGAAGAAGGTATTTATACATAAGTTAGAGTTAATAAATACAACATGTCAGTTTTGAAAATGTGACCCTAAATCTTATTTTCTGTCACAATAATCAACATTTGAAGACTTTTAAAATTATATTATGCCCTCTTTCAAATTACTTGTCATAGTTTAGAGATATCTACAAAATAATTTACTCTGAAATAAATCTAGATATAGAGGGTTTTCACGGCGCGTCACCGCTGCGTCATCTAACCGGAAGCCGCCATATTGGAGATATTGAGGTAAACATTCTTCCAAACTCAACCTGGTCACAGAAACAGCAGGTTTTTTCCTGGCCACTGGAACCTGCAGCACAATCAGGTTTAGCTGAGACAGATAGTCCAGGTTGTGAGGACAGCTGTCTTTTGCTGACCTGTCATTCCAACTGATGGCGCCCAATCTGGGTCATCCTTCTGATAAAGGTCAGACCTTTTACCTGTTGAACAAAGAGAAATACAGCACATTTAGTTTTAGCTCTACATTTGAAGAATAACTGTGTTGCTACTGTATCAGGCTGTTAAATGTGATTATATTAAGTAAATAGCTTGATATAAATTATATTAGCATCCCACTAAAAATTACTTAAGAGCAGCTGTTATCAACAATTCACTTACCTGACCAGAAATGGGCCGAACTAATTCGGATGTCCAGATTTCCCCCGTAGATCCTGGTTTAGCTTCGCCGCCTCCTTTCCTCTGATAACTTCTAGCATTGTTCTCCCTGATGATCCGTAATCATTGTTTTGCAGTCTATAAAACTGAAAAGGTGTCTCACGGTCTGACCGATTGGTACAGCCATAAACACGGCAATAATTCACCATTTCTTTTCGTTTTGCAGTAGAATACTCATTAAATGCGTGCGTTCTGTTTACCTCAATATCTCCAATATGGCGGCTTCTGGTTAGATGACGCTGCGGTGACGCGCCGTGAAAACCCTCTATTACATTTTGACTAATGATGCAGCAGACTAGTCACTATTTCTATGTTTTGAATTGTGTTTTTGTGTAAAGAATAGGAACTTTTAATAATTCACCTGTTGCAGATAGCTTTTAGAACAGCCGTCGTTTGGAGAAATAAATAAAATGTGACTGGACTGATGAGCTAACAGCTAGTCACAGTGGAGCCAAGCTCACTGCTTTTAAAAAGTATGTTTTACAGTTTTATTGCTTTTATAAATCAATCATGGTCAGCCCTCATTGACAAAATATTGTACCAAAAAAACAACCTTTGATTTCTACAAAATAATAAACATAAATAAAAATGTACAATATGTAATAAGTGACTGCACAATATTCACCCCCTTCTAGTCAGTATTTAGTAGATGCATCCCCACATCCTGATGCTGCCACTAAGAATTAAATCTGAAGATCATTTTCTAAACTTAATTTAACATGTTCTGAATTCTACTTTTAATGAACTACAGACTGCTACAAATGTGGACTTCATTTAGAGTTTTGTACAAAATTACACTTAACGAGATCAGTTTGACTAAAACAGGTAAAGAGATGTTTTCATAAAAATCCTATTTTTAAGAAAATCATAACCTGCAAGGACATAAGTCCTGGTGGTTTAATTTTTAGGTTCAAAAACAAATGTTTTCTTCAAATTTATTTAAAGGTTTAACAAAAGACGTTTCCAACACCGGAGAGATTCACATTTGGGTGAAAGAATGCAAGAACCTGCCGTTAATCCGAGCCACCATCGACCCCTATGTTAAATGGTATGTCAACTAATCACTTCTCCTGAATAAGGTAGCAGATCATATTTGACTTTGAATAAACCTAAATTATCTTCTGAAGCTTCATACTGCCAGACACGAGCAGGAAAAGTCGGCAGAAGACACGTGTCCTCCGGAGAACGGTGGAGCCGGTGTTTAACCACACGATGGTGTACGATGGCATCAGCGAGGCGGATCTGAGGGAGGCCTGCGTGGAGCTCACCGTCTGGGACAGAGACAGGCTGGCAAGCAGCCTGTTAGGGGGTCTGAGGCTCGGAGCTGGGACAGGTACTGACCCTCACACCGATTCTAGAAGATGATCACAGCTCTTTTGTTCAAAAAGTCAAACTGTAGGTTGTTTTGATGAATTATTGTGAACATTTTTAATACACTTTTCGTGGTCTTTGTGTCAAGTTGGTCATTTTTAAAAAATTCTCCATTAGCGAGTTGTGGCCAGTTTTGTCTGATTTGAGGACATTTCTGATACATTTGTGTTTAGTTTTGGTCATTTGATGCATTTTTGTGGTGATTTTGCATATTTTGCTAATTGTTTTTGTCACATTCAGATAGTTTTATTTATCTTTAGCAACTTTGTCTCCGTAGAAATACAGATGTCTCTCCATGTGACACTATCATTGGCAATTAAAAAAACTAGACATAGGAAATAAATAAATAGGAATGTAACGCAGAAGTTGAACAAAATTGAAAGCGCCCCCTACTGGCAGGCTGCTGTAAATGTTTTAATTCCCACCTCCTAACAAATGGAACAATATCCTGACTGCAAACAAAAATACATCTCAGGTCATCTTTCCAGGTGTTAACTCTTGTTAGTTATGACAGTTCTGACCATACTGCTGTATATTACTTGTTGTTGTTTAAACTTTAAAAATTTTTGATGCTTTTATAAAACACCATGATTGTGTGTTGATGCATGACAGCAAAACATGCTGGTGCCTAGGGCTGTCGCGGTTGAGGAATTCCCCCTGCGGTGAGTCAGGGCGGCTCAATATTGCGGTGTGCGATTTTATTGCAGCACTTTATTTAGCACATTTCTTTGTAAATTACTAAAATAAAATAAAAATAAAAAAGCGCCCGTTTTGTTAAAATCAAGTATATAAAATTAACCTGGCGCGGGGGGGCACTATCATTTCACTTTCACACACACAAATAACGGTGATTTATAGCTCTGCCATGTCCTTGTTATGCAAGGAAAACCAGCATGTTAACCTGATGCGGTTTCAGACAGGATCTGAGGGGTGACAACATTTCCAGCGACACTGAAAACCCTCTCTGAAGGTGCGCTCGTTGCGCAAATACACATGTACTTGCGTGCGACTCTGGAGAGCAAAGAGAATCGCTCTTGGTTGTTATGCCACCGTGTTCAGGGGTCGCGTTAACCGGAATTTTCCGGTATTTAACCGTTTTTTAAACTCTGACAGAAAGATCTGAAGAGCGCCGGTCATTCTGACAGGTTTGCATACACGCCATCAGTAAGTAAGTAAGTAAAGTTTATTTATATAGCGCCTTTCACAGATATACATCACAAAGCGCTTGACAATAAAAACAAAAAATCAAAACAGAGAAAACATTGAAAATAAAAAACAAAACATAGATTTGGGGGTACCAGATACAAAATTTGGGCAAGATTTGGGGTACCTTCAGGGGATCTACGTACATTGTAAATGATGAGATACATTGAAAATAAAAAACAAACCAAAACAGAGATTTGGGGGTACCAGATACAATATTTGGGCAAGATTTGGGGTACCTTCAGGGGAGCTACGTACATTGTAAATGATGAGATACATTGAAAATAAAAACAAAACAGAGATTTGGGGGTACCAGATACAATATTTGGGCAAGATTTGGGGTACCATCAGGGGACCTACATTGTAAATTTTGACTTAAAGTGGGACATATACTCAGGTTTGGGCAAGATTTGGGGTACCATCAGGGGACCTACATTGTAAATTATGAGATAAAGTGGGACATTGGCTTGTGTAAGGAACTAAAGTCTTGGGCAGAAATATTGGGACAACTTCAATACAATATTTGGGCCAAAAATAAAGATGGGAGCCAGATACAATATTTGGGCAAGATTTGGGGTACCTTCAGGGGATCTACGTACATTGTAAATGATGAGATACATTGAAAATAAAAAACAAACCAAAACAGAGATTTGGGGGTACCAGATACAATATTTGGGCAAGATTTGGGGTACCTTCAGGGGAGCTACGTACATTGTAAATGATGAGATACATTGAAAATAAAAACAAAACAGAGATTTGGGGGTACCAGATACAATATTTGGGCAAGATTTGGGGTACCTTCAGGGGATCTACATTGTAAATTATGAGATATAGTGGGACATTGGCTTGTGTAAGGAACTAAAGTCTTGGGCAGAAATATTGGGACAACTTCAATACAATATTTGGGCCAAAAATAAAGATGGGAGCCAGATACAATATTTGGACAAGATTTGGGGTACCATCAGGGGACCTGCATTGTAAATTATGAGATAAAGTGGGACATTGGCTTGTGTAAGGGACTAAAGTCTTGGGCAGAAATATTGGGACAACTTCAATACAATATTTGGGCAAAAAAAAATAAAGATGGGAGCAGAAGAAAATGTAAACAAAATGGAGGGAGGGAGTAGCATTTTACACACAGACACAACAACCGATAAACACATCAAGGANNGGCGGGGCGGCGGGAGGGGGGGGGGGGGGGGGGGGGGGGGGGGGGGGGAGGGGGGGGGGGGGGGGGGGGGCTGAGCAGTCGCTTCATTCACTCTGTTGAGTAGGAGATTGTCAGGGTCACCAGATAAGATAACAGAATGTGTTTGGAGCAGGCAGTCCTGTTTGTTACAGCCGCCTTAAATGTCTGTCTCACTGGCTTCATCCCGTCCAAATTCCACATCCTGGCCAGTCCCATCTGATCCGTGTAGTTCGACACATCGATCGTAATTCACTCCGCGCCAGAGTTCGTTCGCAGACAGTCCTACGAGACAACTCAGTCCTCGCGAGTGTTTCAGTGTTCAAAGCACGCATCAGCCCCCTTTGAAGCACAGGAATCCTGTCAATTGCACCTGTTAGCTCCGTTGTTTTCCGATAAACCAGGTCCATGCAGATTCCAATGAGCGTGCACCCGATCATCATTAATCCAAAATTGTAGACCTCCAGAGACAGACTTGCAGGACCCGCAATCTGATCCAGTACGAACCCCACAGCTCTTGTCTCAGTCAGCCGCGGAGTCCCCTCCTCCGTTTTGAGAGTGTAAAAAATTTTATCCATTTTGTTGGGAAGCCAGCAAACCAAAGCCATATCAAGAAAAATAAAAATATTTAACCAGAAGGAATGAGGAAAATGCTCAGAAGACAAAAACAGCTGCAGGAGGAACACACAAGGGAGAGAAGGAACAGTGCGACCGCTCTCAACAGAAGCCGGAAGAAGAGACCGTCATAGGCAATCACTGGTGTCCCCACTAATAATTCGAACTAAGGATGCAGAAATTGCACTGCATCTCCACCAATAACCAGCCCAGACTGAGGTTCTGTGCTGCTGAGCGCAGACCTGTGATCCAGACGTCCTGCACTCTGCAGCAGAAGAACACTGGTCCGCCATCAGGTGTCAGACCTGATCCGCTCAAACGCCCCTTTGCAATCCGGTGCTCAGCACGCGATCAGATATGGATTAATTACACTTTCTGTTGTAATGCGCTCTCAGAGTAGCGTTTATAAGCTGTGGAGGCTTGTTGACACGCAAAACCTGCTCCACGAGCCGAGCGCACACATAGAACTGGACTCCAAACGCGAGGAGGTCTGCATTAAACATCAGCGCCAGGTTTTCCCCCTGAGTATCTCAATGAAAAATATGTGAACCCCTCATCTCTCTCATGATCTCATAATGAACGTTAATATTCTGTAATCAGAGTCCCGTCGAGCGCACAGAGCTGCACCTCACCTGCTGCTGCGCTCGACTCCGAACGGAGTTTTTAGAAATGTCTATCTGATGACTGACTGATCGACTAATTTAGAGCCTAATCCTATGGGTTTATGTGCTAAATGGGCCCAGTGTTAGAGTAATAATGCTACTGAAAATGTAATTATGATTTTTAAAATTAATAAGTGACGGATAAAAATGGATTATGACCGGATTTTTTTAACCCTGTCAGTCAAAATGACAGAAAACTAAAAAGTCTAGCGCGACCTTTGCAAGGGATTTTCATTAGGGTCGATGGGTTCCTCCTTCAGGTAGCAACTGAGCTCCAGCTCGGCTCTAACTCTTTGGGACAGATGCAGAAGACGTGCTGGTCCGTGACTTCAGCAGGTCTCCGAGCGTTTTTTTTTTTTGCCGCTGGTGGCAGCACCGTCTCCGCCAAGGATTCTGGCTGGGCTGCAGCTGACGCACTGACACCGCTCCCTCCATCTTCCATGTGTACGATCTCCTCAATCAGCACGCACTTTACTTCATCATCATCATCAGTATTGTCAGGTGCGGTAATTGCAGTGGCCCATCATGCAGCGCCGTAGGTTTCTTAATATCGCGATATTTCATTTGTGCGGTTACCGTGACAGCCCTAGTGCACATACGCAAGCGCACCCCAGATATCATTTGTGGACCTGATCCTTCTGCCCAAATGCGCTTTTGCGGACTGGAGCTGCATGCGGAACTATGTTTGGGGTTTCTTTTTGTTGCAACACCTAAGTGTGCGTCGCTAATTAGCTTCCCCAACAGAACTGGTTCATGCTGTTATGCTCTCTGACATTGTTTTAAATAAAGAGTCGTTCTGTTTCAGCCAGCGACTGAGTGTAGTTCAAGGAGTGACTCCCAGTTTCAGGTATTACAGGTGCTTTCACGTTCCCGATCACGCCGCCCCACCTGCGCGCACCCCCCACCCCCACCCCAAGCTCACGGCGTACCACACATCAGCGCCAGGTTCTCCCATGTGCATCCCTGGTTATGAGGGAACACTCTTCCAGAAAACAAAATTGAAATAAGCAGAAAGGCAGGTTTTAGAAAATGTTTGACTCATTTTCACCAGCTGGACCTCTGATGTTTAGAGTTGGAAAAGAAAATGCTGATGAATAAAATTTCATCAGACAAAAGAAAAAGAAGGCATCAGAAACTCAGAGTTCATCTGTTTCTGTTTGCAGGAAAAAGTTACGGCGCTCTGGTGGAGTGGATGGACTCGGGTCCGTACGAGGTGGCGCTCTGGAAGCGAATGATCAGTTCCCCGAGTGAATGGGTGGAGGACGTGCTGCCGCTGAGAATACTCAATTCTTCTAAAACCGCTTTCAAATAAGTATAATGAACTGCTACAAAACAAAATGTTTATATCTGCTGATTGCAAAAAAAAAATCCTGTAAATTCATTATTTATATATTGCTTTTTTTTTGTCATTTACTTTAAAAGTTCAATGAAAGAAAATTGATACAGAGCAATGAAATTAAACGGGAATGATTCTGATGTCAATCAGCAAATAACTGAAATATTTTCCTAGAAAGAATGAAATTGAATGTGCTTGATTGAATTTATTTAGGGTGAAATAAAAATAAGAAAATATTTAAATGTGCAAATAAACCATTCCAGTTCACGTCTCCACCAGGCTGGCCACACCTAATGACCCACTATGTGTTGAAAGGCTCAGCCCACACCCAGGGCCTTTCTTTGTTCTAGTGAGCACACAGGACAGAAACTTACCTGGTGGGTAAATCTGTGGCTACTAAAACACTGAAGAAACCACTTGGAATGAGTGGTGAAATGTTTAGACTAAATAAGAAAATAGTCCAGTTGACTCATGTTTTGGATAACTAGACCTGGCTGAAAAATGTATTAAGTAAAAATACTGACATGAATCATGATTTAATGTAAAGGACATGAACATTTAAAATTCCAGCATCTTAAAGTTTTGCCTGTGGTATTTAGAAATTTTTTATATTATTTCTCTTTGAACTTTACATTGAAAAACTGGATAAAATGCTGTTAACTTTATTTGTGATGGACCTTAATAAAACTTTTCCCTAAAGATCTTTAAGACTCTTCATACTTTATTTATGGGCCCCATGGAAACCTAAAGGCTGACTAAAACTAGTAGATTTTTACATCTTCTAGTGGGAGTGCTTTATTTTGTAAATTTATTCCTAAGTAGGTCTTTCCTCTTCAGGTGTTATAAATGTAAAAATGAGCAAAATAATGCAGATCTCAGAGTTACAGCTGCATCTTTCCATGTAATAATATTTGCATGAATCAGCCTGCATGTGACACCACTTTTGACAGAACTTAATCATATTAGCTACAAGTAGAATGAAAGTAATCAAGAAAATATTCACCAATATTTTCTTTTTTTTATTGCTCATCAGGTCAAAATAAATGCCTGAATATTGTGCTAGTTTTTGGCTGGAACATCTGAACTCCCATGAAATCTAAAAACTTTTTCTTGTTGCCTTTTTTGTGCAATCAGGTTAAAGCCATACTCAGTAGCCAGGTAAACAAAAAAGGTCTCGCTAGCTATTTTACAGAAACACGTCTCGGTGAACTCGGTGTCACTGCCCGATCCGTACCTGGAAGCACAATCAGTTCTGCGCATGTGCAAAGCCTACGTCACTTCCTCTTTTCGCCAACTTAGCGACATTCAAGTCTTTTGAATGAGACGGTTAGCTCCCAGTTAGCCCTTAGCTTTTACCAACAACTTTGCCTCTTTCTCGACTGCTTGGACCATTTAAACAATGGATACCTACGTGTATAAACATTTTAATACATTATGGATGTATAAAGATTTATTATATACTTGTTAACACCTTAAAAGATACTCTGAACCATAACTACCGTAAAATACTTCACTGCGAGTACACGTGTTCTGCACATGCGCAGAACCGATCGGGTAGACCTGATCTGTACCGTCCGACTCTGCGCATGCGCAGTAAGGACCGGGCCGTCCTGATCCATAACTCCCTTTTTATTTTTTATTTACTTTGACATTGTATGAAACATTGTCATTATTGTAAACTTTATAATAAATACTTATTACTGTTAACATCTTAACAGATACTCTGACCCGTAATTACCGTAAAAAGCTTCAGCGGATGTAGACTCACTTCGCACATGCGCAGAACTGATCGGGTTTCCGTTACCGATCGGGCAGTGACACTCACCCCTCCCGTCGGGTAAAATCCTTACGCCAGCCTCCTGCCGACATAGGACCACTGTGATGTTTTGAGAGCATGTTTCAGTGTTTGGACAAACCTTTCTGATAAACCATTTGTTGCCGGGTGGTATGGAGCTGACTTAATGTGTTGCACACCATTGGCTTGTAGGAAATCATGCATTTCTTTTGACACCAGTTGGGGGCCATTATCTGAGACCAACTGGACTGGAGCACCAAACCTACTGAAGACTTCTCCTAGTTCTTACACAGTCTTTTCTGAAGTGGTGGATTTCATGATAGCCACCTCTGGCCACTTACTGTGTGCATCAACAGCAACCAGAAACATTTTATCTTCAAATGGACCCGCAAAATCAATGTGGACGCGATACCAAGGAGCCTGAGGAAAGTCCCATGGATGAAGTGGGGCTACAGGAGGATTGTTGCGAGTCTTGTGTCAGGATGCACAACTCATGGCCATCTGCTCTATCTGTTTGTCCAACCCAGGCCACCAAAAATAACTTCTTGCCATCTCTTTCATTTTCACGATTCCACTGTGACCCGCATGAAGCTGCTCCAGCATTTTAGTGCGAATTGATTGTGGAATAATAACTCGCCTTCCCCATAGCAGACACCCAGACTGGACAGACAACTCCCATCTCCTGTCAAGGTAAGGTTTAAGAACAGCACTATAACCCATAAAATGTCCTCTAGTTACCACGTCCACAACCATTGATAAATCAGGGTCATTACGTGTCGCTTTTTTTACTTGGGACGCTGTTATTGGTGCTCTCTCCACATTCCTGAAGTAAAAGATTTCCTCCGTCCTAGGTTCAGGTGTTGTGACTGGTAGTGGTAACCTTGATAGTCCATCAGCGTTGCAATGAGCATCCGATTTCCGGTATTTGATATCATATGAGTGAGCTGATAACAGCAACGCCCACCTTTGCAAACGCGAAGCTGCCAGCGATGGTATTCCTGTGTGTGGTCCCAGGATGGTTGTGAGAGGTCGATGATCCGTTAAGAGTGTGAACTTCCTTCCGAACAAGTATTGGTGAAATTTTCTAACACCAAAAACAATGCTCAGTGCCTCTCGCTCTAGCTGAGCATAGTTGGATTCAGCCTTGTTCAAAGTCCTGGAGGCAAACGCGATTGGTCTTTCCTCACCATTTGGGAACACATGTGAGATGACAGCACCCACTCCATAGGGTGACGCGTCACAGGCCAGCTGTATTGGTAGAGAGGGGTTGAAATGCGTCAGTACCTCAGATGTGGTCAGTGCATCTTTAGCGCTCCGAAATGCTTTCTGACAGTCACCAGTCCATTTCCATTTCTTCTCCTGACACAACAGTTCATGCAGTGGCTGTAGCAGTGATGCTAGGTTTGGTATGAATTTTCCATAGTAGTTTAACAATCCCAAAAAAGATCGCAGTTGACTCACGTTTTCAGGTGGGGGTGCATCCACAATGGCTGTGATCTTTGAAGGGGATGTGTGCAGGCCTTTTGCATCAATAACATGCCCCAAATACTCCACAGATGATTTCAGAAATTCACATTTATCCTTGCAAACCCTGAGTCCATAGTCTTTTAGCCTCTGCAGTGTCGCATCCAAGTTGCGAAGGTGCTCGTCATCATTTGCTCCTGTACAGAGAATATCATCCAAATAACACTGTACACCCTGTAATCCACTGAGGATTTGATCCATGGCACGCTGAAACAGTGCTGGAGCTGATGTGATGCCAAATGGCAATCTGCAATATTTGAACAGTCCTTTGTGCGTGTTTATGGTTAGTATGTCACGTGACTCTTTATCCACATGCATTTGCAGATACGCCTGATTTAAGTCAATTTTACTGAACTTTTGTCCTCCGCTCAGTCCTGCAAATAAGTCATCAATCAATGGGAGTGGATATTGCTCTGCACTTAGCACCGGATTCACAGTCACTTTGAAATCGCCACATGTGCGTATTTCTCCATTCTTTTTTTGCACTGGAACTATGGGAGTAGCCCACTCGCTTGTAACTGGTTCCAAAACTCCGCTTTTGACTAAGGCCTCTAGATCTGCTTCTACTTTTTCGCGTATAGCATAAGGTACTGTTCTGGCCTTCATGAACACCGTTTGCTTCCTTCTTTGATGTGTAGCTTAACTGTGATCTCTTTCATGCTACCTAACTCTGCTCGAAATACTTCTGCATGCTTGTCCAGGATGGTTTGCAGTTGTGCGGATCCGTTAGACAGCCGTCTAACCTCTTGCCAGTCAAGACGTAGCATTTTTAACCATGCACGCCCCATTATAGGTGCAAAGTTCCCCTTTGTGACATACACTGGTAACTTGGCAGTTTGGTTGTTGCACTGGACAGTTATATCAGTCATTCCTTTAATGGGCACCTCATGCCCTGTATATGCCTTGAAAACAGTGTCAGAAGGGCGTAAGGGAAGATGTTTCATGCACGTCTGATAGATTTTATATGACACCAGTGATGCCTTGGATCCTGTGTCAATCTGCATTTTGACTGGATGCCCCTCCAAATTGGTCTTAGCCCAGTAGCAATCTGAGCTCCCATCCACGCTCATTATGTGTACTGTGTTTACAGTTAGTTCTCCCTCTGAAGATGAACTATTGTCATAATCCACTGTGTGTACTTGCCTTTTCTTTTTGAACTTATCATAGTCTCTCTTGTCCTTTTTGTCACTTTTCTCAGTAGGTTTCTTGCTTCGACATGCTCGTTCCACATGCCCCTTTTTTCCACAATAACGACAGTCCATATCTTTACACCAGCAACTGGATGCCAGATGACCTGTCTTACCACACCTAAAACACGGCCCCTGCACAGTGCTTTGAGTGTTTGCAATCTTGTTCACTCTGCCTGTAGCGTTTAGTTGTTGAGCCTCTTTGGACGCCATTTCCATTGTTACACTGATATTAATGGCTTTTGCCAGAGTCAGTTCACTTTCTGTGAGCAACTTTTTCTGTGCTGCCTCATTTCTTAATCCGCACACCAATCTGTCTCTCAAAGTGTCGTTCAACACATCTTTGAACTCACAATGTTCTGCTAACTTCCTCAAAGCTGCTACAAACATGGTGACAGACTCCCCTTCTTCTTGATTGCGTTTGTGAAATCTAAATCTTTCTGCAATGACAAGGGGCTTAGGTGAAAAATGTCCGGTGAGGACGTCCACAATCTCCTCATATGTTTTACTACCTGGTGCTGCTGGTTGTACTAAACTTCGGAGCAAGTTAAATGTCTTTGGGCCCATTACACTGAGAAACGTAGGCACTTTTTTTTTCATCTCCAATGTCATTAGCCTGAACAAAGTATCCAAAACGTTCTGTGTATGAACTCCACTCCTCCACATTTTCATCAAAAGGGCCGACAGAGCCGATAACTCCCGCCATTATGCCCCTGGTCAACCAGTTCGCCGCTTGTTTTCTCCTAGTGCTGCCCAGAAAAATTCATAATCCATGCATGAAGCCTCTGTTCACCTCAGAGCCGCCCCTTCCTCCTCCGTGCTCACTGCGAGCCTCGGCACCGTCTATTTTCCGGAGCTCCGCGGCGAAAAAAAAACAAACAAAAAAAACAACAACTTTGCAACAGCACCACCGTAGGTCGATCTCATCCTCGTCGCCACTTTTGTTATATCCTCTACTATTACCTCAGAGGGTTTAAAAGATGAGGCGGTATGATAAACCAGAACTTTTATTTGGAGTAGCACAGCAAGCTTCTATTTAGCTACATTGTTTCGTTAACAGCTCAGTGTGTGCTTACGTCACACATCTACAGAAACCCCGTAAGGACAAAATACATTACAACCACGGTTTGCAAAGGTGACAAAGCAGAGTCTAACTCCAGCCGCAGAAATGTTCCCCCAGCTTTTCCTCTTTTCACCTCCAAACGTTTTTAGTTTTCTGCTAGCTGAAAATGTGTTTTTTTGGGGAAACTCTGGTATTTTTATCTTAAAATGGAAGCACTAAGCGCGGCTCTCTGTCCTACTTTACTTTCACTTTCGGGATGTTCTGCCCCAAAATGTGTCCGGGCAGATTAATGCCAATCCAAGCAGTGAGGAAATGCGGCAGACAGACAGCTGGATTGTCCAATCCTATCGTTCGGTCCGAACGATAGGATTGGCTGAAGTTTTTAGTGAACTGCGGGACAACCACTTTATTGATTTCTTTCGGATTTTTAAAAATCTCCACAATATATTTATGGCTATACTATGTTGGAACGTTGTTAAGAGGCTTTAAAAAAACGTTAAAAGCTACATTGTTTACCTGGCTACTGAGTATGGCTTTAAGTTTATTTTATGGCTTTAAATTAAAAAGTAATTGACTGATGAATGGCTGTAAAAAAGATTAATAAATGGTTGTGCTCCTTAGGATGAAAATAATGATTTTATAGTTATAAATGTTATTGCTTACTCTTTATTTCTTGGGTGCTAATGAATACATTTTGTAAACCTTATTTTTGCATCTACACTGCAATGGCAGAAGAACTGTAGTACCAAAATACAGTGGGAAAAAAAATAGGGCTGTCAATCGATTCAATTGTTTAATCGTGATTAATTGCACAAGTGTCCATAGTTAACTCGCAATTGATCACAAATTTTAAGATGTTCTCAACTGACCTAAACTTTTTTTCTTATTTCAACTATTCTTTTAATTTAAATACCATTTACTTCACTTGCTAAAACGTGATATACAAGTAATAAGATAAGGTTGAATCAGCCTTAATGTCAAATTATTTCTCTCCTAGTAAGTATGTAAAGCTTTATTTATAGAGCGCCTCTCAAGATACAAATCACAAAGCGCTTAAAGCGGCTCTCTGGATTATTTTTCTCTGTATCAAAGTTTTCTAAATGTTCTAAATGATATTTCAGGTCTAAACTATGATCTATGGGTTGAGTTCCACAACATCTGTCATTCTGATGAAGACCCTCCTTCCTCCTAGAGACCCCTTTCCATTATTTCTTGCCGCCGACATTTTTCAGCCAATGAAATTCAAATTTCTGCATTCTCTCAACATGCACGCGCATCGACCAAACCTGTACCAGTAGGGGGCGCTGTCGTACAGGACGCTCCGTGTGTTTCTCTGTTTGCATCTCTGCCTCACGGCTCATTTCTACTAAAAACCTACCCATTCCCCAGCTAAAAATGGATTTATTTTTATTTTTAAACCTTTCACCTCACAGAATGGCAAGGCTTGACAGGGTTACGTGTTTATTTTGGTCAGAAAGTTCATCCAGGGCCGAGTCAAGTTCAGCTTCAGAGTCCAGCAGCAGCTCTCTGCTAACAGAGCTAATATCAGAAGCAGCAGGGACAGACAGGGCTCTTCAGACCCTCGTAGTGTTGGAATAAGATTGTGAACTGTGAGTGATTAAACCCTACACATTGAGCTGTACAGTTCATGCCCGCAACGTATATGCGCCATGTGCACGCGCGCACATGCGACCGGACGCGCGTGTCGAGATGTTTTGAGGAGGAGCCTTTAGACGCTAGATTCAAAAACTGTTCTCCTGATGAAATCCTCCGGAGTGCTGCTTTAACATGAGAACATAAATCAAAATTTGAATGAACGAGTAAAAAGAAAAAGAGGACACAATTAAAAACAGACTTAAACAAAGACATGATTTCAACTCTGTCTCCTTTTGTTTTCACTATAGAATGTGTTCTACTCATCACATCACACTAGGGCCCTTGCATCATCCTAATTAACCCCCAAATGGCTAAAGCTGGACTTTTTCTGCCAGACTATTGTCGTTTTTGCAAAACCTATGTAGCATTATCAAATACGCTATAACCTCTGACCCCTTGAGCATCACACAAACAATAATCATCATTTCCCAATAACTTGGATTATAATGACTTTTTATTATGTTTTAATCTGAATCAACATTCCCAGGTATCCAGATCGTTTTCCCGGAAGACCTCCACAGGACTCTTTAGTAATAATAAACTCAAAGACTTCCTGATGTCTCTTTCTAAATGACACTACTCTTCATCCACTGTCCAGAAATGTCTTAATATGATTAATGCATTTTCTCCCACAGTATTATGAATGTTTGATCCAGCTTCAGTATTATTTCATATTTCTACTTATTTGCTAAAGGTAAAAAATCAATACTATTTATGTTCATACTTCATACATGAAGGTATCGCTTTAAGGGCTTGAGTCATGTGACTTTGATAAACTCAATCCCATTGGACCACGTCAGCACTCAGGGCACTTCAACTGGCTCTCCACTTCCTGGAGTAGGGAGTTCTCAGTCAGCCTACACCGAGACAAGACCGCTCAGCTGTCACCTGCTACACACTGAGCTATTGCCTAAGTTGCCGGCTTCCACTGAACGGGTACCCGAGCCCGGTTTGAGCCGATGATCACTGCTCCCATCTGAGGACAGACACCTTCAGTCTGACCTCCTCGCCAAACATGGGGAAGTTAGCCGTCAATGCTAACAACCAGAGATGGGGCCTCTAAGCGTCGGATCCCGGACACGTCCACAGCCTGGAGGTGGCCTCGAGCCCCTGATGGGACCTGACGACCGAGGGGGAATTCCACCTTCAACGGCTGGATCTGAACCATCGGACCAACAGCTCAGTGAGTCACCATAATCTGGTAAATGAAGGCCTCTGTTGATAAGCTCTACACTCCACGTAACTTATCCATCAAGTAACTCCTCCACTTAATCCTCAATCTAAATTAAAATGCCCCTAGTCTAAACATCACAGACTCAAGTCATTAAAACTTATATTAAGATCAACTTAGAACACTTAACATCGTGTTGACCCAGCTAATAACCACTGCTACCTCTGCTAATCTGTTTGTAACTGTTCGTACGTCTCTCTTTTATAATAAATTCTGTAAAGTTTTTATTCCTGACTCAGTCTTCCATTTGTCAATAAAAGGTATGTGATCTTCTCACTGTGACATTTATAGAACCTAGATTCCTGTAAAACCATCAGTTGTATGCCCCGGTATCCGACGCTGAGCCGTCCGTGTAAACCCGACAGAGCTAACTGAATAACCTTACAGAAGTGTGCAGCTAAACAAACTTACACAGTTTAGAACGCTACACCTAATGCTTTTCAGAATGCCCCCTCAGTACTCTGGTCATAAAAAAATAAAATAAAGTCACTTAGATTTTTCCTAAAGTTGTAGCCTCCTTAAATTATAGGTTCCTGCTCTGAGTCCTCACTACTGCTGTCCACAGCTTGTCCAGGGTGCTGCTCCCTTCTCCATCTTTGTCAGGAAAAATCCAAAAGCCATCCATAATATTTCAGATGTTCAGATTTAGTAATGAAAAATTTGTTAATAAATTGGCTATGCTCAACAAATGTTCTTAATCTCAATGACATTCACCTGGTTAAATAAAATAATATAAAACAAGGAATTCAATATAAATATCAAGTATTTTTTATGTAGTTGACCATGTTCTAACATTTGCAATATCCTTTGTTACGACTTAAAGCTTTAGTTTTATGAAGTTAGTTAAGTACTGTTTAGGTTACTTCCTTTCTGCTCCACCTTCCTTTCCTCTTGTCCTGTCGATCTCGGTCAATTTTGCCTAAACGTGCGGCGATGTGTGCACTCGCGCGTGTGTGGGAGGGGGAAGGAGGGTTGTGTCTGCTGCGCTTTGACAGACTGACACACAGAGAGGAGGGGCTGTCTTTGTGGCCCAGCTTTGCTATGTTTTTGCACCTTCAGGAGGGCAGCTGCCCTGATGAGCCGCATGACGGATTGCTTATTTATTTATCAAGCACGTCCTGAGCGGGCCAGATTAACGGCCAGGACACCAGGAAATCTCCCGGTTCTCCCGATTGCCAGTCCGCCACTGGCTACGGCTGTTGAAAGTTTACTGGATGTAGGATATTCCAGGCATCTCCGCTGAAAACGTTCTTGTTTGGTGAGGGGGAGGAGGGCTCTCTGCGTTAATTGTGCGTCAAATAAATTAACGCCGTTAAAGGAGGATTTGCGTCATTAACTTTGACAGCCCTAATATATATATACATATATATATATATATAATTTTCTGACAACAAGAATGATACTACACATTCAAAACTTCTAAATCTTTATAACATAAGGTCCTGACTATGCTGCATCAGAATTTTTTATTTTTTTCCTTCTACAGTTAAACAAAACAACCTCCATACACATGGTTGTAATTACCGTGTACGGTGTTTAGTCTAATTAGGACTTTAAATCCCCACAAAAGACATAAGATCATTACTATAATGTTCATAATGTCCCCCCACCTCTTCAATAATGAACTATGTGCTTTATATTGATATACATTAGCATATCAAGCTTTACCTAAAGCAAAGTGATTTACTGCTGTTGAAAATGAAAAAAAAGACTCCACTCCACTGAGGAAAAAAAATAAGTGATATTATTTTATACTATTTGTTGTTGTTTTCTTCGTTTTACGTACATTACAAAGTAAGCAGCCAGGGCAACAATGGAAACTGTAAGAATGGCGATGCAAACGATGACTGCAACCATAGGTCTGCTGTAAGTGAGCTGAGGTACTGGACCTGTTGGAGTAGGAAAGAATAAAACATCATTATTTCAGACAATAAAATGTACATTTACGGTAATTTGCTTATCAACACGTAAGAAGGTGCAGATACAGTTGATTATTACCTTGAGCAGAGGTAGAAGTCCCAGTGTCAACTACAAAAAACACATAAAAAACAAAAGTCATCCTCAGGAATAAAAATAAGTCCCTTTACGTTTTCTTTTTTAATATTTCCTTTGGTATTCTTACACTTAAAGACTAACAAGAATTAAAACTATAATTTGTGTGAAAATGTTTTAAAATATAGAATCAGGTTTTAAATTTACTTCTTGTAGGTCTATTATTAAAATAGATTTAAACATCCTTACCAAAGAAGATTTGAGTTAAATGAAGATTTAAGCTAACCATGACAGTTACCTAACATTTTGTCTACATTTTGCAATGATTTCAAAATGAATTAAATGATTGTCTTTTATATTAATTTGTCACAGTTTACTCCACCAAGTCTCTTTTTTGATCATCATATTGTTGGACTTGATTTATGTTTAATTTGTGGTTTATAATGCACCGTCATCTTGGTCATCTTGGTCTTGGTCATCTTGGTCTTCTTGGTCATCTTGGTCAGTCACATGTATCGGCGGAGAGGTGATCGTAGTGGTGGTCGGCACGTCTTCAGCTGCCCTCTTTCTTCTGCCTGCAACGGTATTACATTTCTATGGGGGGAAAAAAGACCTTAGAACAGTCTGTTTCTCCATATCTGAACCAAAACAAGTCCAATTCACTTACGGCCATTAGTGAGCTACATTTGGCTGTGTCACAGAGTCTGGTGGTGCAGTGCAGGTAGAAAGTAGAAACGCTCAGGTTTTGATGGTCCACAAATCTGAAAGTCTCAAAGTTAAAGTGTGCCGCTTGTGAAACTCCATTGACCTCCACGACTGTCTGTGGATCATGCGCACACCTTGGGACCAACAACAACCAAAAAAAAAATTTAAAAATGGATGTGATTAGAGCTGGGCAATATGGCCTAAAAACACTAGTCAAAGTCCATCCTGCAACCACTGTATTCTTTAATAGTAATTTTAAAAAGTAAAGCCAGCTCTGAGAGCTGTTTTGACAATTATACAGCTGTAGCATCATGCGTTAGCATGACTGTGAGTCTCTGAGGAGTCTCACTGTGAAAAAACAACTACCGGTAATTAAAGTAAAAACATGTTTGTTCAAGGTTTTTCTTATAAAATATATAATATACAAATTTATGTCTTTATTCCATTCCTTTCCAGGGGACAGAACTAAGGTAGAAAAGTAGAGTAAGTTTTTTCATTCTTCTTTGCCAGAAATTTTCCAGAAAAAATGAATGAGCAAATGTAAACATCTTAGAGTCTGTTCTAGCTTATTTTGGATATCAAATGGACAATTTATAATACAGGTATTTTAAAAAATTATAATAAAATTAATTCTGTCCATTGAAATACAAAGTTCAGAAGGAAGCTGTTAAATAACGATATCATGGATCACCTAGGAGAAATAGTTTGTTTTTATTGGTTTTACTGGCTAACAGCTAGTCTGAGTGAGGTTAGTGGATTGCTGCAGGCTTAAATCAACTTCTATCTCAATAACATCACATCAGCTCTTGTTATTTTGTAAACTTTTACACCTATCCTCACTTCATGTTAAATGGTTGTTCAGCAGAAATTCTGCTATTCCAACTGGAATTGACCCAGGCTGCACTGGAGACAGATGCTGCTGTTTGTGCTGCAAATTACTATAGAAATCAATTAAAAACTAGCGTAAAAATGATGGTGACATTTATAAATTGATGTTTACTTGAACTTGATGAAATATTACAACAAGAGTTGTAAGAACACAGCATTTCCCCTTCTTTTTTTTTTTACTGCCAGCCATGTTGCTCATTACTGGAACCATCTGAGCTCAACATAGTGTTTACTGTGGTTTTTATGTGTATGTGTGGGTGTATGTGTGCCTGGGAATGGGTTGTGGACTGGGAGGGGAGAGTGTCATAATTGTTCTATGTGTGGGAAAGGGAGGGAATGTGGGTTGTATGGGTCATTTTAATCTGTCAAGAACTTTGTGTTGCTCGCTGTGGCATGAAAGGTGCTATACAAATAAAGTTTGATTTGATTTGATGTTTAGGTTAGTTTTACACATGACCTAGAGGTTTCTTGTTTTTGTGAAAACGCCTTCCCTTCCTCCAACTCATGTGGAGATACTGACCGTCTCTCTCCTCTCGTTTCTGTCTAAAATCATTGAAAGGGTGACCTTCAAACACATCACAGAATACCTCTCGCAATCCAGTGGACCCTGACCCATATCAATCTGGATTAAAAAATGGTCAATCCACCGAAATGGCTCTGTTAGCTGTGCCTTAAAAGAAACCAGAGTGACAGCCAAGTCCTCGGTACTTAACTTGCTTGATTAATTTATTTATTGGCTGCATTTGACACCGTCGAACCATGGTATCTTTTTGTCTATATATTCTAGCATGGGCGTCACAGGGCGAGCACATTCCTGCTTTGAATAATGCCTCACAGGTCGGTCATTCAATTTGTCCTGGCTTGGTCACACTTCTGCTGCTCACCACCTAACCACAGGGGTTCCCCAAGGCTTTCTACTGGGACCTCTTCTATTTGTCATATACAACACCTCATTTGGCCAGATCTTCTGATCACATGGCTTCTCCTACCACTGCTATGCTGATGACACCCAGCTCTACCTGTCATTTCCACCTGATGACCACACAGTCTCAGCACGAATCTCAGACTGTCTCTCTGACATATTGAGACGGATGAAAGCCCACCATCTCAGCATACACACAGCATTATATTTCAATCCAAGCTGAATCGCTGTCTCAAAGGTAGCTCAAAAATTGGATGTCATCATTGATGACCAGCTGACCTTTAAAGCTCATATTGCCTTTGTCACTCATTCATGCCACTTTACATTGTTTAACATAATACACCACCCAGTTCCTAGCTCAGTCTATGGTCATCTCCTGCCTCAACTACTGCAATGCTCTTCTAACTAGTTTCCCAGCTTGTACTGTGAAACCTTTACAAATTGTCCAGATTGTGGTGGCCCGTCAGGTCTTCAATCACATCACCCCTCAGTTCATTGAGCTCTATTGGCTAGTCTTAGCTGCCTGCATCTAATTTAACTCACATCTTAGCCAACAAAGACCTGAATGAAACGATTCTCTTTAATCCTCAAAGTTTTTTTTTTAATCCACAAAGGTTTATGTCATGACTCGGTCAACCCAGTCATCAAAGGATCATTGGTAGTAGTGCCTACACCACGCTCAATATAATCTAGATGTTTTAGATTTTATGTGTTGTTCTACAATGGTGGAATGACTTGCCGAGCACTAAGAGAACAAGGGTGTTTCTGTCTATCTTCAAAAAATTCATGCAAACCCCACCCTTTAGAAAGCATCCTAGCACCTACGCTGCACTTCCCCTTCCCCTACTCCACTGCACCCTCATGTGCACTTCTGTCTGTCACCTCTGTCAGAGCCTGACTAGTGTTCTTCCCTCTTAGCCTCAATTATAACTGCTTTGTTATATTCTCATTTGTCGGTTGCTTTGAATAAATCTGCCAAATACTTAAACATAAACACAAGCTGTTAACTGTCTCTTCAGCCACAGCATCTCCCTCCAATTTGGAAAATTGTCCAAATACTCTGGGTGGAAGGCAGCCTGAGCTGTGTAGCATAACACGTTAGGTGGTAGAAACAAAGGTTCTAATGTTCTGTAGGTGGCTGAAAGTTTGACACAATTTTTTATTTGATTGCACATTGAACAATGCTTTACAGAATATTTGTTATATTGGATCCCCTAGATGGGATGTTTTAGTGGATTCAGTAAAAAAAAAAAAAAAAAAGCTCTGTTATAGAAAAATTTATTTACATGTATTCAACTCACCCCATAAAGAGATCATAATAGGTATTTTGCATGGATAAGGGACTTGTTGTGGCGTAGCATCTGTCCAGCAGCAAGTTGAACCTTAAAGTATAAAGCAGCAATATTATAGCCGTCGTTGAACTGATGGGGCTCATTTTCACAAAGTTTTAAAGTTTAAGTACTTCTGTGTTAGATTTGTTGCTTTGATTTCAACATAAATTTTGGTCTTAATTTTGAGTCCAGTTGGTGGAACTGCTAGCGCCTCTTGATACAACCTGTCCTGTTTTAAAGAGGAAAAAACAAATAAATCAAGTTGCTCAAACAGAAAATTGCATACAGTATATGGTAATAACAACTCAGTATAAGAGAATGTCGTACCTTGTACAGCTGCATACTCAGAGTGGTAATGAAGCTAGCGTTGTTGTCTCTTATGGCAACAGTCGCACCTGATCTGCAATTAATAATATAAAAATGTATGGGATTTATGGGTATTTTATCGTGAATTAAATGTCCAGGTGTAATTCCAGTTGGCAGACTCACGCGCTGATCTGAGTGTTGTTGAGCAGGTACTCCAGCGGGTAGGCACAGGAGAACCTGTACAGGATCTGCTGGCGGTAGGTGATCATGCCTACAGCGGAGTCAATACCTGTAACTGTGCCGGAGATGTTCACCGTCTGGATATTTGAGAAACCTGCCCACTGTCCACTTCCAACCTGGTCAGTTATCTGTTTATATAGACAATAAAATGTGTTTAGGTGCAATTAGAACAAGTGTAGAGATCATTTTTCTTACATTCAGTTTATAAATAGTACTGAAATCCAAATAACTGAATCAATGTTCCTGAATTCTACTGATAAGTCTTCCTCATTGTCCTAGCATCACTCAAGAAAAGCTCTAAAATAAATAACAAAATGCAATTAAATGAATTACCTGATATGTATTACCACAGCTCGAGAGGGAAGAATCAATTAAAGGAAATCTAAATTTCAAAACTGGTGGAGAAACAGTAAAGTCAGCTGTCCCGTAACACAGATAGTTGTTGATATGATTATTGATGACCATCAGTGACTCGTTGTACTGAGAGTTATAAATAGGACAAAGGTAGATGCTCAGGTCCATAAACTGGCTTCCACAGGTCACATTTATGTCCGTGTTTTCTAGGAGCATCAAAAAAATAGTTAATGAAAGCAGTGGGAGGTTTGAGAATATTATGTTAGCGGAATATATCATTAAAATGGCACATACGTGGAGGTCTGTTAGTGGGATCAGCAGCACATCCATCAAGAATCTGGGCACCGGCCTGCAGGAATAAACCAAGCAGGTACACAAGGATAGCCAGCCTCACTCTCTTCATTGTGGACCTGTGAAAAAACAGCAAAACAATGGAAACCATGGCATGTACCAGTTTCTCTCAGAGGACAGCGTGTTGAAAGAAAGCTTTTCAAAAAAAAAAGAAAGCTTTTCAAAAACCGCCATTTTTCTTTCTTTCTGGTGTTAGAGATGACGAAGATTAAAGGTTCACATACAAAAGCATTTAGCTTAAAAAGATTATCAAATTACATCAGCCCTTGGTAGAATTTCAAGAAGTAAAATCTAATGAAAAACTGGTCTATACTGTGTACTGCAGTCTCGGTTCTCATTGGATCTGTGCATTTTCAATTTTTGAATAATTAGAGCTTTACATTGAATAATCATCTTTGTTAAGCAATAATAATAAATATTAGGTATTTATATTAAAGACTTATTTTACAATATAGAAAAAAACCCATCAAACTGTGGCATCAGAATGTAAAAAGCTTGTTTACTCACCCATATGTCTTCACGTTGTGCTGTGCGCTTGTCAAGTCCTCCCATTTATATCACCTTCCTGATGTGGGCGTGAGCGGGAACACAAAAGGGTAACCTGACCTGGCTTTGGATTTCAGTTTTCTCAGTATTTAACATGCTGTTTGATTTAGAAAAAAACATAAATTTTTCCTTTAATATTTGGAAACACCCTCCCCTTGAGGAGCTGGATAATGTCTGATGATGGGCTGATAGGGTGATTATTAATGGTATGTACGTCGCTGGGGATATATGGATTTCAGATTGGTTGTCCTAGTAATGTTATTAATCTTACCATGACGATCACAATTTTTTAGCAATTAAGTTTAAAAGAAAGGAGGTCTGCAATTAAAACATTGATTGAGTAAGTAAGTAAGTAAGTAAGTAAAGTTTATTTATATAGCGCCTTTCACAGATATACATCACAAAGCGCTTTACAATATAAACAAAAAAACAAAACAGAGAAAACATTGAAAATAAAAACAAAACAGAGATTTGGGGGTACCAGATTCAATATTTGGGCAAGATTTGGGGTACCTTCAGGGGATCTACATTGTAAATTATGACTTAAAGTGGGACATTTACTTGGGCTTGGGCAAAGAGAAATATTGGGGCAAACTTCAAGATTTGGGGTACCATCAGGGGATCTACATTGTAAATTATGAGATAAAGTGGGACATTGGCTTGTGTAAGGAACTAAAGTCTTGGGCAGAAATATTGGGGCAAACTTCAACACAATATTTGGGCAAAAAAATAAAGATGGGAGCAGAAGAAAATGTAAACAAAATGGAGGGAGGGAGTAGCATTTTACACACAGTCACAACAACCGATAAACACATCAAGGAGGGTGGGGGGGTCAGGATCTCCACCAGCAGCAAGGACACGGCACAGCTGACCGACCTTCACTCCCAGTAGAGGGGGGGGGAGGCGAGTTAGGTGAGAGAGCGTAGAGAAGGGGGGGGCTGAGCAGTCGCTTCATTCACTCTGTTGAGTAGGAGATTGTTTTCAGGGTCACCAGATAAGATAACAGAATGTGTTTGGAGCAGGCAGTCCTGTTTGTTACAGCTGCCTTAAATGTCTGTTTCACTGGCTTCATCCCGTCCGAATTCCACATCCTGGCCAGTCCCATCTGATCCGTGTAGTTCGACACATCGATCGTAATTCACTCCGCGCCAGAGTTCATTCGCAGTCAGTCCTACGAGACAACTCAGTCCTCGCGAGTGTTTCAGTGTTCAAAGCACGCATCAGCCCCCTTTGAAGCACAGGAATCCTGTCAATTGCACCTGTTAGCTCCGTTGTTTTCTGATAAACCAGGTCCATGCAGATTCCAATGAGCGTGCACCCGATCATCATTAATCCAAAGTTGTAGACCTCCAGAGACAGACTTGCAGGACCCGCAATCTGATCCATTACGAACCCCACAGCTCTTGTCTCAGTCAGCCGCGGAGTCCCCTCCTCCGTTTTGAGAGTGTAAAAAATGTTATCCATTTTGTTGGGAAGCCAGCAAACCAAAGTCAAATCAAGAAAAATAAAAATATTTAACCAGAAGGAATGAGGAAAATGCTCAGAAGACAAAACAGCTGCAGGAGTAACACACAAGGGAGAGAAGGAACAGTGCGACCGCTCTCAACAGAAGCCGGAAGAAGCTTGAGAAGTTAAGAAGAAGAGAGTATTGAGAAGTACTTAAAACTTTCAGTTCTAAAAGAGACAGAAGGATTTTTTGTTACTTATCTGAAGCTAACAGTTTAGAGCAGGGGTGCCCAAAGTGGGGTGCGTGGGCCAAAGCTGGCCCACCGATTATTTAATTTGGCCTTCCTGGCCCTCTGTGGGGCACCCTGGATGCTGGGTGAACATTGACCAGTAATCCAGAAACCCACTGTTTCCCTCAGCCAGTTCAGCATTATGTGAACAGGCCCAATGACTCTATATTGCTATATACTCACTCATGGTGCCAACAAAATCTTAGAAATGTCACAATTTAAAATCAAAATTGAAATAAAAGTAACTACAAGGGACAGTAAGAGTAGATTTATGCACGCATGTACTTTTGCACACTTTATAAAACCACAAATAGTTATATTTTGCCAATGTATGTAATCTCCCATGAGCCTTTGCTGCTGGACCAGACCAGATCAAACTTGCTCCAAGCTCACGGGTAACCCTCTGGCTGCGAGCCTAAGCAGCTATTATCAACATGGAGCGTCGTCCAGTGGCACACAGACAAAAGGCATTTTAAAAAATGCTGGGAGGAAGATAATTTTTTTACAGATATCAGTGGTAAAGCGGTCTGCCTTATTTGTAACCAGTCCATTGCTGTACTCAAGGAGTATAATATTCGTTGTCTCTACGAGACAAAGCACGCAGGATTTTCACAATGCAAAGGTGATGCCCGAAAGAAAAAGACCAGGGAGCTGCTAGCTGCTAGCACTACATATGTTTACAAATAACAAAGACAGTTGTTTGTTCTAAATGCCTATATGTGACTTACATGTCATATTTTTGATTAATGTTCTTTAAACAGAAAGGATGGTTAAATGACTGCAAAATGAATAAAAGTAGTGTTCTATACTTCATCATTAGTATTTGTATTTTATAAATACTACATTCGGCCCGCGGCTCTCTGATAGATTTTCATTTTGGCCCTCTGAGGGAAAAAGTTTGGGCACCCCTGGTTTAGAGAATCTCTGGCAAAAATAAAAAAGTAAGAAATGTAGCTCCAGTCTTTTTCTGAAGTTCACCATCAGTTTTTTTAGTTTTGTTGGTGTTAATACAGATTGTTGTGTTCACACCAGCTTGTTGTTCTGCCTCAACTCTGGAAAACATTTCATTATTGCTGATGATTCCCACAATGTCATCAAATTTCATCTTCTTTTTCTGTGTCTGAATATAGTAAAACAGTTACATGTTAACAGAGTGAAGAGCAAAGGACTGAGTACACATCCTTGAGGGACTCCATGCTCAGTATGATGGAACATGTTATGTTACTACCACCATGAACTTTCAAAGATTTTCAATCCAAGCAAAGGGAGCTTCTGAGGACCAATTTGGCTAGCTACAATGCACAAACAGAAGAGGGTCCAGGGAAATGGATCTGATCCACAAGTAGTTCAAAGCACTTTGTGATGATGATGTGGAGCGGCGTGTAGCTCAGTTGGAAGAGTGGCCAGTCTGGCAACTGGAGGGTCGCCAGTTTGATCCCAGCTGGGTTATTTTCTTGTTGTGTCCTTGGGCAAGACACTTCACCCACTTTGCCTACTGGTGGTGTTGCTACATATTATCCAGGTACAGGGAAAGAATGTGTATATGATATTTAGCACTTTAGCTGCCATCTGCTATAGGCTGAGTATTTTGTTCTGTTATTCGAACACCAAGAGTCTGTTGTATTTTTAATCTAAGGCATCCCATTTATTAAAATTTGCATTTAAAAAGTATAGGATGAGATTTGGAAAGACTTTAGAACAAAAAAAAAGAGTCAGATTAAGTAAATAAAATACATTTCAAAAGTAGTTACAGAAACAGACCACCCCTGTCTATTGTATTATTTTCCTCTATTTTATCAGCATTGTGTTTTGGCTTCATTTAAAAACACTCCATGCACATATAATACATGCAATAGGAAATGCTACAGTAAATAGCTGCATAAATTCCAGTTGAATTATTACATGTTTTCCCTGAAATCCCATGATTTCAATAAGCCTTTATTTAGTCAGATGTGGTTTAATGTAGAGTTGATTGGTTTAAAGTTTAAAGACTGATTGGTTTAAAGTTTAAAGGGCCCATGGCACGATATTTAAATCAATTTATATTAAACAGATGTAACTTTTGATGCCTCTAGATTAGCGTTGCACCATTATAACTCAAAATACGCTGTAATTATTTCCTAACGAGCAACTCAGAGATCAGAAGAATGCGCCGCCTTCCGGTTCTGCTGGGTTTCTCCTTATTTGGCAGCCTGACACTTCGGCTGCAGTAGGGGGCAGTGCCGTCGTGTGAACGTGAAATGAAAGTGAAACTAAACACTTGCTAAAAGAAAAGAGAAACATGAGAGGATAACTCATTGTGTCTGTGCTACACGGTCTATGGTCAATGGCGGCGGCAGAACTGGCGTTCTCCTCGCTCCAGGTGTCGTGAACGTGCATGTGGGCGGAGAATTAGACCATATAAGCAAGTCCGGATTGCTATGACCTCATAGCGGGCTAGGGGTGAAAAAAACGGTTTGAAACCTACTGGTGGAGGAGGTCTGAAATCTTGAAGAGCTTCTCACTAGCTGTACTATGAGACAGATGGACGCCGTTTTTTGCACTTTCTGGTATGTTTAAGGTGAGAACTCAACGTTGCAACATGATAGATAAGTCAGAAAACACTGAAAACCATGACACGGGCACTTTAAAGATTGCATAGGCTACACCAAGTCTTGTTAAAATTTCTAGTACTTAAAATACAACTCTTATTGTTAAAGGTGTGGTTTACTGAAAAAACTTTTTTTTCCCCATTTTTTTTCTGATTATTGGTCACTCTGAGCTTTTCATGATGGCTGAACATAAAAACAGTCTTCTACATGGATCTCCAGTGATTTCCTCAAAAAATATTTTCAGGTTGAAATGCTAGGATTTGAAAAACCTCGCAGATGTACGCGAATTGGCTAGATATTGATAGCCTCGTAAACTAGATTGTCAGTTTTGCTCTGCAGACTTTCCACATATGCACATTTATAGTCTGGCTTGCCAGGCTAATGCCTAGAGCCTTGGGGCCTTGTGTGGTCTCGGAGCCCCAATGGCTAGTAAAAAATATGTTATTTTATTTAAATTTACATGCAAGAATATTCTTAAAGTGAATTGACCCACAAAGTCTTAAGCAATGAAGATTTTTCACGATCTTGACTCACGTTACCTGACACTTGTTCATGTATATACTGTATCTTAAAACTGGTTTGAATATCGTAAAAACTATTTAGTCAAGAAAAAAAATGACATGGTTTCATGACAGTAATATTGTCTTTTGTTTTTATTTTAATTTCAGCCTAGAGTAATGATAGCATTGTTTATTCAAGCTGACAGAGGAATACAGCAGAGATGTAGCTTACATGCATAGAACCTACATAAATGTGACACTGCTTTGCCGCAACAGTCGGTGTTGATGTAAGTTTTTAAAATAGGAGCATTAAAAACCTGTTATTCTCTGCAAAAACAATGTGAACAAACCACATTTCTGACTGATTACAGAAAACATCACATCATTTAAAATATTGCAACATAAGAATAAAATAACTAAAAGTAAGAACTGATGACATCACACAGGTAATGTGCATACTCAACTTCTACCTCTTCAATAATGAACTATGTGCTTTAAATTGATATATATTTGCATTCCAAAATTTATGACTATCTAAAATATAATGCTCATGCTTTATTGAAGAAGATGAAGGTTTCTTCCCATTCTAAGTTAGTTGATTTCATCCCATGAGTTGTTTTCTTCGTCTTAAGTAGATCACAGAGTAAACAGCCAGGGCGACGATGAAAACAGTAAGAATAGCGATGCAGACGATGATGGCGATCATAGGTCTGCTATAAGTGAGCTGAGGTACAGCACCTGTTGGAGCAGGAATGAGGGAAACATTATGATTTAGGAAAACAAAGTGTAAATTAATTTTGTTTGTTAAAAACTGAGCAGGTACCAAGAAAGTAGTCCGTTAAAGATGATCCCCCAGACAAGCATCAGAGACAGCGGATTATTACCTTGAGAAGCCGAGGAAGTTGAAGTGCCAACTGAAAAACAAACCAACAAACATAGTCAGAAATAATAACGATTCATATATAATGATTTTAATTTGCCTTGGTTATTTTTCACCTGAAGAAACAACCGTTTTCTGCTCAGTCACATGTATTGCCGGAGAGGTGATTGTAGCGTTGGCCGACACGTCATCAGCCGCCGCTCTCTTTCTTCTGCCTGCGGGGGCGTTACAGTTCTACAAACAAGACAGAAACTAGACCTCAGAACAGCCTACCTATATAGCTTCTCAATGCTTGATGAACCAAAATGAGTCCAATTCACTCACGGGCAACAGAGAGCTACATTTGGCAACATCACAGAGTCTGGTGGTGCAGTGCAGGTAGAAAGTAGAAACTGACTGGTTTTTTTGCTCCACAAATCTGAAGGCCTCAAAGTTGAAATGTGCCGTCTGTGATATTCCATTGACGTCCACAATAGTCTGTGGATCACGTGTACACCTTGGTGCAGCAAAATTTGAATGGGATGTATAAATAGAAGAAGAACAAAGACCTTCTTCACAGAAAATAATCCCAAAATACATTAATTGTGGTATTTATGTTCACATTTATAACTCACCCTACAAAGAGGTCATAATAGGAACTTTGCATGGGTAATGGACTAGTTGTGGCATAGCATCTGTCCAGCAGCAAGTTGAACCTTTAAGAACAAGAGGTAGGATTTCAGTGGTATGCTTTGTATTTTAAACTGATGTGGTATCTTTTGAGTAAATTAATAAATTATAAGTACTTCGATGTTAGATTAGTAGCTTTAACTTCAACATAAATCTTGGTCTTAAGGTTGAGTCCAGTTGATGGAATTGTTAACAGCTGTTGATACAAGCTATCCTGTTTAAAGAAAAAACAAAAAATAATAAGTTGGGCAAAATAAAAATATTTATATCTTAATAACAACTAAGTATTTAAAAATATCGTACTTTGTACAGCTTCATACTCAGGGTGCTGATGAAGCTACCATTGTTGTCTTTCATGGCAATACTCACACCTGATCTGTAATTAATGATAAACAAAATTCATGTGATTTATGGGTATTTTATTGTGAATTAAATGTCCAGATGTAGTCCCAGTTGGCAGACTCACGCGCTGATCTGAGTGTTGTTGAGCAGGTACTGCAGTGGGTAGGCACACGAGAACCTGTACAGGATCTGCCGGCGGTAGGTGATCATGCCAATAGAGGGGTCAATACCTGTAATCGTGCCGGAGATGTTCACCGTCTGGATACTTGAGAAATCTGCCCACTGTCCACTTCCAACCTGGTCAGTTATCTGTTTAAATAAACAAAATGTGTTTCAGTGAAATCAGTATAAGTGCAGAGATCATTTTTCAAACATTTATTTTATTAAAAAGTACTGAAATCCAACTAATTAAATCAATGTTTCTGATTTTTACTGTTAAATCTTCCTAACTGCCACTAAACCAAGCTCTAAAATAAATAGAAAAATGCAATTAAAGTAAATACCTGATATATATTACCACAGCTTGAGACAGCAGTGTCATTTAAAGGGAATCTAAATGTCAAAACTGGTGGACTAGCAGTGAAGTCAGCTGTTCCGTAACACAGAGGGTTGCCGATCTGATTATTGAGGACTATCAGTGTCTCGTTGTACTGAGAGTTATAAATAGGACAAAGGTAGATGCTCAGGTCCATATACTGGCTGCTGCAGGTCACATTCATGTCTGAGTTTTCTAGGAGCATCAAAAAAAGAAAAAGAATGTAAATGAAAACAGAGGGAGGTGTGAGAAAATCATGTTAGATTATTGTATCATTAAAATGGTACGTACGTGGAGGTCTGTTAGTGGGATCAAGAGTGCACTGAGGTGGAGTCTGGGCATCAGCCTGCAGAAATAAACCAAGCAGGGACACAAGGATGGCCAGACTCCCTCTCTTCATTGTGAAACTGGAAAAGCAGAAAAACATGGAAACCATGGCATGTACCAGTTTCTTTTAGAGGACAGTTTGTTGAAAGAAAACTTCAATACAAAAAAAAACCCATTTCTTTTTTGGTGTTGCAAATTGTGAAGATGAAAGATTCATATACAAAGCACAAAGCAAAAATAATCGAGTTACATCAGCCCATAGTAGACTTTTAAGATGTTAAAACTAATAAAGATCTGGCATACTGTATACCGTTTACTACAATCTCGACTCAAAATGGATCTGTGCATGTTTAATTTTTGAAAACTGGATTATCTTCATAATCACATCTAGAATTCTGCACATCAAGAAAATATAACCTCGACATGATAGTAATGTCATATTTAATATAATAAAAGCAATAATAATAAATATGACTTTTAAAATTAAGACTTTTTTTCAACATAGGTAAAAAAGAACATTTAGGACTCACCTATAAGTCATCATGTTGTGCTGTGCTTTCGATCACCAAGTTCCTTTATTTATACAGTCGTCCTGACGTGGGTGTGAGCAGGAACACAATAAGTATCTTGACCTGGGCTTTGAATTTCATTTGTCTCAGTATTTAGCACATTATTTGATCCAGAAAAGATAAACAAGCATCTTTCTTTCTTTTCTATTTGGGAACACCCTGGAATCTTCCTGGAGGATATGGATAATGTTGCGGGGACATCTGGATTTCAGATTGCTTGTCCTAGTAATGTTATTGATCTTAGCAAGATCATTTTTAGCACTTAAAGATACGAGGAGCATTTGAGAAAGAGAACATTTTTTATTCAACACGACGTTGACTGACAGCTGACAATGCTGTAACATTTTGTAAAGTAGTTACACTTAATAAACTATCAATAAAATATTAAATTACCTAACAAAGTATCATGTCTCAAACTATGAGTCATTAACTCTGTTAGACCTTTAATATCAGATTGACTCTAGAAATAGGTTATTTTGGGGTAGCCAGGGAATCAACACTTAATACACTCAGAGGCAAAATATAGTTTTATAAAAATCTATTTATTACTGTATTTTCCTAACTTATTTATTTAAAATAAAACAAAACATTTATAAAAATGATTAGAGATGTTATAAAAGGGTCTAATTTAAGTTTATGAAAGAGTGTGAAGTTAAGTAATTATAAAGTTAACCTGGCTGAGTTGATTTTAGTTATTACTGATAATTGACCAATTATTATAAGCAATCTGACACCATTCTAATCAAAGGTCAGTGTACCAGACTTCAGCTCTTTGTGGGCTCAGGCTGTCTTGAGAAGTCTGTCTCAACGAGTTCAGAGGAAGTCCTTCCACGACTCGGATGGTGACCTGATGGTCTTGGTGATCAGTAGCACAGACGGAGACTGGTTCGAGGTAACTCTCTCTCTGGTAAAGCTGTTGACCTTGGCGAGCAGATGATGTTGAGTTTAATTTAGCAGTTCTGACAAACGAGCTGGATTCAAAATCATGGTTCTTCTCTGGATCAAATTAAAGTTCTAGCTGTTACAAAAAGGATGAGTCATCATAGGCCGTTAACCTGACCTGGGTCCAGAATCTGGTTTGATTCCAGACAGAAGGTTTTCAGTCGGCATGTTGGCAGAGACTGAAGAAACCCGGAAACACAAGTTTTTATAGAAAATAATAGAGCTGTGAATCTTTCAACAACTCACGATTCGATTTGATTCCGATTCTTGGGGTGACGATTTGATTCTGAATCAATTTTCAATCCTATGCGATTTTCGATTCTCGATCCAAATCGATTCTTGAGTCACATTTGATTGGCTCTTAGTAACAAAGGGTTCCAATTCCAGGATGAACTACTTTCCTCTATAAGTCAGAAAGAGCTATGAGAAATTGTTTTATTACTTTAAAGAAAACTGGTTGCATTTAATAAAATTCAGCTTTACAAGGTACAATCAAGTGATTCTAAAATTTTAAATGTACAAAGGTGATCTTTTGACAAAGAGGACAATTTTATTTTTGCTTATCTTGTAAACTTTAACATTTCTTTATGGTTACTTAATAGTAGCTTTGAAAGTGAGGCAGGAAAATACTTTCCAAGTTTGTGACAGCAAAGGTTAACATCCGATTCCTCAACCAGTAACTCCTTTCTCAGATTAAACCATTGACATGTTTTTATTTACAAAACTATTCTTGGTTTCCTCCCATCAAACCTACAGAATCCTCCAATAAACTACAGGAGGCTGCTGGTTCAGGTCGCATGACTTGTTCCTGTTGAACCAAAGATTCATACAGTTTGAAAACAATCATTCAGAACTTCTGCTCCTTATGGATGGAATCAGCTCCAAAACCAGCTGAACCTGAAGGGACTGGTTTCAGTGAATGAGTTTAAACAGGGTTTAAACATTTTAGACTCTCAGATATCTGAATGTAAATGTTCTGATCTCTGGTTTCTGTTACTGACTCTGCTCAGGGCCGTTGCTAGCCATTTGGGTGCCCCCCTCCCCTCCCCACACACACACTGCAGGAATGAACAACAATATAGTTTTTGGCAGTGTGTTTCTTACCTCTGTATGCTAGCAACAATACCAGACTAATATTATAGAATAGAATTACTTTATTAATCCCACAGTGGATAAATTCACTTGTCACAGCAGCATACACATGAGAATAAAAAGCAATTATCAGAAATATTCTACAGAAAATGTTATAAATACATTGAATGCTCTAAAACAGAGGTCAACAACCTCTAAGAGCTGTTTAATTGAGGGCTGAGATCTACCATTTAAAATTGCCATTTATAAAACTCTCTAAATTAAATTGTGAAAAATGTTTCCTTTTTTATTAACAAAGTTCATTTTAACAACTGTAATTCCGATTATTATTTGCTTGTTATATTATGTCAGAGGATGATGTTAACTGAAATATGACATCACTCTCTTAAAATCTACAAAAAGACCAAATTTATCAGAGACAGCTGTAAATAAAGCTTGATAAATTTCACACTGAAATTAACAAAGTACCACAAAATGTCACTAAAACAGGAACCAGTCAGTATTTGACAACCAGACTGCTGCTGGTCCTCAAAGCTGTCAGAACATCTGAGAAACATCAAGTCTTCCTCCTGATGCTTCTGGTTTACAGCTCATCTGACAACCTGAACTCAGTCATGTGTTTTGTTAAGGGACAATATGAGCTGAACTTTGACCTCTTCAATCAGACAAAAACACATGAATATAAATCTGCTGGACTCCAGTTAACTAACCAGGTGAACCACTTAACTAACCAGGTGAACTAGTTCACATTGTTTCCACTAACAAGTCCAGAACAAGGAAACAAACTGTAACCAGACTGAACAGTGTTTCATCTAAAACTATAAAAGCAGCTAATCAAGGCGATGCTGACTGGACTCCATCAGTTTCACCATGGTTTCATTTAGATCATGTCTGAGGGGAAACCCAGATCTGGATCCAAATCCATTCAGGTCTTTGTTGCTCAGTGGCAGGATGGTACTGATCTGTGCGCCGAGCTGACGTCCTGCGCTCTATAAAAATATGAATATATTGATATAACATGAAACATGACAGATAATACAGCATAATTAAATCGTCAATTAGTCATTTGATGTATCTAAGATTTAAAATAATGCATTTCAAATATGATCATTATGATTTAACCATTACTTTAAAAGCAATGAATTTTGAATAAATACCTTAGGTAAAACAATCACTTAAATTAATTTGTCAAAGTCTGTAAAGAGAGAAATTATTTTTATTAAAAAGAAAAGTCCTGAGTTTCTTCAGGGCGTCTGCAGCCTGGAAACACATCCAGTGGGATATATGGTGGACTCCTGGGTGGAGTGGAGAATCATGTGTCTCTGTTTTAATGGAAAATATTATCTATTTGGATTTATGATAATCAGGTTTCTGCTGATTGGCTTGGGTGGAATTCTGGCTTGTCGGAAAATTTGGGAGCTGGCGGGAGCAATTGGAAAACAACACGCTCTCCATGAGGGATGCTGTGAACACTCAGACTCGGGCGCTGATCAAGCTGAATCACAGGATAGCCGCTTTGAGCAGCGATCTGGCCGTGGTGACTCGTCCGTGGGACAGATAACAACTTGGAGGAGTGCTTAGCTCAGCTTGGTGGACACTGATTGACTCATTATTTTGCTGTTTGGACATGCTGGAGACTGCTAAAGACAGAGGATAGTTAACAAATGAATCTCAACCTGTCCCCAAAACCAATTCTGGAATTCGACCCCACTTTTCTCTCAAACTCCTCAGGAGAAAGATCCAGCTGGCTGCTTCGCCCTCTTCCCTCCCCGTCCCACAGGAGCTGTGAGCTCGTGGATCAGTTTGTGCTTACGTCAATGAGGAGCTCTATGGCTGTACTGGGAGGAAGGTCAAGGCTCACCTATCAACTGACGCAGCACGTATCCACAACATTGCACTGATGCACAAGCATCTTATTCTTCAACGTTCTCTTCACTCTTTGACTCCACCCCCACCCTCCTCGGTGCAGCTGGGGGTCAAAAGCCGCGCCGCAGCTTCCATCCGGTTTGCATGGAGATCCCAGTTCCTCCCACCCATCTCACATTTGAATTGTGATGTTATGTCTGAAAAGTGCTTCAATGTGCAAGGTGGTTTTTTCTGCATTAAGCAGAGCAGGGCTGGTAAACCACATTCAGGGGGGTGAAGTTTTATGACTGAGGTCTGGGATTTATCTGTCAATATTTTTAAGAGTTATAAAGCTTAAAATGATGAGAGGTCTCTTCTCATTACATAGGCATGAGGAAAAAAATTACCTATAACCGTCAATTTGATGTTCGTCAAAATAATTTATTCAATAAAAAAATAAATGACATGGGTTCTGGACAAAGTTATTGTTTTTTATATTTATTTATCAGCATAGAGTAATGTCAGCATTGTTTATTCAAGCTGAAGGGTAAAAGGTTGTTTACATGCATGGAACCTACATAAACAACTGCCTTGAAAAATGTAGGACAGTAAATTGTCATTCTACATGAATGTGACCGTCTGCTTAGCCGTAACAGATGTACGTTTTTAAAATTCTCTGCAAAAACAATTTGCAAGAACCACATTTCTGACTGATTACAGATGTCACATCATTTTAAATATTGCAACATAATAAAGTGATGAAATGTAAAAACTGATGACATCACACAGGTAATGTACATACTCAGCTTCTACCTCTTCAATAATGGACTACGTGCTTTAACTTGATATATATATATTTGCATGCCAAAATTTATGACTATCTAAAATATAATGCTCATGCTTTATTGAAGAAGATGAAGGTTTCTTCCCATTCTAAGTTAGTTGATTTCATCCCATGAGTTGTTTTCTTCGTCTTATGTAGATCACAGAGTAAACAGCCAGGGGGACGATGAAAACAGTAAGAATAGCGATGCAGACGATGATGGCGATCATAGGTCTGCTATAAGTGAGCTGAGGTACAGCACCTGTTGGAGCAGGAATGAGGGAAACATTATGATTTAGGAAAACAAAGTGTAAATTAATTTTGTTTGTTAAAAACTGAGCAGGTACCAAGAAAGTAGTCCGTTAAAGATGATCCCCCAGACAAGCATCAGAGACAGCGGATTATTACCTTGAGAAGCCGAGGAAGTTGAAGCGCCAACTAAAAAAGGAACTCACAGTGTCAGAAATAAAAACAATTTATATATAATGATTTTACTTTGCCTTTTTATTCAGTTTGCACCTGAAGGAGTTCCAGGTTTTTGCTCAGTCACATGTATTGCCGGAGAGGTGATTGTAGCATCGGGCGACGCGTCATCAGCCGCCGCTCTCTTTCTTCTGCCTGCGGGGGCGTTACAGTTCTACAAACAAGACAGAAACTAGACCTCAGAACAGCCTACCTATATAGCTTCTCAATGCTTGATGAACCAAAATGAGTCCAATTCACTCACGGGCAACAGAGAGCTACATTTGGCAACATCACAGAGTCTGGTGGTGCAGTGCAGGTAGAAAGTAGAAACTGACTGGTTTTTTTGCTCCACAAATCTGAAGGCCTCAAAGTTGAAATGTGCCGTCTGTGATATTCCATTGACGTCCACAATAGTCTGTGGATCACGTGTACACCTTGGTGCAGCAAAATTTGAATGGGATGTATAAATAGAAGAAGAACAAAGACCTTCTTCACAGAAAATAATCCCAAAATACATTATTTGTGGTATTTATGTTCACATTTATAACTCACCCTACAAAGAGGTCATAATAGGAACTTTGCATGGGTAATGGACTAGTTGTGGCATAGCATCTGTCCAGCAGCAAGTTGAACCTTTAAGAACAAGAGGTAGGATTTCAGTGGTATGCTTTGTATTTTAAACTGATGTGGTATCTTTTGAGTAAATTAATAAATTATAAGTACTTCGATGTTAGATTAGTAGCTTTAACTTCAACATAAATCTTGGTCTTAAGGTTGAGTCCAGTTGATGGAATTGTTAACAGCTGTTGATACAAGCTATCCTGTTTAAAGACAAAACAAAAAATAATAAGTTGGGCAAAATAAAAATATTTATATCTTAATAACAACTAAGTATTTAAAAAAATCGTACTTTGTACAGCTTCATACTCAGGGTGCTGATGAAGCTACCATTGTTGTCTTTCATGGCAATACTCACACCTGATCTGTAATTAATGATAAACAAAATTCATGTGATGTATGGGTATTTTATTGTGAATTCAATATCCAGATGTAGCTCCGGCCAGCAGACTCACACGCTGATCTGAGTGTTGTTGAGCAGGTACTGCAGTGGGTAGGCACACGAGAACTTGTACAGGATCTGCTGGCGGTAGGTGATCATGCCGATAGAGGGGTCAATGGCTGTCACCATGCCGGAGATGTTCACCGTCTGGATACTTGAGAAATCTGCCCACTGTCCACTTCCAACCTGGTCAGTTATCTGTTTAAATAGACAAAATGTGTTTCAGTGAAATCAGGATTAGTGCAGAGACTGTTAAATCTTCCTAATTGTTCTTACATCACTCAACAAAGCTCTGAAATAAATATCAAAATACAATCAAATTAAATACCTGATATATATTACCACAACTTGAGAGGGCTGTGTCATTTAAAGGGAATCTAAATCTCAGAACTGGTGGAGAAACAGTGTAGTCAGCCGTTCCGTAACACAGAGAGTTGCTGCTCTGACTATTGAGGACCATCAGTGACTCGTTGTACATAGCGTTATAGATGGGACAAAGGTAGATGCTCAGGTCCATGCACTGGGTGCCGCAGGTTACATTTATGTCCGAGTTTTCTAGGAGCATCAAAAAGAAAGAATGTAAATGACGCAGTGGGAGGTTTGAGAATAAACATCTGAGGAATGTATCAGAAAAACGGCACATACGTGGAGGTCTGTTAGTGGGATCAAGAATGCATTGAGGTGGAGTCTGAGCATCAGCCTGCAGAAATAATCCAAGCAGGGACACAAGGATGGCTAGAATCATTGTCTTCATTGTTCACCTGTGAGAAAGCAGCAAAACAATAATTGGGGTGTAGACGATGATGGTTTAATCATCACAAAGAAAAGCTAAAGAGCTCCATCAGTCAATTATAGTTTGAAGAAGTCACAGAAATTAAAAACAGATATCTAGGCACCTAAAGCATCTTTTAATTTTAACTTGTAAAAACCGACTCCTTAATGTAAAATTACTGCTATAAATCAAATTCAGTTGCAGCTCAAAAATCAGATGATTAAAAGTCACATTCAAAATTTTGCACTTAAAATGTGCAGCAAATAGTTATGGTTTAGTTTTGTCAGAAAATAAATGTTCTACTTAACTATAATAAAGAAAATTTAAGATTTTGTTCTTGCAATTTGGTAAAACCATTAAACTGTAAAATAAAAAAATATTTATTTTAGAACTCACCTGTATGTCTTCCTTTAGTGCTGTGATCTCAGTGATGATCAGAACCCTTCATTTATACCATCGTCCCCACATGGGCGTGAGAGGAAACACAATAGAGAAACCTGAACTGGGCTTTGGATTTCACTTATCAGAATTTTGAACATATTGTTTGATCCTGGAAAAATACATTTTGTCTTTTATGTTGTTTAGCTTTTATGAACATAATTTTTCAGGTGTTAATTAAATGTGGACAATTTTGTCAGGAAATGTAAATTTAAAAATCCATAATTTTGGGGGGTCATTGCTTTAGTTTTATACTGTATCTAGATGCCTACAGATTGGCTGTTTCTGTAATATTATTGATTTTAGCAAGAGAAGCTTAATTTAGAACTTGAATCTAAAAGGAGTTCTGCAAGTTCTGGAACCAAATTGTGTTTTTTTGTTGAAAGCTAATTTATTTAAAGTCCTAGCATTCCTTAAATAAATACATATTGCCTACCTCCTTTTATGCCAGAGATTGTTTGGTCAAATCACTAAAATGTCGTTAAGGGGGATCGTTAAGGGGGATTTCATGCTATATTGCAAGATCTGGTATTATACATGACCATTGGCTACACCAGATTTTAGCT
The DNA here is from genome assembly GCA_006937965.1 of Callopanchax toddi. Classification (NCBI taxonomy): domain Eukaryota; kingdom Metazoa; phylum Chordata; class Actinopteri; order Cyprinodontiformes; family Nothobranchiidae; genus Callopanchax; species Callopanchax toddi. The sequence goes on from SSNR01000532.1 coordinate 170,337, forward strand.
CAATATTTGTAAAACTGACTAAGTTAGAACAATTTTTGTGTTTGTTGATGCTAATAGCTGTGGTTTTCATCTTGAACTGGGCTGACTTCAAACAGTTGTAGATGAACACCTAATAATTATTTAAGAGAGATTGATTTAAATTTTTGGAGAAAAACTATCATATACTTTTTGTGCATTGAAGGTGGGCAATAAAAATGTATTTAATGGCAAATATGTGAAAAAAAAAATCTTTTTTTTGGTGTGTTTTTGCATGGATTACAGGAAAAAGTACTTGAGTTAGAGATGTTAAAACTAACATATAAACACTGAACATCCATAACAGATGAGGGACGATAGATGCATGGATGGATAAAAGAGAGAACAATACAAACAAACAATGGTGTAATTATCTGAGGTTCATGAAAGTCCAAGATCGGTGATTTGATCTCAAGTGTTTATCTTCGAGATCTTTTCAGATGATAAAAGTCTCACCCTTGTTTGTGAAGGTCCATGCTTTGTATTTGATCATTTTGGTCACAGCCTTAGGCTGTAAATTTTAAATAGAAAATGTGACTGCTGTTTTGTACACTCTGCATACAAAAGACACACCTAAGAGAAATTCTAAGACTTTTGTAAGACATCCTGACACGAAAGGGGTTCGAGGTTCCCTAAAGGACACCACCACAATACACCATGAGGACACAGCCATGAATAAGATCCCCGATTGATTACTTGAGGCGTATCTATGTCAAATGCCTGTTTAAATCACTTCATTATTGTCAATAAACAGTAATTGTCTCCCCGTGATGCTGTTAGTGTTACTAAGGACACAAAACTTGCCGACACCTTTGGGAAATCCTACAAAGGGGATACAGGCTGGTGCCAAATTTGGGTCAGGATCTCCACTCAAGAAGAAACATGATCCATACTTGCATACTTTTATCTCACTTTTGTGAACAGATGTGGGGTTTTTTTTTGTATAAAACACGTTTGCATAAACAATTAGAAAAAGTTTGGAGGGTCGTCATCAAAAAATTAGAAAATACATTTAAAAATGTTAAACTGGTTTTTTAATAACCATAAAATTCTATGTAAATAACAATTTTATGTGAAAATGACTGCACAAAATTAAACATGGGAAAGTAGCTGTGAATATGATTTTTATATTGTTTTTAAAACATTTTGTGAGTTTTGATCTGGCACCATTCATCCTTCACGTTCCATAAACAATTAACTGTGATGTGTCTTATGTTTGAATGGATTTCAGTCAGAAATATGAGCAAGATGACTTCTAATGACAACAAAAACAAGTATTAGGGTTTACAATAAAGCAGCTATTACACTGACCTGTGACAGGAAAGCCGTCAGTATGTGCGCATTCATGGGAGACTCTTGGGAGTAAAACTAGGAACATGCAGATAATGTTACCCAACACTATGTTCTCCAGTTCTGGTCTTTTGGGGAAACTACCCTGCATGTTTTGGGTGTTTTCCTGTTGGCTCCAAAGCAAAGAACCGGAGAGTCCGAACATTTTCCCTTCTATTGGCTCTAAAGCAAAGAACGGAGAGTCCGAACATTTTCCCTTCTATCGGCTCTAAAGCAAAAAACCGGAGAGTCAGTGTTGCCAGATTGGAAATGTTAAAGTATCGTACCAGGATCTTAAAATTATCATATTTTAAGAAAAATTATTGTACACTACTAAGTTACAGCCTTAACCCAGGTTTTAATATCAGTATATCAAACACTGTGCAAAATTATAATCTTTAAAGTAGTTTTAGCTTTAAATAATCTAACACAATGATTTAAACAAGCATCTCTTACACAAATTCCATACCACAAAGGGCTCAAATTATCGTATTTATGGAATTATTGATCGTACAGAGTGCTAATTTATCCTACAAATATGATAATTATCGTACATCTGGCAACACTGCCGAGAGTTCAAACATTTTTCCTTCTATTTGCTCTAAAGCAGGGATTTGTAAAGTGTGGTGGGGTGCGTGAGCTGCCACTAGGGGGTGCTCAAGAGAAAAAAATGTAACGGCGGAAAAATGTAATAATTACACTTTTACAGTGTTCCCCCCCACACACACACACACACACACAATAAAGATGATAGACATTTTATATCATTATGGTGTGGAGCTGTGGGACATAATTTGGATGAATTTTGAGTTTTTCTGTCAATCATGTGAACTCCTTCGGGCAGACCTTTATTTTGAAGGTGAAAACCTTCACTGTTAGTTCTGGGGCAATGTTACGCAGAGCTGCAGGACTGTTTACCTCATCAAATGGATATTATTTATTCAAAGAATCCTTCTTGACACCTTGTGACAACTCTGCCGATTGATTCCATATGTGTCCTTATTTAATCAACTCCATTGTGAGTCGTTTCTTTTGTCTCACTAAAGATGTGGCACTACATTCAACCGCCCATGAGCTAATGGAGCTGGGTTTTAATTTTTGCATCATTTAAAAAACACTAAGCAGAAGTTAAGTGAACCGTCAGCGTAATCCAGTGTAGTAACTGTGCACCTGCCCTGCTCGCCTCCTGAGCAGCATCCCCCCCACACATACGTCTTTATAAAATGCGTGCAATCACACGGAAATGCCAGACAGGTGCGCTGGTGCATTCAAGGACGGTCGGTGGCGCAAAACTCACAGTAACCCCCGATTACATATAAAAAAGCGTTTTAATTATTTAACACTCAAAAGTATCAAAAATTGGGAGCATTAACGATTTGTAGATACCAGGAATTGGTTCAAAGGTACCCATCCCAAGGGGGATTGGGGGTGCATGAACACAGCTGGGACATAGAAGGGGGTGCGCTGCAAAAAAAAAAGTTTGGGAACTGCTGCTCTAAAGCAAAGAACTGGAGAGTCCAAAAATGTTTTATTCAACTGGCTCTAAAGCAAAGAACCGGAGAGTCCGAACATTTTTCCTTCTATTAGCTCTAAAACAAATAACACATTTGCTAAACCAAAATACATTTTTTTTTAAATATGAGCAACATATACTGCAGACAGGTGAAAAAATACAGCTCCTAAATGTAAAGCTTTAAATTTCCACCCAAAGTCATTAAATTTCCACCCAAAGTCATTATTTACCGTATTTTCCAGACTATAAGTCGCACTTTTTTCCATAGTTTGGCTGGTCCTGCGACTTACTGTATATACCAAAGTATATAATTTTGATTAATTTTGTCACTTTCACGCCTAAAACCGCTAGATGGCGCTCTATGCCTGTGTACCAATCAGCCGCCATGCTTGGTTGTAATATTACCGCAATACTGGACTTGTGAATGAAGATCACGCTTTGTCGCAACAGAGGGAGGTGTTGCTAATAACGTAACTGACCCCCGACTGGAAAAAGTGCTCGCGCTCAGACTGTTCTCTGCTCGCGCTCAGACTGTTCTCTGCTCGGGCTCAGACTGTTCTCTGCTCGCGCTCAGACTGTTCTCTGCTCGCGCTCGCGACTGAGCGCGAGCAGAAAGCAGTCTGAGCGCGAGCAGAGAACAGTCTGAGCGCAAGCAGAGAACAGTCTGAGCACGAGCAGAACGCATACTGAGCGCAAGCAGAGAACAGTCTGAGCGCGAGCAGAGAACAGTCTGAGCGTGAGTAGAAAGCATACTGAGCGCAAGCAGAGAACTATGGAGAGAAAACAGTCTCAATATATCTGTGCGTGTGTACTATTTGATTTGTAACTTGTGTTAACCTGTCTGTGTGTAACTTTGGGTAGTTGTAGTTGTACAACATGATTTGTAACCCGTAAATTACATTTTGTGTGTAACTTTGTGTACTTGTAAATGTGTCTTTAAATGCACACACAAATATCAACAAATCATGATTGTTAGAGCCATAATTAAGATTTTTTGAAATTACATTTAACGATTTAGTCTTATTTTGAAATGCAAGCTTTTATTTTGAAATGCTACTTCAGGTTTAGCGTATGTTTTATGTTTAAGATAAAAGGTGAACGGTGGAGACATGCAGTAAAGTCACGGAGCAATATAGTTTTTGACCGTGTGGACTATGAGTTTAATGGAAACTAGGAAACCAAAGAAACAGGTTAAATAAGAAGTCAAGGAATGTTTTTTTTTTTTTTTTTTTTTTTTTTTAATCTTCAATTTTTTCTACATAAAGTTCATTGTTGAAACGCATGGTTTGCACGCGTCCTCTACTTTTCAAGAGTGGCTTTAGGATGACACAGATATTGGATCTGCTGCCATAACAATGATTACAAAAAATATTTAAATATAGACAAATAAAAATTACACAAACATTTAAATTCCACACACAGATTTTTTACCTTCAACCTCACAAATCTAATAATTACACCTACAAATAGTTAAATACATGTGTACAAATCACCTGTTACACACAGACAAAACTACATTTACACACAAATCAGTTTACAAGTGCACAAAGGGTTTTGAGACTCCTTTCACGCTTCCGGGAGCTCCACAGATTCGTGCGTAAGTGGTGCGTTTAAATGCTGGTGGAAAGCTGGGTCATTTGAATTTTCTTCAGAGTCTAGTGTCTTCCTTCAATACCTTTTGCCAGAGGGGCATAGACGTTTTTCTGTGTAATAAATAATATCTCAGCACACCTTAGTTCTAACACATATATCTTTATTTACTTATTATTCTATAAATGTATTTAAACAGTTAAATAAAACGACCACTAGGTGGTGTAAAGGTCTGTTGGCTGTCTGATGAACACAGGCAGCCTCAGCCCTTGAAGGCAGCCAGAGGCAGGACGATGGCTGGGAATCGCGGTGGTCTCCTCTCTGAAGTAAGTACAAGTTACAGCTGCACTCTTTGCTAGCTGATTATAATCATACAGCCTGTCATGATTTTTAGATCATTGACCGTCCACCTCACATTTCTCTGTTAGCAGGAGCTAATGTGAGCTGAGCTGAGCTAATTTAGCAGTTGGTAACTTTTATTTAATCTTTGTATTTAGTGTCAGTACGGTTTAATTTGGCATTTTCTTGATCCATGAGCGTTAATGATCACCAAGCTAAGCTCTTTTTATTATGTAAATGGCAACTTGTGTAGCCCTTAGCCACGATCAGGAAAGTAGGAAGCTATCCCACCAAGTCGAGTTTTGCTGTTCTGTCTTTAATGACAAAACCATTTAATGACCCATTTTTAAAAAAAAGTCAATCACACACATATGCTTACAGTAAAACAGTAAAATAGTAGCCTATAATGTAAACGAAAAAGTAATGGCATTGTTTCCCACTTCACTAACAAGTTAAACTTAAAGCAGCACTCCGGAGGATTTCATCAGGAGAGCAGTTTTTGAATCTAGCGTCCAAAGGCTCCTCCTCAAAACATCTCGACACGCGCGTCCGGTCGCGTGTGCGCGCGTGCACGCGGCGCATATACTTCGGACATGAACTGTACCGCTCAATGTGTAGGGTTTAATCACTCACAGTTAATCTTATTCCAACAATACTACGAGGGTCTGATGAGCCCTCTCTGTCCCTGCTGCTTCTGATATTAGCTCTGTTAGCAGAGAGCTGCTGCTGGACTCTGAAGCTGAACTTGACTCGGCCCTGGATGAACTTTCTGACCAAAATAAACACATAATCCTGTCAAGCCTTGCCATTCTGTGAGGTGAAAGGTTTAAAAATAAAAATAAACCCGTCTTTAGCTGGAGAATGGGTAGGTTTTTAGTAGAAATGAGCCGTGGGTCCTCAGTGAACGGCTGAGACGGCAGAGAAACACACGGAGCGTCCTGTACGACAGCGCCCCCTACTGGTACAGGTTTGGTCGATGCGCGTGCATGTTCAGACAATGCAGAAATTTGAATTTCATTGGCTGAAAAATGTCGGCGGCAAGAAATAATGGAAAGGGGTCTCTAGGAGGAAGGAGGGTCTTCATCAGAATGACAGATGTTGTGGAACTCAACCCATAGATCATAGTTTAGACCTGAAATATCATTTAAAACATTTAGAAAACTTTGATACAGAGAAAAATGCTCCAGAGTGCCGCTTTAATGCACTGTGAATTTGATGATGCTCACAGCCAAAATAGGTATAAAATATCAATACCAGAGGGGCAACCAGTTACTGATTTGGTACAATGTGATTTTTTTTTTTGTGTATAAAACGAGCTAATCTTGATGATTCAGTCACCAACTCCCCTCTCTCTCTCTCTCTCTCTCTCTCTCTCCCTCTCCAGAACAGCGACTTTGCTAAGAACCGGAAGACCTTCAAAATAAAAGCCCCCACAGAAAAGCCCTTTACATTATATTGTACTGATGTGAATAATAACAAGTAAATAAAGATATATGTGTTAGAACTAAGGTGTGCTGAGATATTATTTATTACACAGAAAAACGTCTATGCCCCTCTGGCAAAAGGTATTGAAGGAAGACACTAGACTCTGAAGAAAATTCAAATGACCCAGCTTTCCACCAGCATTTAAACGCACCACTTACGCACGAATCTGTGGAGCTCCCGGAAGCGTGAAAGGAGTCTCAAAACCCTTTGTGCACTTGTAAACTGATTTGTGTGTAAATGTAGTTTTGTCTGTGTGTAACAAGTGATTTGTACACACGTATTTAACTATTTGTAGGTGTAATTATTAGATTTGTGAGGTTGAAGGTAAAAAGTCTGTGTGTGGAATTTAAATGTTTGTGTAATTTTTATTTGTGTGTGTTTAAATATTTTTTGTAATTATGATTTGTTGATATTTGTGTGTGCATTTAAAGACACATTTACAAGTACACAAAGTTACACACAAAATGTAATTTACGGGTTACAAATCATGTTGTACAGCTACAACTACCCAAAGTTACACACAAACAGGTTAACACAAGTTACAAATCAAATAGTACACACGCACAGATATATTGAGACTGTTTTCTCTCCATAATTCTCTGCTTGCGCTCAGTATGCTTTCTACTCACGCTCAGACTGTTCTCTGCTCGTGCTCAGACTGCTTTCTGCTCCTATGGCGTTTATTCGGTTCCAAAAGTCGGGCACGCGCATTTTGAGCGCGCGCACAGCACACCGAGCGCGTACACTAAACACCGCGCGCGCAAACGGGAGACGCGAGAGGAAAGTTGGAACTCGTGAGTGAAAAATTACATCGTGAGAGGATGTTTGTGCACTGAGAGCGAGCACACAGTATCTGTGAGCACTGACAATCAAACACAGCGTGCACGTAAAGCCATCGAGCATGCGGCAGCGACGAGCCTGCGCTCGTCTCTCTCACTGCGCGCTCAGTTCCTTTTTCTGCTCGCTGTCTGTAGAAGACTTTTGAGACTCTGGAGGCGGGACCTGAGGCTTCTGAGCTGTGTCCTCTGATTGGTCAGTTTATGAACTCTACACCCCCTCCCTCCCTGGTCAGTACTCCGGTCTTACTGTGGATTTTATAAGAGAAAAGTAGCTTCAAAATATGACTAAAGTTACCACCAGCGACATTAATCACATTGTACAACTGGAAAGTCCTTCCCCGAGAAGCAGAAGGAGAGATGATTCAAGTTGTATCCATTTACATCGACAACGAGGTAGGTAAACAATGTCCTTAGCTATTAGCTAGCTAGCAGAATCGCTAGCATTCCTAGCCATTTTAAAAACTTTATAATCATTTTCGAAATGATTCAGTGATTATTTTAAAAGACTCCACGTTTCTATCATGTTCATGTTAAGGGGATTGATGATTCTATGCTGGGTTTATTTAAAAACAGCTTGGTGTGCACGTTGTGTTGCTGAGCTTCTGACTGCAGATAGCTGCATAGCTAACTGCTAACCCTGCTGTGTGATCATAGCCTAGTGAACTAGACC
>SSNR01000532.1:178126-286582 GCA_006937965.1 Callopanchax toddi
TTATGATGATCAGTATATATTAAAGAGTGAGTAAACTGAGACAGACGGTGATCACGGCAAATACAGGAACTACAGTGATTGATTTTTTAAAATGTAATTATTACATGCAGATTAACATTATTACATCTAATAAATCTGGTCTCAGCTTCCTCATATCTTATATCTTAAAGTTGTGCATTAAATGGTGAATAACTATTGATTTTATTGTGTAGGTTGTCTTTGAGGACCACCCATCAGTGGACACTGCAAAGGCAGAATGTTCCTGTGTGGGCGGAGCACCACTGTAACCATGATGCTGCTGTTATTATGGACTGAGCACTACTCCACCACCACTTCCAGATTCCCCTCCACCCAACTCTTCAAGATGTTTCTCTCTAGTTTTCTCTCCTTACAGGTTCATGAAGCAGTTTCTCAAAGAAGAGCAGTCTTGTAGTCATGAATTCCAGCCAGACAATGATGGTTCTCCGATGGTCCAGGTTTCACTGCAGTCTCTTTTAAAGTACTTTTTAGATTCTGTACAGCTTGCATTTTTCAACACCTCACTGTGTTGTTTACAGATTTTATTGTAACCAAAGTTTTTTTTTAAGTCACCTGGGTATACAGTACAAAAACCACCTGTCCACTTTGATCTTGTTTTAGAAGACACAACATTCAGTTCATCATTAACGTGATAGAACTTTGACAATATAACTAAATTTTGTTAAATAAACAGGTTTTTTTACCAATAATTTGTTTACGTGAAGATTTAATTAAAATTTCTACAACAAAAATAATAGAGGATAATTAAATCTATGTTTCTAGCTGAAGCTTTGCTTCGTCTTTCAGTCTTTCTGTCCTTTAGCCCCTTAACGCTGCCATTCCTGAGCCAAGGCTCTAGAATAAAGCTGAACTTTCTAAAGCTGTGAATTAACCTGCATTCATTCTCCTGTTGTGGATGTGTAGAAATAGATTAAAAGGTTTGTCTTCCCGGGGCATTTAATGCATTAACTACTATACACAAAATTCTAATCTTTCTTTCAAACACATCATGTTATTAATTAGTGAATTTTGTGTAATATGTCAAAAAAATGATTTCTTATTCTTAAACCTAAAAAGAAGTTGCTTATTGATGATTGGTGGTGAATCACTCTTAATCAATGTTTACAATTTCAGCTTCTATCTTAGACATTCTAAATGAATCCTGGATAAGGTTTGGATTTGAGGCGAGGCTTAGTGGTAGTGGTTTGGGTTTAGGGTTGGATAATGTTATCAATTAAACACAATCAGGTTTCATGAGGTAACAGCTCTAATTATATTCAGCTTGTTATTGATAAACTGGTTACCCTCAACTGATTAATGTTTTCTTTATTTTTATAAAGCCTGAGCACATCTCCAGGTTTGAGTTTACTATCTGAGAACAGTCATTATAAAAATGAGAACATTTGGTGTGTCTCAAACTTTTACCTAATTTTGTGTAAAATGAAAAAGAAACTGAATTTATGGATTCAAAGACACTCGTCTATAAGGGGTAGAATACCACATTCTAAAGCAGAGGACATCTCCAGACTCACTCACACTGCTGTCTGAATAGATGTGGACAAAACACCATAAAGACACCGATCACATGCTCTGTAAGTTTGAGAACAAAACCCACGTTAGAACGTCTGTCTTAATGAACACCTCTAACAAGGGAGGACTCTATTATTTTGACTTCAGTTCATTAAATATGTTCAAGATTGATTAGGTAAAACATAGTGTAAAAAATCTCTCCTCATTTTGGCATTTTATTCCTAATTAAGTTTAATCAAATTGGTGACTTAAAATGTGTTTTTTTCTGTGTAATTATACTAATTATAATAGTAACTATTACAGTAATTATGGTATTGAGCGGATCCCAGTTTCTTTCTCAAACTGTACTATAAACATTATTGCCCTCGTCTCTTATTTGCAAACTTTTTTTTCTCAAACTAAATTTGTCATTTGGAACAAACAGGATGTGATTTACAAAATAAAAGATTTTTTTTTTTAAATTAGTTCAAGAATGACATCATATTAATAAGTCAATAAGAATATCTTAAAGACGCCAGTGAGCCCCAAACAGTATGTGATTGTTTCCTATGCTCCTCCTACAGGTGATCTGGTGACAGAGCTTCACCCTTCATGTTCTGCTACGCTGCTGCCTCTGCTTCATCCTGACACTTCTGTTGGAGAGTTTTCATCTTTAGCCTTCAAATATAAAAGAAGCATTTGCAATGTATTCCTAATAACTGTCACCTTTATGATTCTTGATCAGTGTTATCCAGTAAAGTAATTTCTTGCTAAATTAAAAGGTAGATATATTGAAAACGCATGTACTTTTAGTAACATGCATCCAGAGACATCCCTTCATCTGTTTAGGGCCACATGTGAACACAGTGGTAAAATGTGGAGAGGAGTTATTTTGGACAACATTGATGGAAATTGTTCAAAATTTTAAGGATGTCATTTCATTCATTATAGATGGAAAAAACAACCATTATTACTTTGTATTCAACTTTTTAATATCCAGATTTTATATTAAGAAATGCAAAGTAAATCTAAACCTTTTTCTGTGTCCTCAGAAAGGAAATGCATGATTATATAAAATATCTACCTCCTGTAACAATAAGGCTAACAAACAGCTACAATATTCTCCAGATATGGCATTTCCTGATAAAATCATTTGTTTGTCTGTGTGTGTACACAAACATTTGTGTATATATTTTTTATTTACTCATGTTATTAAAAAAAAAAAACTGTCACTGGTTGTTGTTGGGGTTTTTTTTTCATTTCAGAGCAATAGATGTAATTTTATTGTTGTATCCTAACTTAAATAAAGTAAAAAATATATCTGTCTTAGTGCATATTTATTCAGTATCACCAAAAATATAATTAAAATATTTATATATATATATGTATATATATATATATATATATATATATATATATATACATGTATATATGTATATATACATGTATATATGTATATATATACATATATATATGTATATATACATGTATATATGTATATATATACATATATATATGTATATATACATGTATATATGTATATATATACATATATATATATATGTATATATATACATATATATATATATGTATATATATATATATATGTGTGTGTGTTTGTGTTTAATCCAAAAAAGGGTTTTAAATAAAGGCAACTGTACTATTTGGTTCTTTTTATTTAAAACCCTTTTTTGGATTATCATGACCTGGATGACTGAGAACCTTCACCAGCATATGTGTGTTTAATATTTCTGAGTGACAACTTCAACTATCTATACCAGTTTGTTGCGGTAGCACCCAGATTTGTTCTCATAAATCAACAAGAAGAGGCCTGGGCTCCGGAAAGGGGGGAGGTGAAGACTTGAACTGACCAATCAGAGTTTTTCAGCTCAGAAGCCTCAGGTCCCGCCTCCAGAGTCTCAATATTCTCCTGCAGACGAGCGAGCAGAAACAGAAACTGAGCGCGCAGTGAGAGAGACGAGCGCAGGCTCGTCGCTGCCGCGTGCTCGATGGCTTTACGTGCGCGCTGTGTTTGATTGTCAGTGCTCACAGATACTGTGTGCTCGCTCTCAGTGCACAAACATCCTCTCACGATGCAATTTTTCACTCACGAGTTCCAACTTTCCTCTCGTGTCTCCCGTTTGCGCGCGCGGTGTTTAGTGTGCGCGCTTGGTGTGCTGTGCGCGCGCTCAAAATGCGCGTGCCCGACTTTAGGAACCGAATAAACGCCATAGAGAGTCTTCAGAAGACTAACAAATGTTGCAGAACCCTACCCATATATCATAGTTTTGAAACATTTATAAAACATAGAAATAGGCCTGGACGATATAGAAAAAAAGCCTATCGATAAAACAAAATTCATATTGATCGATAATTGATATCATTGAAAATAATAAAACATGTAGAAAATATATTATAAGTGCAGCAACACAAAGGAACTAGGACCGGCAGAGAAGCGAAACCGGAACGGAGCGATACTGGCAGAGCGGGACCGGATCCTCGTGGCTAGCAGCAACATAGCTCTGTGTTAGCTCCCCTCTGGGACTATTATGGTGGCGGTTCAACTGAGCCATAACCCGGTGTGTGTGTGTGTGTGTGTGTGGCGCGGGGCATTTTTTCACCATATTTCCTTTTGTATTAATATAATGTATTTTTAATAAAGGAATCATGTCTCCACTTGCCTTTGGTTGAACCCTTATGAGATGAACTAGTGAGAAGTTTGTGCGCGCTACCGTTCAAGGCTGCAGATATTTGAAGCGCCGAGCGCTTCGCTAGTAGTATAATGCCTTACATTTAAAAAACATTTGACTTTTAATCTCAGTTGAGCAGAAATTTTCTGGTTGGCTGTTATTGTTGGTTCTCTCTTTATTTGCTCCCACTTGGCTCCATCCTTAGAAAACATGGCATTGTTATGCTGATGATTGTCAAATTTATGTTCCTCTAAAAAGAAAAAACGCATTCTGTTGTGTCACTAATTAAATATCTTAGGGCCTGGAAAGCTCTGAACTTCCTAAACAATGAGGAAAAGACAGAAGTGTTATTTTTTTAGCAGCTCTACTGAGACTCCCAGTGTGGATCTAGGTTCTTTGGCTCACTATTGTAAACAAACCATCACAAACCTAAGGGTCAAGGTGGATGATGAACTTAAATTTGACACTCACATCACGTCAGTGGTTAAATCCAGCTGAGGCAGCTGGCTAAAATAAAACCCATTCTCTCCAGGCAGCAATTTGAAACTGTAAACCTGCTCTTATCTCCATGATCGGCTGGACTACTGTAATGCTCTGTGTGTACAGAGGTCAGCGCTTCTGCCATCACCCGTCTCCAGAGGATGTACGTAAAATGCTGCAGCATGTCTATTAACAGGCACATGTCTGGCATGTCATGATAAACACGTCCCTCATTTTAGCGTTACTCCACTGGATACCCATTCATTTTAGGATTAATTTTAACGTTCTCTGACTTGCTTTGAAAGCCCTCCATGGCCTCGCCCTGTCCTACCTCTCTGGGCTGCTACAGCCTGATGCCCCTGACCTCTCAGTTCAGCTGATCAGGTGCTCCAGGGGGCTCCTAGGACTCAGCTAAAGCTCAGATTGTGCTTTTGCTGTAGCAACTCCTTTCTTCAGCTTGGCTTTTAGCACCCAGTAAGATGTTGATTCTAGTTGTTTTAGTTTATGTTATGTTGTTGTAACTTCTTTTATCATAGGGCTGTGTTATATGTTTTATGTCTTTTGTTTTTATTCTTATTTTTCTGATCTTTTTAGAACTGCTTTTAATTAATTATTTTGTTTTGCAGTTATTAATGTGTCTTTTACTGTTTCTGTACAGCACTTTGGGATTTTTATCTTAATAAGTGGTTGTTTACTTATTTTATGTTACACGGATGCTGCTTTATTATTAACTTATTTTGCCGTAAAGCCCTTCCTGTGCTGGTTGTTTAAAGTGCTTTATAAATAAAGCTGGATTATATTAGATTATTTAGGTGTTTACTTTTATGTGTGTGTATGTGTCAGACCATACCTTTTGCATCAGTCCAGACCATATCTTTTTCTTTTCTTTTCTTTCTTCTGCAACTTTATACGGTCAAATGTACTGCAAAGTATTGAAGTGTTTTGTTTAAATGGTACAATGGCGATTTCAAAGAACTATTGACTATAAGTAGACCACACTGTGCTATGAGTTACACCTGAGCAGTACTAGAATTATAATATGATGTGAAAGTATCACAGGAGAAGCCCTTCTTGAAAAAAGACATATTAGGGCGGATGTACTGCATTGTAAAGGTAAGCTGATCCCAATGTTAGGTTTAAAACTAGATCAAGACCTAATTGATGTTAAACAGTTCATGTTCTCAATCTCTACATTTATTATGCAGACTATGCATCTGAAATGAAAAGTGTTGCAGCTGCAGCTATTTAGGGTTTTTTGGTTTAAACATACTGTATATGCTAAATAATCAGTCATACTTTACACTGATGCAGGAGAATGTTCTGGTTCTTCAGGACTTGACTGCAGCTTTCAATACTGTTGACCATAACATGTAACTTGATAGGCTGAGACTTGGGGTAGGCCTATCAGGATCGATGCTGGAGTGGTTTCCCTCATAGCTGTCTTGAGTTTTCCTTATCTGTGGTCGTTTCCACATACAGGGCCTTCTCTACCTCCCTTGTCTCAGGGATACTGCTAAGTTGAATTCCATTTTCTCCCACTCTAAACTGGAAATTATTATCCATGCTTTCATCTCTTCTTGTTTGGACTACTACAACTCACTCTTCACCTGTCTTAACAAAACTTCCTTATATCGGTTTCAAGTTGTTCAGAATGCTTGTGCTAGGCTTCTGACCAAGTCTTCTGACCTCACCCACATCACCCTGCTACTCTTCCAGCTTTACTGGCTGCCTGTAAATTCCAGAGTTCATTTCAGGATCCTGGTTCTGGATTTTAGGGCTCTACATGGACAAGCACTAGCATACAGTACATCAGTCACCCGCAGCAGGTCCCTGAGGTTCAGTAATCAAAGCCTCCTGGTTGTGCAGCGTACCAGGCTAAAGACTAAAGGAGACAGAGCATTTGCTCCTGAAACCTGAGCTTTTGTTGTGCTTTTTAAAAGTTTTTTTACCTGTAGCTAGTAACATCTCATACTAAAGGAGTACTGGTTTACACCTTCAGTAATAATCCTGCCACTTAATTTGACGGGCAAGGTTCACCGATAAAATACATTCAGAGGTACGGCAACACAGACCGTGAAATAATTTAGTAAATTATGAAATAATTATACAATTCCTAAAAATTGGATACATATTATTTATTTGTATAAGTATTTTTTAGGATGCATTTAATTAATTATCTGTATATTTATTCTAGATTTTAATGAATTAATGACACCAAAAAATGTCATAATTATTTGTTTTATTGTTGCACTCGGTGGGTTTGAAAATGCACCACACAGCACGTTACTGATGATGTGAACTGTCCTCACCTGATCAGTTTGAATCCTGGTGCATTCAGACTGAGGCAGACATGTCTTTTATCATTGGCTGGGATTCCTCCAGCTCAGAATCCATGGATCTGTTCTGATTTGACCCTGTTGAAATAAAAAATCTTCCTTTAAACTGAGTCTGAATCAGCAGAGTATTTCTTTCAGAGCTTTGACATGACCAGATTACACCAGAAATCAACCCGAAGTTTGTCTGAAAAGTGAAGTTTTTTTTATGCCCGTTTCCAATAATAGTGTCTAGAAAGACCAAATCAATATAGTTCATTCTTCACTGAATGAAGGTAGAGCCTCTATCACAAAACAAACAGAACAGGGCTTCATCACACAAAACCTATAGCCAAGATTACACTGTTAGGTAGGGGAGAGTGGGGTAAGATGAGCCAGTGGGTAAGTTGACCCATGCACTGCCAGTATCTAGAAAACGGTACACATTTGTTGTCAAGCAACCATAAATTCTGCCAGAACCCTCCATTTTGCTGTCCCTGTGATTGAGAGAAGCATGTGGTAATGTTTTAAGTAGTTTTCTTTACAAAAAACAGATTTTTGCTTATCAAAATGTATCCCAAACATATTACTGATTTCCCAGCATATTAAACCATGTGAACCAAGATTAGCATGAATTGCTAAGCTAGGGAATTTTGTCCAAAATGTAGGCTGTGAGGTAGAGTGAGCCAAAAGCCTTGGGGTAGATCAAATCAGTGGTTCAGCTTATTAATCTGTGGCTACATCCATAAATACCTCAGTACAACGTAGTGGAATTAGTTCTCTGCATTTGACCCACCCCGAGGAATAGAGGGCAGCCAGTTTGATCCCTGGGAGGCATTTGGGGGTTCAGTATCTCATTAAAGGATATTCTGAAACATGGCCGGGCCAGTGTTTGAATCCTGGTCTCCCATATGGTAGACGGCCTCTTTTCCTCTGAGCCACAGTCACCCAGTAGGGTAGCACAGGCAAAGACGATGGAGATGGAGAAGGAGCTTGCGGACCACATTAAACTACTGTATTGACTCGAATAAAGGACGACCCCAAATATAAGACGACCCCACCTTTCCATGATTAATCTTCAGAAAAAAACAAAATTCACTTTTTAAAGAAACTATTTTTATTGACATATTGAGAAAGTAATTTAAATAATACCTTAATTACAAACCTTTAATATTTGCCTATTAATGCGATCACAAAGATCTGTATTGCATATTCTAGCGTGTGTCGGGTTCTGTCAGGAAAGACAGTGATACTGAACAAAAAAATACAATAGTAATGCATACTGTCAGAACTATAACTACATATGTCCTGGCTGCCTGACAGTACGGTAGCCTCTGCTACAGTGGACCACCATTATCTTAAAATTAGAGTCGTAACTCCGCCTTAGTTGTCTGTTAACTCGCCACTTTTAATCCAGTCTGCTCCGGTAGGCGCAGGCTTTGCTTTTTACAAAATGCTGGCGCCCCTCTGCTGTTGTGGTTGTGTAATGACCCCAAACAACAAGACCCCAATTATAAGACAACCTCGCATTTTCACATTATTTTTAATGAAAGAAACCTTTTCTTATGTTCGGGTCAATATGGTACTTGCTGACCAGTTCCATGGCCTAAATCAAAAGAAATGCTGTGAACTAGCATTTGAATGATCAGACAGAAACAAGGTCCCTTTCCCAACCTGGGAAAAGAATCATTGTGTTGGTAGGGTGTTAGAGAGCATCTATAGGTCAGCTAAAGCTAACTGATTTTGTCCTGTAGATTTATTCAGTATCTTGAAAGACTTTTATGTTTATGTGCAGTGGCGGGCTGGCGGCCCATCAATAGGGGGAGCTAGGGTGCCGCCTCACCAGTCTCACAGGAGGAGGAAAGAGAAGAAGATTGGAAACACAAAAGTTTTAAAAGAACCATGAAAATTAAACTAAACGCTCTACCCATTATCGACCAGGTACCGGTCTGACCCAGTACTGGACTGGGTCCCTGCTCAGACCAGGCTGATTCAGACTGTTCATGCCTGCATGCACTGAACATTAGTTTTTTTCAGTCATGACAAAAGGCTAGATATTTGATGTAATCTAATCTCAGTTTAGCTGGTTTCCATCAACTCTTGCTGCTGAATCTAAGCAGCTGTATGGCTGTGGACCATCAGGATTTAAAATAAATGTGTTTTCATGTTAAGGATCTTTATTTTAATTCAACCTTTATTTTACCAGGTAAAATGTTTGAGAACATGTACTCACAAACATGACCTGGTGCTGCTGAGAACCAGTGTTTTTATCAGCAGAGTTTGTGCTTTCAGTACAAACTTCATTGTGAGTTTTAGGTTGTGTTTTGTTTAGGTCAGTTTGCATTTTCCCTGAAACTCTTGCTTCTGTTGTGATCACATTGTGGTTTTTTAAAAAATTATTTGTTTCTGATTATAATGATATTATTCTAAGGTCTCCTTATGAAGACCTTATGATTTCTTTACTGTTTGATGTGTATAAGTAGGCCCAAACTGTGTGTGGCCTAACAGCACCACATTGTTAGTGAATTGGTGGTAGGGATTTTTAACCAGTAACATTTTCAGTCAGATGAACATATTTTGCTTCATTCTCTGCTCTAGTGGTGAGATGTGGGGTTTTTGCACATCTGAAAACTGACTTGCAAAAATGCACCCCACTAGGGCTGCACAATTAATCAAATTTTAATCGTGATCAAGATTTTGGTGGCCACAATTAAATGAACCTGATCGTCAACGATATTTCCAGTCAAATTGCGAGCTCTTCTACTTGCCTCTTCATCACACACTGCCTCAACCAATAGTCTGCCAACCACCAGGGGGCAAACGCATGGCTAAAGCTTCCTTAAGCTGCCAAAATAAAAACCGCGCACAAGCAACTCAGCACTGTAGCAGCCAGTCACACAAACATTACGGCGGCAGCAAGTTGGACTGATGAGAGCAAGTCATGTCTGGAATGTAAAATGCTGCAGCATCTGGAGATGAGGTAGCTGGTAAACCAGACTATACGTATATGTGCTGACGGTCTAGTATACTAGGCTAGTATCCATTTTCTTCACAAAGACACGCAGAAATAACAGATGCAATATCTTTTTATTTGGCCAAAGATATGTGTCCTATCAATACAGTGAGCAATGAAGGCTTCAGAAATGTGAGTATTTGAGGGGGGGCATTATTTATAAATATGAAAGTATTTGAGTTTTTTAGTTGTTTTTTTGCATTATTTATAATCTAAAGTTTTATTTTTCACAGAAAAATGTTGCAACATTGTTTATAACTGGTGCAATAAAACAGATTTTACCAGACAGGATGAATGATCATGATTTGTAATAAAGTGATGTTAATACTGTTGGTGTGTTACCACTCCCCGCCACTAGAGGGAGAAGCTTCATATATGTTTAGAAAGAGAGCCAGTTCCTGTTCCTGTTATGCTGAGACCTCATGTGAGCAATAAACCTGCAAGTTCTGCAAAGTTCTACAAATGACTGGAGTGCATCTTTTCTTAAGAGTGAAGATATCACATATTGGCGACGAGGATACTGGATAGCTGCTGGAAGTGCTTGATTTTTGTCAGATGGACTGTGTGACTGAAGAAAAAGGGCAAGTAAGCTTTTGAGACTACCAACATGGCTACACAGGTGGGAACTCTTTCTGCGTTTGATCCAAAGGAGCAGACGTGGGAGGAGTATTGCGAGATTCTCGATCAATTTTTTGAAGCAAATGAAATTGATGATGGGGATAAACAGAGAGCTATCCTTATTAGCGTCGTGGGACCAGCTACCTACAAGCTAATAAGATGCCTGAGTAGCCCGGACAAGCCCAGCAGTAAAACGTACAGTCAGTTAACAAAAATGATGAATGAGCACTTCAATCCTAAACCGAGTGAGATCGTTCAGAGATATAAATTTGACTCTTGTGTTCGTCAGCCGAATCAGTCCATAAGTGCATATGTAGCAGAGTTAAGAAGGCTCGCTCATGATTGTAACTTTGGAACCACACTGGAGCAGATGTTGAGGGATCGCCTGGTGTGTGGCATTAATGATGACCGGATTCAAAGACGCCTGCTGTCCGAGGCTGAGCTGACGTTTGAAAAAGCATTTCAAATAGCAAATGCTGCAGAAGCCGCCTACAGGAACGTGCATGAACTGCAGCGCCCGGCTCCCTGTAACAGCGTGTTGGCTGAAGGGAAGGGGAAGAGAAAGGTAGAGGAAAAGAGAGAGTGTTATCGATGTAACGGGAAACAACACAGTGCCACTGAATGCAGGTTTAAAAACAGCAAATGCCACTCTTGTGGAAAAATAGGACATATTACTAGAGCATGCAGGTCCAGAAATAAAAATAAAGAGGATGCACGTGCCACAGAAAAGCCGGTGTACAGAGCCGAGCGCCGTGCACAGCCACTCCGATCACACAAGGTATGTGAAAGACAGGAAGAGACAAATGGTTCAGATCAGGAAGAGGAAGCATTCACACTAGCATGTTTAAAAACAGAAACTTCCATTCACAGAGTTAAACCTTTTGAAGTGACGGTGGAAGTAAACAGAAAAGAAGTGAGGTTTGAAATAGACACTGGGTGTAGTGTGAGCATTATGAATGAAAACCAGTTCAGAGACACTTGGAATAAAGTCAACAGACCAAAGATTAAGGAAAGCAAACTAACTCTCAAGTCATACAGTGGAGAGAAGATAACAGTTATTGGAGTAGCACAAGTTGAAGTGTGTTATGCAAGTCAGAGAAAAACATTGCCCCTAGTGGTAGTGGAAGGAACTGGACCAAACCTGTTGGGTAGAGGGTGGCTGAAAGAACTAAAGCTGAAGTGGGATGAGATTAAACATATAAAAACCGGGACACAGGGGTTACAGGAAGTTCTCTTGAAACATGAGGAGGTTTTTAAAGAAGAATTAGGCAGGTTAAAAGGCATGAAGGCAACTATCTGTGTGTCAGCAGAGGCCCAGCCCCAATTCTACAGGCCCCGCTCAGTCCCATATGCCATGAGAGCTAAGGTTGAAGAGGAGATTGAAAGGCTCCTGAAAGATGACATCATCACTCCAGTAAAATATGCTGAGTGGGCAGCGCCCAATGTACCTGTTCTTAAGCCTGATGGCTCCATCAGAATATGCGGAGACTACAAGTTAACAGTAAACAAGGCATCATCACTAGAACAGTACCCAATTCCTCGTGTTGAAGACCTCTTTCAGGCACTAACAGGAGGAAAACAGTTCACAAAACTGGATCTAAGCCACGCATACCAGCAGATTGTCATGGATGAGGAGTCCAAGAAGTACCTGACAATAAACACTCACCGTGGCCTTTTCACCTACAACAGGTTAGCATTTGGTGTGTCGTCAGCCCCAGCTATCTTCCAGAGAACCATGGAAAGCTTGTTACAAGGTCTACCCAGAGTAGCTGTCTATTTAGATGACATATTGCTAACAGGAAGAGACACGGCTGAGCATCTAAAAATGCTGGATGAAGTACTCAAAAGACTCAAAGAAGCGGGTCTGCGTCTGCACAGGAAGAAATGTGCATTCTTACAGGATCAGGTTGAGTACTTGGGTCACAGAATCAATGCTGATGGTCTGCAGCCAGTGCAAAGCAAAGTACAAGCCATTGAGGAAGCTCCACCTCCAACAACAGTGACCGAGCTAAAAGCTTATCTCGGTCTCCTAAACTACTACAACAAGTTCCTCCCCAACCTAGCCACATGCTTGGCGCCGTTACATCAGCTGCTGAGGAAAGATGCTCGATGGAGTTGGAATAAAGAACAGGAGGAGGCATTTTGTTTGTCTAAACAGCTGCTGAAATCAGCCAAAGTACTGTGTCACTACTCAGCAGATAAAGACTTGGTGCTTGCTTGTGATGCCTCGCCGTACGGAGTAGGGGCCGTGCTGTCACATGTGATGGAAGATGGAAGTGAAAAACCCATTGGGTTCATGTCAAGAACTCTGTCACCAGCTGAGAAGCGTTATTCACAGCTCGATAAAGAGGGGTTAGCCATCATATTTGGGATCAAAAGATTCCACAAGTACATCTATGGAAGGACATTCACAATCAGCACTGACCACAAGCCGCTGATTTCTCTTTTTCATGAAAAGAAGTCAGTGCCACTGATGGGGTCACCGAGGGTGCAAAGGTGGGCTACCCTACTGACAGCATATGAGTATAAAATTATATACAAACCAGGAAGTGTTCATGCAAACGCAGATGCTTTGAGCAGGCTGCCACTGCCAGAAACAGAGGAGGAGGACACAGAACAGGTCCTCATGCTGGACTTGATGGATGATCCTCCTGTCACAACAGCTCAACTGAAGCAGTGGACAGCNCTGTCACAAGTGCTGTTGTGGTGCTTAAAGGGATGGCCTCATGAGGTGGATGCTCAGTTCAAAGCATACAGCCAGAGAAGGTTGGAGCTGAGTGTGAGAGATGGGTGTGTGTTGTGGGGTGCCAGAGTGGTTATTCCAAAGAAAGCAAGGTCCACCATTTTAAAACACCTGCACCTCACTCATCCTGGCATCTCCAAGATGAAGGGCTTGGCACGTTCTTACATGTGGTGGCCAGGGATGGATGCTGACATAGAGCAGGAAGTACAAGTCTGCCACACCTGTCAGGAAAACAGGAAGTCCCCAGCTGCTGCACCTCTCCACCCATGGGAGTGGCCAGAGACTCCCTGGAGTAGACTACACATAGACTACGCAGGCCCTCTTTTAGGCCAGATGTTTCTCATCATTGTGGATGCACATTCAAAATGGATTGATGTTTATCCAACAAGAACTGCAACAAGCCAGATCACCATAGAGAAGCTCCGGCAGTGTTTCAGCACACATGGTTTGCCACAGACCATAGTCTCAGACAATGGCACATGCTTCACAAGCCACGAGTTTGAAGCATTTTTGAAACAAAATGGCGTACAACACGTCACATCAGCACCCTTTCACCCAGCCTCAAACGGCCTAGCAGAAAGAGCTGTACAGACGTTCAAACAAGGTCTGAAGAAAATTAAGGGAGACACTTTGGAAACAAGATTGGCAAGATTCCTGTTTAACTACAGAATCACACCACAAAGTGTCACAGGTTTGTCACCTGCTGAAATGCTGATGTCCAGGAGACTGCGTTCGACACTGGATCTCTTGTTGCCAGACATCAAATCAAAAATACGCAGGAAGCAAAACAAACAGAAAGAACATCATGACACACACAGCAAGTGGAGGAGTTTTTCCCCTGGAGATGACGTGTACATCCGTAACTACAGTCATGGGCCTAAATGGGTTCCTGCTGTCATCCTGGAGAACACTGGTCCTGTGTCATATACTGTCCAGACTGGGGATGGACGTGTTATAAGGCGACATGTGGATCAAGTAAAACAACGACTGGGACAAATGGTGGAGACGTTCAGACCAGACATCACTGAGGAACCCTACAAACTTCTGTTGTCAGACCGAGCACCGGCAGTGGTTGACCAAACTGACTCTGTTGTTCCATCTTCAGTGGGAAGGGAAATGGATGCAGCGGAAGCAGCTCAGGTTCATTCTCCAGCGCAGGATACACCTGACATGGACGTCAGTCAGACGGGTGATCCACCACCAGTGCTGCGCCGCTCTGAGCGTATAAGACAGACTCCTTCTTACCTAAGAGACTTTGTAAAGAAATAGTGAGAGCCCTNTTCTGGAGTCTGGTTCTGGAGTCTGGTTCTGGAATCTGGTTCTAGAGTCTGGTTCTGGAGTCTGGTTCTGGAGTCTGGTTCTAGAGTCTGGTTCTAGAGTCTGGTTCTGGAGTCTGGTTCTAGAGTCTGGTTCTAGAGTCTGGTTCTGGAGTCTGGTTCTGGAGTCTGGTTNGCATACCAGCAGATTGTCATGGATGAGGAGTCCAAGAAGTACCTGAAAATAAACACTCACCGTGGCCTTTTCACCTACAACAGGTTAGCATTTGGTGTGTCGTCAGCCCCAGCTATCTTCCAGAGAACCATGGAAAGCTTGTTACAAGGTCTACCCAGAGTAGCTGTCTATTTAGATGACATATTGCTAACAGGAAGAGACACGGCTGAGCATCTAAAAACGCTGGATGAAGTACTCAAAAGACTCAAAGAAGCGGGTCTGCGTCTGCACAGGAAGAAATGTGCATTCTTACAGGATCAGGTTGAGTACTTGGGTCACAGAATCAATGCTGATGGTCTGCAGCCAGTGCAAAGCAAAGTACAAGCCATTGAGGAAGCTCCACCTCCAACAACAGTGACCGAGCTAAAAGCTTATCTCGGTCTCCTAAACTACTGCAACAAGTTCCTCCCCAACCTAGCCACATGCTTGGCGCCGTTACACCAGCTGCTGAGGAAAGATGCTCGATGGAGTTGGAATAAAGAACAGGAGGAGGCATTTTGTTTGTCTAAACAGCTGCTGAAATCAGCCAAAGTACTGTGTCACTACTCAGCAGATAAAGACTTGGTGCTTGCTTGTGATGCCTCGCCGTACGGAGTAGGGGCCGTGCTGTCACATGTGATGGAAGATGGAAGTGAAAAACCCATTGGGTTCATGTCAAGAACTCTGTCACCAGCTGAGAAGCGTTATTCACAGCTCGATAAAGAGGGGTTAGCCATCATATTTGGGATCAAAAGATTCCACAAGTACATCTATGGAAGGACATTCACAATCAGCACTGACCACAAGCTGCTGATTTCTCTTTTTCATGAAAAGAAGTCAGTGCCACTGATGGGGTCACCGAGGGTACAAAGGTGGGCTACCCTACTGACAGCATGAGTATAAAATTATATACAAACCAGGAAGTGTTCATGCAAACACAGATGCTTTGAGCAGGCTGCCACTGCCAGAAACAGAGGAGGAGGACACAGAACAGGTCCTCATGCTGGACTTGATGGATGATCCTCCTGTCACAACAGCTCAACTGAAGCAGTGGACAGCTAAGGATGAGCTGCTGTCACAAGTGCTGTTGTGGTGCTTAAAGGGATGGCCTCATGAGGTGGATGCTCAGTTCAAAGCATACAGCCAGAGAAGGTTGGAGCTGAGTGTGAGAGATGGGTGTGTGTTGTGGGGTGCCAGAGTGGTTATTCCAAAGAAAGCAAGGTCCACCATTTTAAAACACCTGCACCTCACTCATCCTGGCATCTCCAAGATGAAGGGCTTGGCACGTTCTTACATGTGGTGGCCAGGGATGGATGCTGACATAGAGCAGGAAGTACAAGTCTGCCACACCTGTCAGGAAAACAGGAAGTCCCCAGCTGCTGCACCTCTCCACCCATGGGAGTGGCCAGAGACTCCCTGGAGTAGACTACACATAGACTACGCAGGCCCTCTTTTAGGCCAGATGTTTCTCATCATTGTGGATGCACATTCAAAATGGATTGATGTTTATCCAACAAGAACTGCAACAAGCCAGATCACCATAGAGAAGCTCCGGCAGTGTTTCAGCACACATGGTTTGCCACAGACCATAGTCTCAGACAATGGCACATGCTTCACAAGCCACGAGTTTGAAGCATTTTTGAAACAAAATGGCGTACAACACGTCACATCAGCACCCTTTCACCCAGCCTCAAACGGCCTAGCAGAAAGAGCTGTACAGACGTTCAAACAAGGTCTGAAGAAAATTAAGGGAGACACTTTGGAAACAAGATTGGCAAGATTCCTGTTTAACTACAGAATCACACCACAAAGTGTCACAGGTTTGTCACCTGCTGAAATGCTGATGTCCAGGAGACTGCGTTCGACACTGGATCTCTTGTTGCCAGACATCAAATCAAAAATACGCAGGAAGCAAAACAAACAGAAAGAACATCATGACACACACAGCAAGTGGAGGAGTTTTTCCCCTGGAGATGACGTGTACATCCGTAACTACAGTCATGGGCCTAAATGGGTTCCTGCTGTCATCCTGGAGAACACTGGTCCTGTGTCATATACTGTCCAGACTGGGGATGGACGTGTTATAAGGCGACATGTGGATCAAGTAAAACAACGACTGGAACAAATGGTGGAGACGTTCAGACCAGACATCACTGAGGAACCCTACAAACTTCTGTTGTCAGACCGAGCACCAGCAGTGGTTGACCAAACTGACTCTGTTGTTCCATCTTCAGTGGGAAGGGAAATGGATGCAGCGGAAGCAGCTCAGGTTCATTCTCCAGCGCAGGATACACCTGACATGGACGTCAGTCAGAAGGGTGATCCACCACCAGTGCTGCGCCGCTCTGAGCGTATAAGACAGACTCCTTCTTACCTAAGAGACTTTGTAAAGAAATAGTGAGAGCCCTCAAGAATGAGCAAGAATGAGCTCTGGGTCTCACTGGAAGGCTGGTAGTCCACCCACCTTCCATGTTAAGTATCTTTTTCAGTTGTTAAGTTAAAAAAAAAAAGATTGTGATTGTCTGTGAAAATGTTTCTTTTGTTGTGATAATAGCTGAACACTGGTTTAAACAGTTGAGAAAAGACAAGCACTTAAATAAGTTTAAAGGCATAGTTTAAACTTAGAGGGGGAGGGATGTAATAAAGTGATGTTAATACTGTTGGTGTGTTACCACTCCCCGCCACTAGAGGGAGAAGCTTCATATATGTTTAGAAAGAGAGCCAGTTCCTGTTCCTGTTATGCTGAGACCTCATGTGAGCAATAAACCTGCAAGTTCTGCAAAGTTCTACAAATGACTGGAGTGCATCTTTTCTTAAGAGTGAAGATATCACATGATTAATAATCGTGATCACAATATTGATCAAAATAATCGTGATTATTATTTTGGTCATAATCGTGCAGCCCTACACCCCACCCAAAAAAATTTCACCAGCCGCCACTGTTTATGTGTTTAGCAGACACTTTTACCCAAAGTGACTTACAAATGAGAATGTAACAAAGCTGAGGCTAACAAAACATTACTGAGAGTCAATTTACTGCCTGACTTGGCTCGACTTACCCCTAAGCTGGGTCAAATTGAGCCACAAGACCACTTTTTATAAGAATTTATATTTTTTCCTTATGCTGTGGATGCATTCTTAGTATTTCCACTGACAGGAAACATCCTGAAGTAAAGGTAGAAGTTTTTGGTTTCCTTAGAGGACATCACACAAGTAAAATATGGCTCAACTTACCCCACTCTCCCTACATTAAATGTCATCGCTAGGTATAGGTCTTTACTGTTGATAGATAACTGATAAATGCCAGAAATATCCCAAAGCTATTTCTTTAAACAAAGGCTGATCAGAAAGTTATCAACTTTTAAGATAACTTTTACACACTTCAGAGTGGCTAAAAAAACTCCCTTAATGCTTTATATTCTGAGTGTTGTAAAGCTGTGTACCCATTTCTTAAATTTACCAATTCACAAGTGCAATAGCATCTGGTAATTGCAGGAATAAGCCCCGAAAAAGTTGTCACCTCAGCAAGAAACTACTGGATGCTTCTCCTCTCCTGCCTTCCAGTCATTGCTAGAAACATCACTTTCATTTCTTTCATTCCTTTCGCTTTCTCTCCTGACGGCAGCGGATCTGGCAACCAGCTGTAAACAATTTGTAATTGGGCCGCTGAGCTGGAGAGGACTGGCCAGTCGCTCCTCCTGTGTTCTAGACGTTTCTGGGAGGGAACTCTTTAGAGGAGGCGCGGCCGCTGCAGCAGACACGAGCCGACCGAGCCAGCCTGAAGCACCGCAGCGCAAAGGAGCAGGAGCCGGGGCAGCGAGCCAAGAGTGTCAGTTACAGCACCTGTAAACCGAGAAGGCGCAAACTCGTCTTAAAAAGGTGAGTAGCTGAGAGAGTTTTGTCTTCTTTTTAAAGTCTTCTCGCGATAACTTGATAAACACGTGAAGTTAGCGAACTGATTAACTCGACGAAAACTTAAAAATATATTATTTAGCTGTTTTATTAACTTTTTACCCTCATAAAAACCAGTTTAAACCATGGCCTTCATTTTATTGGTAATTTTTATGTCAAATGTAGCCTAGCTAACATTTCTTGAGAAGTTTAACCAAACTACTAATTTATGTTTTTGTTTTTGTCTTGTAATAACACGGGAGAGTTGGCAAACGCCAGAGAAATTTCTGGAGCATAACTTTCTCGCCTCACATTTCCAAATTCAAAATAAAAGTCGTATGAAGTAAAAGGAAAGATCCAGAATTTCCTCAGCACTTTTCTTAGACCTGTCCTCCATTACAACAGCTGCTGTTGATGGGATGCAGCTTTTCTACATTAAATCATCTTAAATGGCCATTAACACGATTTGTTCATCAACTTTGAAAGGTTTAATTAGTTTAACACATTTTCTGCAGATAAAACGTTTGTTTACAAAAATTTGAAGGCAGATTTGATCATTTAAAAAAATTTTTTGTTAGCATATCTAAAAAATATGCTAAATATTGAACAGCAAGCTTTTTAATTGTTGATGAGCCTCTTCCTTCTGATTTTAATTTAGGCATAAAGTAATTCATTAGAGGGTGATGTGCTCAAATGTCTTTTTAAAAAGTTTAAACTCTCAATAAGACGATTTAAAATTGAGTAGTTGTTTAATCTAGTCCATTAAGTGCTAAGGCAGCACTCTAATTCCAAGTTTATTTATTCTAACCAAATGGCAATTCCTCTCATTCTAAGCTTTTAATAAAATGAAAACATGTTTGGAGTTAATACAGTTTTGAAAATTCATTATTTACTTTCTTGTTATTCACTTTGTTCAACTTCCTGAAGATTTAAATCGACTGAACTATTCTCAGTGTACATGTGGCTGCAACCTGCATTCTTCATTTGAACCACCAGGTGGCGACTTGACTTGCAGAACAACCTAGAAGTTTGTGGAAATGACCCTACTCCTTGCATGATTTAGACTTTATTTTTCTTTTAAGGATGTTTTTAAAATTCTTTGCCACCCTTTTTATTGTAGCATGACGTGGAGTCCTGGATCTGCTTCTTACACAGGAGAGCTGCTTTTAGAGTTACTTGTGTTGTCACAACAGTTCATGTTTGTCCTCAGACTGATGAGCTACATAATGTCATGTTTTGTAAATAATCTGTAACCTCAGATCAACTTGAAATATGTCTTAGAGGTCATCATCCACCTCAGTCCCTCAGGAGGCTTAAAATTAGACTTCCATTAGTGTATTGACACTGCTGTTGTAGCAACAGTAAATAAGAGAACTGTTCCAGGAAGCTGCAGCTTAAAGAATTGTCAGGAAAGACTTGGCATGGTCTTTTTAGTTTTACTTATTTTTTACTGGGGCCATTTATTCTAATAGAACATTCTAGTGCTAGCTCAGTGTTTGTCTTTGACTTATTTTAAATGAGAAGTGGAATAGTTTTGTTGCATAAGACTTAAATGAGCATTAAATGTTTCCTTTTTGTAATTCTGTTTAAAAAAAAAAAAAAAAAAAAAAAATGTGGTTCTTGTTACCAGGCATTAGTACAGTTTGTTTCTGGAATGAACTCAAACCCCCATAATGTTTTGTCGTCATAGTAAAGGACAGTTGTTAGGCTGTCAGAAATAGTACTGTAACAGCTGCTGTTGATGTATTTACTTAGTTTGTTTTAACTTCTGTTGTAGCAGCTCAGTCTAATAACCTTATGGCAGTTACCCACAGCTTAAGTGACTTTGTCGCACATACAGGTTCAACTCTCTACTAATGTTTCATTCTTCTCACCAGGAACCATGTCCAAGGGTCCAGCAGTTGGGATTGACCTGGGCACAACCTACTCTTGTGTAGGAGTGTTTCAGCATGGCAAAGTAGAAATCATTGCCAATGACCAGGGAAACAGGACGACACCTAGTTACGTTGCCTTCACAGACACAGAGAGGCTGATCGGAGACGCAGCCAAGAACCAGGTGGCCCTGAACCCCAACAACACCGTATTTGGTAAGAATCAGGGAAGGAGTGTGATTGGTGATGCCACGCGTTTCTCTTTTATTGATTACAGCCGTTTCTCCTCAGATGCAAAACGTCTGATTGGACGTCGTTTTGATGACGCAGTTGTTCAGTCGGACATGAAACACTGGCCCTTCACCGTTATTAATGACAACACGCGCCCCAAAGTAAAGGTGGAGTATAAAGGTGAAGAAAAGACCTTCTACCCTGAGGAGATCTCCTCCATGGTGCTGCTGAAGATGAAGGAGATTGCAGAGGCATATCTTGGCAAGGTATTCTGATCTATGTACATTATTGTTAGGAAAAAAATACTAGCCAACCATAATGCTGTTTGACCCTTTGTTGTGTGTTTTATCTTTTTTGGTTCGCTGTTGTACTAGAAATGCATTTCTTGTTCAAAATGTGTTTTTTAATTATGTGAAATGTTTTTCCAGACGATAACGAATGCGGTGGTGACGGTGCCTGCTTACTTCAATGACTCTCAGCGCCAAGCTACCAAAGATGCAGGAACCATTTCTGGCCTTAACGTTCTGCGTATCATCAACGAGCCCACTGCTGCTGCCATCGCTTATGGTCTGGATAAAAAGGTAAAACAATCATGCTACATTCAGCAGCATCTAGATCTGAAAAACACTTTTTTTTTTTTTTTTTTTTTAAATAAGGGTTTAATTTCAGTCATTTACACCATTTTATGTGAAATGGTCAGCTCCCAGTAATCAACTGTGTAGCTCAGAGTTGAAGCATTAGTACTTGGACTTTGTGCATCGTGCACATTGATTTTAATTCAAAATGAAATATTGGTACTCTTGACTTTCTTAGTTTATGTTTTGTGCATTTATCACTGTATTTAAAAGGTGGTAAATGATAAGATCACTTGTAATTTGTAGGTTGGATCTGAGAGGCATGTTCTCATCTTTGACCTGGGCGGCGGCACCTTTGATGTCTCCATTTTGACCATTGAGGACGGCATCTTTGAGGTGAAGTCCACGGCAGGCGACACACACTTGGGCGGTGAAGACTTTGATAACCGTATGGTCAACCACTTCATCTCGGAGTTCAAACGCAAGTACAAGAAGGACATCAGCGACAACAAGAGGGCAGTGCGCCGTCTGCGCACAGCGTGTGAGCGCGCCAAGCGCACCCTGTCCTCCAGCACTCAGGCCAGCATTGAAATCGATTCCCTGTACGAAGGCGTTGATTTCTACACCTCCATCACCAGAGCGAGGTTTGAGGAGCTGAATGCTGACCTGTTTAGAGGAACACTCGAGCCTGTGGAAAAGGCTCTCCGTGATGCCAAAATGGACAAGGGTCAAATCCATGACATCGTTTTAGTGGGAGGTTCAACCCGTATCCCCAAGATCCAGAAGCTGCTCCAGGACTTCTTCAATGGGAAGGAGCTCAATAAGAGTATCAACCCAGATGAGGCGGTGGCATACGGCGCAGGTATGATTCTAACGGTAAAGTAGCAGCATCGCTTTGAGCTGCGTGTCTAAACCGTGTTTCCACATGTCTGCTCAGCTGTTCAGGCAGCCATCCTGTGTGGGGATAAGTCTGAGAATGTTCAGGACCTGCTGCTGCTGGATGTGACGCCTTTGTCTCTGGGTATCGAGACCGCTGGTGGAGTCATGACCGTGCTCATCAAGAGAAACACCACCATCCCCACAAAACAAACCCAGACCTTTACCACCTACTCAGACAACCAGCCTGGTGTGCTCATCCAGGTAGGACCGCAATCCGTTTCCCTTCAGTCAACTTAGAGTCACTGGATTGGCTGAACTTGTTTATCACACTGCTAGGTGTTTGAGGGTGAGAGAGCCATGACCAAGGACAACAACCTTTTGGGGAAATTTGAGCTAACAGGAATTCCACCGGCTCCTCGAGGTGTTCCTCAGATCGAGGTGACTTTTGATATCGACGCTAACGGCATCATGAATGTGTCTGCAGCTGATAAGAGCACTGGAAAAGAGAACAAAATCACAATCACCAATGACAAAGGTCAGCTTAAAATAATCTATGCTATTAAATCAGATGTTCTGTAGTTTTACTGAAAACATTCTGTTTTGGCTCAGGCCGCCTGAGTAAGGAGGACATTGAGCGTATGGTCCAAGAAGCAGAGCAGTACAAGGCTGAGGACGATGTGCAGAGAGAGAAGGTGTCGGCCAAGAACGGTCTGGAGTCCTATGCCTTTAATATGAAGTCCACTGTGGAGGACGAGAAGCTGAAGGACAAGATCAGTGACGAGGACAAGCAGAAGATCCTGGACAAGTGTAACGAGGTGATCAGCTGGTTGGACAGGAATCAGGTGTGTTGGGTTTCCAGCTTTAAAACCATCATCACATTGGATTGGTAGCACATTAACTTCCTGTTCTCTTCAGTCTGCAGAGAAAGATGAGTTTGAGCATCAGCAGAAGGAGCTGGAGAAGCTGTGTAACCCCATCATGACCAAGCTGTACCAGAGTGCAGGAGGGATGCCGGGAGGAATGCCTGGTGGTTTCCCTGGAGCTGGTGGTGCTCCAGGAGCAGGGGGACCCGCCTCCGGCCCCACCATCGAAGAAGTGGATTAAACTACCGTAGCAGTTAAGACTGATGTGCATTAATGTTTTTGTCTCACTAAGTTGGTGTGAAGGATGACGGTTTTGCCAAAGCATGTTCTAAATCCTAAAGAACTCCAGTTTGTTAAAGAGGTCTTGCCACTGTTCTTATGATGATTTTTCTTGATTGTTCTCAGTTGTGTTAACATTATCAGTGTTGAGTTTTTTTGTATTGCGCTTTGCAGAAATAAAAATAAAACTATTTGCATTTGAAGTCATTTTTCATGTTTTATGTTCAGGTGTGGGTTTTATGCAGCATCACAGTGGGATTTTAGTTTTATGCCTTTATGATCAATTCTACTTGTAGCGGTTTTCTTTGCTAGTTGTGTATCTGATAACTCAAGATATAAAGATTTTAATACCATAACCACACTGATTATCCTCTAGAAATGCTCCTCTGTGTTTGACCTGCTGATCCAAAGCTACTCAAGTTGGTTTTTATTTAAAGAAGACAGAAACCAGATTTTATTCGTCACATTTATTCTGCTTATTTATGCTTATGAGAAGTGGTTGGAAAGTTGATATGAACATTGGTTTTCTCCTAAGTGTTACGGGACTTCATTGTAATATATGGGCAGGTCAGCGAGCGTTAGAGTTTCTAGGGCATTCATGCATCCGGTAGGCACACATGAAGAAGATACCTGAAAAGAGAGCAGTGCGATTGTTAGGAAAACTGCAACATGTAACCTGAGCGATGACCTCTAATCATTAAATGCAAACCTGAGAAGAATGTCAGCACCACTGCCACCCAGCCCATTATGTAGGACCAGGAGAACCGCCAACTGCCATAGCGTTTCCCATAATAGTTGACTGTAACGCCGGTGTAGACCGCCATCGCCAGCAGCACAAAGAAGCCTGCTCAGAAACAGAGAAATGTTTAGTGACGGTAAAAAGCATTGCTTGTGACGATTAGTGATGAACTTACAGGAGATGAAGAAGAGGATGCCAGCTGCAAATGTCTTGTCAAATCCATCGAAGGAGGAGTAGTGGATGAAGGCCATGATGCCAATCACGATGCCGATGAAACAAGCCAGCAGGGAGAGAATCATGAAGGCCCGAGTGGCATCCCAGTAGGCTGAGAGAGAGCATTTTATTTAACACAAGTGGGTTTCTAGATTTAAGGAAGAAAATATATCTGGATCAAATAAATGTACTTTATTAAGCTCAGCTATTGATGGCAGAAAAAAATTGAAATAAAACAGAGTATGAAAATACCCCTGAGATATTCAGGGTCACAGGCCAGCTGTCAGAAACTAATAAATAAGAATCTGCCTGTGGAAAGGGAGCGCGCTGTCTTACCGATGCTATCTGTGTGTGTCATGCATTTCCCAGGCACACAGTACCGCCACAGGCCCTGGTGCATGTAACTGCTGGAGTGACGATACTGCATCCAGTAGTCTGTTGCCGTGGAGACGATGAGGAGTATGTTCCCGACTCCAGCACAGAACAACCCACCTCCCATGAAGCTGTACATCCTGCCAAAAAGCTACGGAAACACAAAACAACATAAAAAAAAAGACAAGGTCAGAGCCTCCTCTCGTCTGTCTGCTGCTGCTCCACCAATTACAGCAAACACTGAGAGCAGCAGTGGATGTGAAGTCAACAACCTGGAGATGTGTCCAGTAAAGAAAAGCAGACGTGTCATGGAAGTTTAGTCAGATCTGATTAGAGAAACATCCGTTTTAGTCTAACAAGTCATTAACCTTTAACACAGAGCTGGTTCTGATCAGTTAACCCACTGATAAGTATGGAAAATTCTAAATAGTCCTGCAAGGTGTGAAATGAGCTCTAGAATATTCACTCAGCGATGCATCCCAAAAAATCTGCTACGTTTGAATATTTTATACACAGAATACTTTTTAATTCTTGTTTTTAGAGAGAAAAAAAAAAGACAAAAACACTCATTTAGAAAACATGCCTCTAGAAAATGCAGAATATTAAGCAAGAATGAACATTTTGGGGTATAATTCACAAACCTTTAATTGTTTTTTCCTTAGAAAAAGTCAGAGAATCCAATGTTCCAAGTTGCCAAAGCACAGAGGAGCCCAATATTGCCCAGGATGGCAGGAAAGTTTTGTTTGTGTGCAGGAAACCGAGCGAACAAACGTCCCGCTGGAACAATGGAGCGCGCTGAGCCACGACCAATCACAGAGGATGAGTTTTGTGTTTAAGGGAATCTGCTGAAAATACAAAACCGTTAAAGCGCTGCGCACATCTCAGTAATACTGATGACACCGAGCTTTTCATTCAACCTCACACAGTAAACTCATGACCTGCCCAGAGCCACAAGGAGTTTCAAAATTAGACTTTAAATTCTGCCTTCATCAGAACCGACTGGTGGCTTAATTATGACAAGGTAAATTAAATAAACCCAGCAGTTCATTGTAGACAGGTAATATACAATTTAAACCATCATTTTCTTCAGGAAAAAGCTCGAAAATAAGTAATGTTTTTGCTAAATGAGTTCCTTTTATGACATTAATGAATTAAAGTGGTGCTAAAATTAATATTAAATAATCAGGATTCATTTTCTTTGCAGTTTTCACCACATTGTTTATTATCTCACAGGGTCAGAGGTCAGTTATTATGTTGGATTTCTAACTGAATTCACTGAATTTGATTGATTTTCTAAAATCTAACTAGCATTTTGATGCATTTAATATATACGTGTACAAAAATTACTGTGAAATTGACATATTTTCATTAAGGTTAAACGACTTGACCTAAAAGCGTCTCTCACTGTGTCGGTGGCGCGTAGCACTGGAGCTACAGACACCACAACTCAGACAGTCAAATATAGAAAAACAACGTTAAAGTAGAGATCTAAATACATGCAGCTATCAGTACAAAGTTCTACCTATTTTTAATGCACAGGGTTTTATTTAAAGGGAATCAAGATGCTTTACATTTCTTTGGTTTTAACACACACACAAAAAAAAAAAAAACAGCATAAAGCTCCCAAAAGAAAATGATATATCATTATTCAATCTGATCATTTAAAAATAATAGGACCACTTCCACGTTTGATTAACGGCTGTTATGAAAGTTTTCTCACTTTATTCAAATAAATCGAGAACGTTTTCCAGTACAGATCTTTTTTACTGAGAATAAACAATCAATATACCTTAACTCATACTAAACTTCAATTTTATTCAATTTTTAAACACTATCAAGTTTAGAGATTTATTTGATCTGATAAATTTAAAATATAATCACATATCCAGCTCCTAGTGAGGCTGATATTATGCAGCTAAAATTAATCATTTATTCCTTTGAGCTCTTTGAAAGTTAGTTTAATTACTGAATAAAAATACAAATTTACCCACAAGACTCCTCTAATCAGCTTCTGTCTTTATT
This sequence comes from Callopanchax toddi, assembly GCA_006937965.1. Taxonomy (NCBI): domain Eukaryota; kingdom Metazoa; phylum Chordata; class Actinopteri; order Cyprinodontiformes; family Nothobranchiidae; genus Callopanchax; species Callopanchax toddi. Next base: position 204,915 of record SSNR01000532.1, read on the forward strand.
AATATACTAGACTTTTACAAAATCACAAATTTGTTAAAACAAACAAAAAATAAATAATAAGCTGCAGAAGTAAGAGAGAAGTCATTGAGTGTGTTGGATTAAACGTTATAAATCCACTCTTCATCATGAACTTGATCATCTCCCACTCATTTCACCATCCATCTGAAGACTAGCCTGCTGGTCTCCATCATCACCACTAGGTGGCGCTTTTGCTTCATTCTACACAACCTTTATTTATCAGCTGTGATGACTACCTATCTTTATCCAGTGTGAAGCTGTGTGTCTGATTTATCCTCACCTCAGATCACGTTCTTTAGTATCCCAGAGCTTTAGAAATGATCTGTCCTCCTTCAACGTGTTGATTTGCTGCTGTCTTTGATCACTTTTGTCTCTGTAGCTGCTCCATCCACTAATACACCTATTATGAATTATTTAATTATGTCTACTGAGGCTAAATCTGTCATTGCTGAATAATAATAAAGTCAATTTGAACTGATGACTTTATTAACATAAGAGCTGTGGTTTAGCTGCTGTTAGTGATGTTTGTGCTTGTGAATAGTCATAAGATTCTATGTAAATTAGCATCTAATGCTAACGTGATGGCAAAAAATAACATCAAAAGAGCACAATGACATTTTAGAGATTGAAGCCCTAACTAGCTTAGCTTAATAAACTCAGTTTCTCCAGAAAGCGGCGGTTCAGGAAGCCATCCGCAAAGAGCAAGATTGTCATTTTGTGTGCAGTGTTATTCTATTTCTTTCTCCGTTTTATTTAAAGCAATTTATGTCTTAGTTTAAAGTAGGGTAGTTTCATATTTGCAGCAATTTACAATCTGATGTTGGAACGTGAAGCCTTTTGTGCGCACACACACACACACACCAAGAGCAGAGGAGAAAGCAAATGTAAATGCTTCACAGTTTTGGTTGAGAGATAATCACATATCTCTCGACCCAGTGTTTATCTGTTAGTGTGCGGGTGGGATGAGTAAACCACAGATACTCTAATCCACCATACTGTATGCACCTAAAAGCCTAAAATTGCCAACCCTCTATAAATTACAAAAAACATCCAAATTGTGATGGATTACTGTGATCCTTGCAGCCTGGCTGGACCTAACGGGTGTTTGTTAATGCAGTGGAGTCCGAATATCCGATTGCCTTCCTAACTAAAATATTGTAGCTGGTACTTCGACTAATAAGATGTGCACATAGAGAGCTCATACAGCGGATGACGGCACAGACACGAGCATAAAGCCTTTCATATCCCTCTGCTGTCATATTTCAGGAGCTGTACAGTCAGATGAAGGCTCCTCTCTCTCATTAAGCCACGTTCAAAACCAAGTAGACTCACACAGCAATCTGAGGAAAGCATCAAAACATACCTAGGACCTCACATCAGACAAGAAGTTTTTTTCTTTCAGAATATAATACAACCAACTCAGAGTTTATTCAGACCTCACGGTCATTTATCTCTGGTAGAGAATTGTTAGCTCAGACCTTGTTTTCACAGTTTGTCTCTAATTATTTCTGCACAAGGCCTCTGAATTATCACATCACAGAGAAACAGATTTTTCCGTTCACATTTATCTTAACATAAATAGATTTTGCTGCAGTTAGTTGGAATTTATTTAAGGCACAGCGAAACATTATTCAGTAAAGCTTAGAGATAATTATTTTTGGACAAACTAAGCTATCAGCTTTTAGATGCTTAAACTGTCTCATGTAAGCTACATGCTAGCATGTTCTCCTGTTAGCCTGTAGCTAATACTGCAATATTTGAACATGCAACATTGGTTAATATGTATGTAGTCACAAAAATTATATTTGTCAAGTTAAATAAAGGGAAAAGTTGACTAATCTTACCTCGTCTCGCCTTCCTCCGCTTATCCGGGTCGCGGGGACAGCATCCCACGTAGGGTGTCCCAGACCGTCCTCTCTCTAGCCACCTCCACCAGCTCCTCTGGCAAGATCCCAAGGCGTTCCCAGGCCAGATTGAAGATGTACTTTCTCCAGTGTGTCCTGGGTCGACCCGGGGGCCTCCTGCCAGCAGGACATGCCCGAAACACCGCAGGGAGGCGTCCACGAGGCATCCTAACCAGATGCCCGAACCACCTCAACTGGCTCCTCTCGATATGGAGGAGCAGCGGCTCTACTCCGAGTCTCTCCCGAATGTCCGAACTCCTCACCCTATCTCTAAGGCTGAGCCCGGCCACCCTACGGAGAAAACTCATTTCGGCCGCTTGTATCCGCGATCATGTTCTTTCGGTCATCATTACCCAAAGCTCATGACCATAGGTGAGGATTGGGAGGTAGATCAGCCGGTAAATCGAGAGCCTTGCTTTCTGGCTCAGCTCCTTCTTCACCACAACAGACCGGTTCAGCGTCCGCATCACTGCTGCCCCAGTGTAAACAGTGTGAGCAAGTTGCTGCCTTCCCCCCTGAGACGCTGGATGGTTTGCCAGAACCTTTTTGGAGCCGATTGATAGTCTTTCTCCATGGTATGCTGGTGAAGGTTCTCAGTCATCCAGGTCATGATAATCCAAAAAATGGTTTTAAATAAAGGCAACTGGACTTATTTGGTTCTTTGAAGACGTTCCGCTGCTCATCCGAGTAGCTTTGTCAATTCTGTCTGTAGTCAAGGAGAGAGAAACTTATAAACTGTGCTTATCTTCCTCTGTCTGTGACACACCTCCTTCTACCCCCTTGAGGAGGTGTTCGCTCCATTATATTCAACTGGAGTCCTGGTGAGTTGTTTTGATTAGATTTTCTCCATGGTCTCACCAACTCCTCCCACGCCCGAGATTTTGCTTTGGTAACGGCCACTGCTGCAACCCGCTTGGCCCTCCGGTACCTGTCTGCTGCCTCTGGAGACCCACAGACCAGCCACGCCCTGTAGGCCCCCTTCTTCAGCCTGACGGCCCCCCTAACCTCTGGTGTCCACCGGCGGGTACGGAGGTTACCACCACGACTGGCACCGGCCACCTTGCGACCACAGCTAGCAACAGCCGCCCCATCAATTGCAGAGCGGAACAAGGCCCATTCGGACTCAATGTCCCCCACTGCTCTCGGGACGCGGTCGAAGCTCTGCCGGAGGTGGGAGTTGAAGACCATCTTGACAGGCTCTTCTGCCAGGCGTTCCCAGCAGACCCCCACTTTGCGTTTGGGTCTACCAGGTCTGCGTAGCATCTTCCCCTGCCATCTGATCCAACTCACCACCAGGTGGTGATCAGTTGACAGCTCCGCTCCTCTCTTCACTCGAGTGTCCAAAACATACGGTCTCAGGTCAGATGATACAACTATAAAGTCAATGATCAACCTGTAACCTAGGCTGCCCTGGTACCAGGTGTACCGATGGACCTCCTTATGTTCAAACATGGTGTTCGTTATATCCAATAACAGAACACCACTCGAGTACAAATCTTACAAATAAGCAAGCTAACATCTTTGAATTAGCATTAGCTTATGTGGAGCTCTACTGTCACTGGGCTCTCTTATCTCAGATCATGTTGTTTTATTGTGAAACCTGTGCTGTGTAAAAAATGTGCACATTATTACATAAACCTTGCTTGCTGAGAGCTTTATTTCTGAGGCTGAAACAACTTGTTTATATAAAATTAGGTTGATTTCTCAGGGACGACGATCCGTTGTTGTCCACCTCAGTGTTGATTTCTTTGATTGGAGTTCATTCAGCTCCATCTTCTTCCTGGATTCAAATTTCTCCAAATTTAATCTAATGACTAACCTAAAACCTTTATGAAGCAATGTTTAGATTCCAAACTGTAGAGATCAGGACATCGATAGACACGTAAAACCATTTTTGTTTGTATGTTTGTTCAATTTCTGACCCATAAACAAGATTGTTTTCATATCAGAATGATGTTAGCTTGTTTTAAAGACCCTTTTAAATTTTCCTTGAAGCATGTTGTCTTCATAGTTTTGAGATCTAGCTGTGTCTTTAAGCATCTCCTAAGATGTGTGCCAGCCAGGCCCTGCAATGAAGTGAGGTTTTTTTAATAAAGCTGGCAGTGCACATCCAAAAGAGGAGCAGAATGAAATTCAACATCACTGACGTAAAGCGTCATGCATGAAATGTGCAACAGTCATCTTGCATGTACCATTCTTTTGAAAACATAAAAGATGAGCCTTGCTTAATTCCCAGTTTGTCATTTATGCATCATAAAAAAAGCTTGTTAAAAGGATTTGCTTTCCCTCTCGTCTCGTTGTAAATGATTTTCTCAATTGATTTTTTCAGTTTTATATCAGTGGCCAGTTGGTCTCTGTGTATCGCCACTACATATACAGTATCTGCCCTTATGGTACTGTTACATCCTCGCTTGGCTGCTAAAGTCATGTAACAGTGCTAAACTGCCTGGGTCCTTTCAGAAAACCCACTGAGACGCCAGAAGGCATCTCACACCCAGTTGTTTAGTGAACAATGTTATAATGTTAAAAACCAAATAAAAAGTACCCCCGTTGTTAACGGCAACCCCATCTCTGAAAACGATTTGACTCAAGTGTGTAGTGTAAATTGTCACAACAGTTTTCTGCGTTTTAATTGGCTAAGACCGCACTGTTTGTTAGATCTAAAAACGTAGCTGTGGGGAGGGACGTCTGTTGCCTCAGAACTAGATGCCAGATAAGCAGCAGAAGATGAATAAATAAATTACATTTTCACACTCATCAATGACTCTTCCTCTGGAAGCATCTCTACAGACCAGCGCCTCTTGTTTCTGCATAACTGAGCTCTCAAATGAGCAGTCGTCTTTGTGATGAGGTTTTTCTCTGTAACGTAACCTCGCTCTTAAATGTGCATAGTGCTGACAGTCTGATCACGTCCTGCATTAATGTTCCCAGTCACCTGAGAAAAAGCTGCTCTGCTGGGTTTTTTATACAAATCAGGCTGATGCTCTAGATTGCTGTCAAAAGTGGTGTCAGCTACATTTTCAGACTCCATTAACTGATTTCTCCCTCCCCATAGGCCTAAATGCAGATGTCACTTAATGCTGCATGGACACTAATTTACAGCGAATATTCAGAATAAATAACCCAATCAGGTGAGAAGGGACTGGCTTCATTTGACATTCAGAATCAATTTACTCTCAGGTTAAGAGGACCATTTGATAATCTGTTCAGTAGGATCATATAAATGTTCGGTCTGATGGTTTTTTCTCAGGTTTGAATAAATGAGGTTTTATTGGTGCATGTTAGCCACACCTGGTGGTGGATTACAGGACTGGTTTTCAGAAGACGCTGAAACATGATGGATTCTAGATGCATCATTTCATTAACCATCTCTGTGTAATATTGACTTACACTCATGATTAGGATCACTGGTTCAATTGATGGTTATCACAATTAGCTAATCAGCCAATCAGAAAGCAGGAATGCAATACACTTGGGCATCTAGATAGAGAATGGTCTGGAAAAACAAACAATCCAGTGCTGTGGTGTGAATGAGAATGCCTTGACATCAGAGAGGAATGGGCAGACTGACTGGAGATAATAGAATGCAGCCATATAGTCTAAATAACCACTCCTTAAAACCAAGGTCTTCAGAACACTACACTACCAGAACATGTTGAACCATGAAGTAGACGGACATCAGCAGCAGAAGACCACGCTGGTGGATTCTCTATGGCAGAGGTTCCCAACCACCAGTCCCCAGACTGGTACCGGGTCATTTGGTGAATTGACCGCATCTGAAACATCCGACCCCGGCACCGTTTTGTTACGTCGCAGTTTCAACCCCGCAGCCTGCGACCACCTGGTGACAATATGCCGAGAAAGTCGAGCTGTTCTGTAATACTCACTTCCTGCTCCGTTGCATGGACAAGGAGCTCTCATGAGGGCGTGTGAGTGACAGCGCTAGCACCCTATCCCTGCCAGTGCCCCCCCCTCAGACACTCACCGGGGAATCACAGACCAGTCTGTATTGATCAGCACGAAACAGGTCCATGGTGCTAAAAGCGTTGGGGACCACTGCTAAATGGACAGTCCAGACTCTTCTCATGTGTCGTTCCACGATGGTGGAATGACCAACAAGTGCTACCAGAATAGGGGCATCCCCGTCCGTCTTCAACAAACTCCTGAAGACCCAGCTCTTCAGAGAACATCTTCTACTAACACCTGCCTCCCCTGCTCCTCTCTTCATGCACCTCACTCTATCCTATGTTCTTCTTTTCCTCATGGTCACCTTAGAGACTAGTGTTAGACCGTCTAAGTAGTTTGTTTACAGTTAATGTCAGGGTTAGATGTTTGTTAGTCTTGATGTAACTTCTTGGTTATAATATCATTTGTAAGTCGCTTTGGATAAAAGCGTCTGCTGAATACATAAACATGAACATGGGGTTCAGTCAAACTCAGTGACATCATGGACCACCGAGTCTGGTTCTGGAGTCTGGTTCTGGAGTCTGGTTATGGAATCTGGTTCTAGAGTCTGGTTCTAGAGTCTGGTTCTGGAGTCTGGTTATGGAATCTGGTTCTGGAGTCTGGTTCTAGAGTCTGGTTCTAGAGTCTAGTTCTGGAGTCTGGTTCTGAAGTCTGGTTCTGGAGTCTGGTTCTAGAGTCTAGTTCTGGAGTCTGGTTCTGGAGTCTGGTTCTGGAGTCTGGTTCTGGAGTCTGGTTCTGGAGTCTGGTTCTGGAGTCTGGTTCTAGAGTCTGGTTCTGGAGTCTGGTTCTGGAGTCTGGTTCTGGAGTCTGGTTCTAGAGTCTGGTTCTGGAGTCTGGTTCTGGAGTCTGGTTCTGGAGTCTGGTTCTGGAGTCTGGTTCTGGAGTCTGGTTCTAGAGTCTGGTTCTGGAGTCTGGTTCTGGAGTCTAGTTCTAGATTCTGGTGCTGAGTCTGGTATATATACAGTAGATATATATATACATATATATATATATATACATATATATATATACTGTATATATATATATAGTTTTAAGCATGTGTAGTATATGTATTGACATTGTCTATAAGGCAGTAAGAGGAATTTTTCGGGCCGTGGAGGGGCCTCCTGAACCTCTCAGCCCCGGGGCCTATGGGCTAGTTAAGGTGGCCCTGATCGTGGTTATTGAAGCAGTTTTTGGTAGTGTGAGCAGGTGACATCACACCTCAGCAGTGCCACAGGTGGATCGCCTCCATGCCACGCCGCACTGATGCAGTAATTTATTTTAAAAATTGTCCCATCAGATATTGAGCGCATAGAAATGAACATATTTGTCAGAAGCCTGACATTTTTGTTCAATATATATTTTTTAAAATTAAACTTATGTAATTTTTTAAATATCAGAGACTGAATTTTAGGTTTTCATTATCTATAAACCATAATCATCAAATTATCAACCGGTAAAGGCTTGAGATATTTTAGTCTGTGTGATAAATCTACATATAAGTGTCACTTTTTGAAATGAGTGACAAAAAAGGCTAAACTTTTTTAGGCAATTTAAATTTTTTTTTTATAGATATACCTGATATAAAACCAATTGAGAGCACATCATTCTAATTTGTGGGCTTTTTTTCCCCTACATTTTAAACACCCAAATCTAAATCTAAGTATAATTTTCCGAGTTTTGTTCTTTTGAAACTTTCTGGGAACATTTGACTTTGAGCTGAGGCGACAGACCAGCTGACTCAAAGACAGGCTGGAGTCCTGCTGCTAAAAACACGACTTCTATTCTCTTGGCACACTTTACACGCAGACACACTTTAGTAACAAAGCCTTTATTGTTCAGTTTAAAAATGAACACACTGGTGATCTACTACAGTACACAGCCTCACAAAAAAATGAGAAAAACACTGACACACTCATACAAACATTTACACACATGCACTGAGATAAACGCACACACACACACACCAACATAACGGGCGTTAAACTTGTTTTCTTCTTCGTGTTTTTTCCCCAAAACTTTTGTCAAACTCTCAGCATCATGATTTTATGGTCAGAAGTAAACAAAAGATACATTCATTAATCCGCTGTACAACAATACTTTACCTTCTTTTGCTGAAAAATAGCTCTCCCAGATCCATTTTTATCAATATATCTGCTCACATCTTTTTAAAAAATTACACTGAGAATGTCTTTATACAGAGTAAGGGTGAAGGAAATCACAAAACATGGAGGTAAAATGGTGAAATTATAATCTAAAAGGAATACAAATAGCCTGTGAAACGGCAGATGGCGAGCCTTGGTGCTTTCCTTGTTGTCGTCAGGTTTTCATGAGATGCCATGGCAACAGATTGATGCTCACAAAGACGGAAAATCGGGAAGAAAAAAAGGAGGATGTCACATCTCGTAATCAGCTGCTGTCTATATGAGGTTCTGAAAGAAAAACAACCCAACAAGGGGAGCGATGAGACGAGTGCAAACATTTACACTGACACACGTTTACACACACAGAAATATTAGAGCTTCAGCAGCATGAAGGAGTCTCTGCTGAATATTTTAAACTGTTCAAATGTTAAAGCTGATATTTTATTTTATTAATATTGATATTTGTTCTGTTTTTTTTTAAATCAAATTAAACATTCAAATGTTTCTTTTCTGTTCGGGAATTCTGTGAATTGACGCATGAAAAACATCAAACGCTTCGTCATATTTTCAGGTTTATTTCCAGGTCGTTCTGCCTTATTGTCTCTGAGATTTTCAGTAAATAAATGATTTACTTTTTCCCCTGATAATTTCTGTATATTTATATTAGGAAAGAAATTTTACAATGATTCAATAATTCTTCAAACAGGCACATTTAAACGCTGACCCCTGAATAAATGTAAATGCATCATAAACTCCAGACTTGGTAATATCAGACAGCTGTCAGAGCGTGGTCATTTCTCTCCTGTTCTGGCGTCTTTGCACTGACTTCCTGTCCACTTCAGGATCCAGTTTAGAATTTTACAGTCAGTTTTTAAGTGTCTAAATGTCTTGACTTCACCACATCGGTCACATCTTCTGCTCTACTACAGAACTTTGAGGTCCACCCATCACTTCCTGTTGGTCACTCTCAGATCCAGACTGAAAACCAGAGGGATTTCTTTGTGGAGCTTCGCTCTAAATGTGACAGCAGCTCAGACCTTTGATCTATTTAAATCTCTGTTACGACACACTTTAACTCACTGACTTTTAGTCAAACCCAAGCAGGACGTCCTCACTTTTAGTGCACAAGTTTGTTTTTTATTGATACTTTTACTATTATTTCATAGTTTTACTTGAATATTCTGTGTTTTCTTATATTTGACCAGTTCCTTGTATAGTTGATTTTGTGAATTCTGCGTCTCGTTCAGCACGTCGGGCAGCAGAATTTTTATAAATACATGAACAAAACCTGACCACTTGTTGACATCCTCCTTCTACAGCTTAAGGCCCACCATCACAGGCTTTTGCAGAAGATTCTGCATAGAATCAGATTTCCAAGTCAATGCAAGAGTACAGATTCAGAGTGGCTTGCATTACCACCATTGATGCACTGAGCGAGCACACAGTTTAAGTGCAGTATCACAGATGATTATTGATTGGAAAGTAAAAAAAAACCCCATATCAGCTCAATATTGTTGCTTGCAAACCAGAAACAAAGATGCACAGCAGCACATGGTTTATTATGCACCATTAAATGTGAAGCTTAAAAAAAGAAGATTTAAAAAGCCAAATAATTACAGATTAAAGCTTAAAACAACTTGAGTTACTGACTAGAAACATTTTCATGAAAGTAAGGAGGAGTTTCTGTAAAAAAAGAGGAATATTTTAACTTTCACTGGGGTTCTTCTGCAGATGGGGGCTGCATGGTGGAGAGCACTGTCTCCTCACAGCAATAAGGTTGCAGGTTCAGTTCCCGGCTGCGTTCTTTCTTTGTGCAGTTTGCATGCATGCTTAGGTTTTCTCCCCGAGTTGCTCCCACGGACTAAAAACATGCATGTCAGGTTAATTGGTGAGAGTGAGAGTGTGAATGGTTGTAGGTCTCGTTTGTCTCTATGTGACCCTGATGGACTGATGAGCTCCCCGGGGCGCCTCTCGCCTCGTGACTGCTGGAGATGGGCACCAGCTCCTGATGAGTTCAGAAAATGGATGGATGGATGTTTTAAATGCACGACTGTCTGCAATTTGACTTTTTCAAATTAACCAAAATCCTTAACTAATACATTTCATCTCAAGGAACAAGATACTTTAGGCGTAGCTCACTTTGCCAACTGTAAATACTGTATTTTATTTTTAATGGCTCCAACAGAGGCCGTAAACCTTTCCTTGACTCTCCATGTTAGATAAGGACTTCTTGGCCCTCGGCCACCACAAACATCTGTCACTCACTGTCCCCCACTGCCCTCAGCCTGCTGGTGAATTGACTGTAGCGAAGTGTGTGCACATCATTCAGCAGCTCCCTCCTGTCCGTTTAGACATACCTCATCTCTCCTCTGGCCAGCAGTGGAGGGTCGAGGAAAGACTCTCCCACCAAGAGATCCGTAGCCTGAAACCTGGACCTTGGACAGGATGCCTGGCTGTCCGTACGGGATTACGTTCTCATCTGCTGACGACGAACAGATCAGTCAAACTTACAGCTGTGTTTAAATAGGTCGACTCTGACTGATGGTCTTAAATAGACCCCCTGCTACTGAAAGCAGATTTATCACCACAGGATAACAAGTGACATGGTGGTTACAACACATCGACTCCATGATGACTTATCTGTGTTTGTAGAACAGATAATCTGTTTTCCTTTTCTAGAACTAATGCTTTTTACCTTCAGACAGCCACTTTGTCGATCCCCCTCTTTGTGGGGAGAAATGTTCTCCCCTCTTTGGAAGAGTTGGCGAATCGCTCCCCTCTTTCGTTTCACCGCCTGATCGTTTGCGGCTCAAAACGTCCACAAAGAGCTGCAGGGAGTCATCCATGGCGGGGGGAGAGGGGGGAGGAGGGAGGTCTGCATAATAAAAAAGAAAAGAGAAAAGCATGTCAAATAAACAGTTTGACATTTTGTGGAAATAAGCTTAATGGTGGCGGCAGTTTGTGTGGCTTTGCCCTGATTACCATAGGTGATGCATCATGAGCATTAATCATCTTCTGAACCGTCTACAGCCAAACTCTTCTGTCCTCACCAGTTATCAGGATCACACATACACAACTGTATTCCTTAAAGTTAGAAAAGCTCTGCAAGAGGTGCTCATAAATTCAGAATGTGACACAGTGAGACACTAAAATTATTTATATGCCTTTGCAGAAAAATGGCACCATGTCTTTGTGCATGAAGCAGAAGTTGTGTGGACCAAATAAATTATAGTTTCATAAGAGTGTGAGATGAAGATGGTAATATTTAACGAAATGAAATTCACTTTTTATTAGTGATCGTTTTGTTTGTAGTCTAAATAATCCTGATATCAGAGATGCAGCATAATGCTATGGATTAAAGGCACACTATGCAGTTTTAGCTTGTTTTTAGCACCCCCTAGTGTTCGTTTTAAATCACTGCTGTAAATCAGCTGTTCAAGTGGGGAGAGATTAAAAAAAGCAGGGATCATGAGCTAAAAACACTCTGGTGCTAGCATAACAACTAGCCACGTTGGGTTAGCCTAACCCTCATGAGATACGTGACTTTGTGAGACTTCAGGGCACCGGACCAGAGACTCAGAAGTTGCAAACGTGGTATTCTGGACACAAGCAGCAGATGGGGCTGAGTGACTTTTTATTAACTCTGTAAAGGGTCATATTAGCACAAACTGGCTAAAGAAAAAGATTTATAAATATGAAAAACTTACATAGTGTGGCTTTAAAGTGTGTTTTCTATGTATATATAACATAATTCCAACCATTTAATTTTTTTGTATCATAGATACCAATTAATTACCTTCACACGTCACAAGTAAGTCTCTAGTCATTCTACTCGTCTGGAGTCAAGTCACAAGACATGCAAGTCCTCAGTCAAGTCCAAATCCTAAACTTTGAATTTGAAGTCCTAAACAAGTCATTTGACCACATTTGTAACTTATTCTAAATATTCAGGTCTTATTTCTAGAAATGATGAATGCTTCTTATAAAAGGTGGATTTATTTGAATGAAGCAGAAAACAAAACTGAACTTGATCAGAAGAAAAGGAGGTTTGATGTTGTTTTCCAGTGATATTATTTTATGTTCACTCCATGTTGGATACCAGGTATTTAAGTCCACGTGGAGTCACAAGTCTTTTGGGATTTCTTTCTAAAATTGTGACTTGAATCCACAGCTCTGGTTACCTGAACGTTTTTAGTTGGTTTTGTGTTTAGGAAACCAATTAGATCTGGACTTTAGTCTGTCTGAACGTCCATCATTTTCTAAAACAAACTCATAAAACTGAATTTAAAAAAGACCTGAAGCAATGAATAAACATTTTGTTCAGTGGTAGGGTCTAATAATCACCAAACTTATTGTAAAGTTATTGAGACAACTAAAAAGTAGACATTTATGAGCAACAGCAGTCAGTATAATCCTGCCAAAATGATTAGAAATAGTTTTTTAAATGACATTCCATTAAAACAACCATGTGTAGGAAACAGGGTTTTGTACCTGCTTCGCCGTGCCTCTCTCTCCTGTTCGGTCCATCCTTCGGCGCTCGTCTCTTACTCCTGGATCTGTGCGTTTGGGCTGCGGGGCTCGACTCTGCAGCTGCAGCAGGACATTGTCCTGTCAAGAAAACACGCTGATGTCATCCCCAGAAAACTTACAGCAATGCAACTCACCCCCGCTGAGCTTCATTTCAAACAAACACAACATGATTTTTATGCACTTTCTGTTAAACAACATCACAAACCAAATTATACACGACACTGCGTTGTTGTGTGGGAATATTCTACAGATTCATGCATTCGGAAAAAAAAAAAAAAAAAAAAGATTCATGCATTCGGATGAATTCAAACTGACCTTTGCTGAGGCTTTCTGCCCTGATATCATCCACCCAGTGGCTAGAGTTGTATAAATCACTGGCATCCAGAGCGTTAGTGTTGGTAAACAGATCGGGGTTGGACTGGGACACCTGGGAGCTCGAGTGGTGACGGGCCAGAAGGTCAAAGTGCTGAAGACGTGGACTGTTGCCAGGCTTGGGCATGTCTCGCTGTGGGGAGCACAGTTTGGCTGTGAAAGAAAGCTCCTCTGCTTTAGAGGGCAGGCTGAGGACCTCTTCTCTGGACGTGTCCATCAGGTAGGTCCTGGCTGGCAGCGGAGGACACCAGTCATCGTCTTCCTCCTCAGAACTAAAGGAATAGACGAGGAACAGCAGAATAAAAGGTGTGTTTTAGGGAAAGTTTAGTTGTGTAATAAAATAAATATATAGAAAAGAAGAAGAAATACACAAAAAATCCCAATAATTATAAATTCGACCCATTTGAGTTTGTCAGTGGTTGATGCAAGCCTGTTTTTGGACATGAGTATAACAATTTAATCTTCATATAAATTATAATCTGATAGGTTTTGTAAAAAATAAAAAAAAAAGAATTAATTTGGACCAATATTTGCGTGGATTATAATAAATATTAGAAAAAGCTTTGGGCCTAGTTTAAACCCTCTGAAGAGTTTGTCCTGAAGCTAAATCCACTTTGATTTCATAAAAACCAGACTCTAAATTAAAAATTCCCCAAAACGTTAATAAAATTCTAAAATCCATCAGACTGCAGATGTGTTTAAAGCTCTAGTAACTCAGCACTGAGCAGCAGAATATATTTACTGTGTTATAAATCATGGACACAGATTCAGGGGGTGTAGGGGGGGGGCACATGCCCCTGCACTTTTTAAAGGCGGTTTAGAGCCCTGTAGTTTTTACTGTCTAAAAACAATGTTCCACTATATTAAATTGATACTGGCTGTTGTTTTTAGGTGTAGGGTTGATTTCATGGAATTGTTAAAAATTTGTGTTTGTTGGCATGTCTGTTTCATTTGAATTTAAAAGTCAGAACTATCAAACCCAAGTCAGGAAAATTAACTAAAACGCTGCAAACTTGGAATTCAAAGTCAGAGAGTCTGACCTCCAAATCCAATATGGCTACCTCACAAATGAAAAGACCGACTTACAGTTACTGCACCAAAAAATAAAGGTATTTTCACTTTTGTTGGTTTGTCTCATTATTCAGTCACACACAGAACGAATCCTCTAATCTTCGTGAACTTCATGTTCTTTGTTATTGAACAGTCTGTAGCCGTGTCACTTTTTAAAAAAGAAAACTTGTAACTGGAACTTTAAAGTTGTTCCCAGGTTTGAGTCTTAATTCCTGAGGTGAGCAAATCCCAGCAAGACGTTAAAACACTTAAAATGTTGAAAGTGCATGAAGTCAACAGCGTGGGGCCAAGTGTAACAGCACTGCTCTGTCCACCTGCCTTTTAATAGGCTCAGTGAGCTCAGCTGATTCAGACTATTATAATTAATCAGCTGACCAATTAATTATTAGAACTGTTTACCTCAGCAGATGCCTTCTTTTGTTTTTTGTTTTTTTAGACATCTGGCTTGCTGTGTCCCTTAAAAACCAGAGGAAGCTTTGTGTAATCTGAACAGCGTCCTCTGCCTGATCTATGGAGCAGGAGCTGTGTTTGACCTTAAATAGAAAGCATATAACAATACGTGCAAGCGAGGTATATAAATGGCTTGCCAGAGGCTTGACCTTCAGAACGCACGCTGTACCATTTTTGTGTGTCGTGCAGAGCGTCTGCATTAGGAGCTGCTGCATGAGACATCTGGTGAATCCTGATATCTCCTTCTGCATAATTTGACCTGATTTCACACAATGTCCAAAACAATAACTAGAGGCGATGCGTGTCTATTTAGAAAATAATTAGAAGTAAAACAAAATGGTAACATGCCCAAAGATAACATAGATTTTTACCATACTCACAAGTCCACTATTCTACATGAATGGTCACAGAAATGTTTATTGTATTTCATAAAGTTAAACATCAGAGAACGCAGCGTTCAAATGACCCTACATGTCTGTAGATGTGAAGTAAAATGAGCAAAAGTAAGGAGAGAGTTTAATAAAGAGATGTTTTTTGACGTTTTGATAAGAGAAGGAACTAGTAAAGAATTACAGAGGACAAGATCCACCTCCGTGATTTCTGTTGTCATTTTATTGCCATCAGGGCTCATTTAATGACAGCCGTGTCATTGAAAATGGAAAGTACTAATTCAGCCTGTCAGACGGAGGCTAATGTCATTACAAAAGACACGGCGCAGTCAGAGCAGCCTTCCGATCCCTCCCCGTTATGTCCGCAATCTAATGTGTCAGAACTAGTTAGAGCAGACGCTCCCATCCGCAACCCCGAAGCCAATCCGCTCACTGCCTTTAGACACAACTGTTAATTTGCAAACTCTAAACTTCTCTTAAGTTTTGTTTGACAGCCTTGGCTGTGGCACAGGGCGGCTTTGATGTCCAGCTGCCTCAACTCCCAGAGAAATGAAGCCAGAGGCCTTTGTGCTAATTATAAAGAGACTGAATAAAGATACACAGAAAATGTTGCAGACTCCCAGAGACGGACGAGCCTTGAGAAGCTTTTCAGACTGCAGCAGTAAGCCTCACCTGTGCTGCGCCTCTTCTTTGTCCAACTTTGCACGACTTCTATCTTTGTTGGGAGGAAGAGGCAGAGATAAAACATTCACCCAGGTGAGAGGAGCTGACTTGGACAAGGACCCAGTAGACGTCTGCTGAGCCAGTTTGTCTAAAAAAATACCAAAAACAAACCATCATGCAGTATCACAGTTTTGGGCATTCAAAGCAAGGTCTTCTGTTTTCTTTTCATCGGGGAAGCATCCTCCCATCTGCCCTCCTCTGCACCTGATTCCAACTCATTAATCTGTCTTTGTAGTCACACACACCTACACTACCTACTGACCTTTGACTGCTCTACCTGGTTTTGTAACCACTTTATTCTGTATAAATCGACTTTTTCCTTTAATCATTTTTGGCCTATAGTGTGGCGCCTTTGGGATCTTTACAATTTGTGGCAGAAAGTAGAATTACTGTGTATTTATTACATTCGTGTTCACCCTGACCCTAGAGCAGAAACGATTGGCCAGTTTAAATGACGAATATGCTCAAACAAAACCCGTGTTTTAAAGCCCATCGGTCTCTTTGCTCTGCCTGAAGGACGCTCCCTTTTGTTGACCTTTGTTTCTTCACAACCACCTTGAGTTTCAGTGGATTCACTCTTCACCAGGCTCACTGAGTTCTTAGCTTCAGCTGTTTTTATGGTAACAGTTTCATAATTTTTTTGGTTCTTGCCTAAATTTTAAATGCATAATATGTGGTGATTTAGGTCTCATAAAAGGGAATATAATGCACATTTGTGGTTCATATTCATAGTATAAAAACTAACCTAAATGTCATCAGTGTGGAATCGCTTTTAAACGTCGTATTTTACCATTTTTTACATTTTTATGTTACCCTACCTAACACAGAGATGTGAGTTATAATAAGACATCTAAAGAAAATGTTTCAATCACTATGTCTATTGTGACAGGAAAATAACATTTGATGACATATCTTCACCAGGTCTAACATAACTGTAGAAGTCTGATCCTATTCTGATGCACTGATACCGCTCTCTGGCTCTGATGAGTCTTACAATATTTTCCTATACTCTCTAAAGCCTGAATGATTCAGCTAATAGTCTTATCTCTTCTTCTGCTCACTATTTCTTTATATTACATTTATAAAAATAAATAAAAGAGCAGCAATTTCCTGTCGCCTTTATTTCTTCTGCTATGACAAATGGTGGCAGAAGTGGGATTCGAAGCCACATCCCCGAAGAAGGAGGAGAGTTACATCAGTGGAAAGTTAGTTTGTCCTGACATAAACTATTTATTCTTTATATTTATCTATAAAATGAGCTTAAATAATAAACAAAGTTATTTCCAAAAGACTACGTATTAGCTGAAACCTTGGCATACACCAGACAGCTGGGCTGAAGGATGGATTGTTCAGTTCTTCTGTCTGGTCTTTTCTCCAGTATTTTCAGGGGATCACTTTCAGATACTGTTCACATGTTGTCAGCAGTTTTCTAGGTCCATCAATGCTTTTTTAGCTTTACATTTGTTTAAGGACACACGACTGACATGTCTGGACTGAAAACTAAAAACTAACTGCTTATGCTGGACCTGACGTCAGCTTTTGACACCATTGATCATCAGATCCTCTTGGACAGACTGAGATGTTGGGCTGGTCTGTCAGGATCTGTGCTGAAGTGGCTGTTCTCATATCTGTCTGATAGATCAACTTCCCAGGCTTAATCTACTTACAAATCCCTTTCTTGTCCTGTACAGTTTGGTGTTCCTCAGGGTTCTGTCCATGGGACCTCTGTTATTCCTGCTCTATCTGCTCCCTCTTGGTCCAATACTGTCATCCTTCCAGGACATATCCTATCAGTGCTATGCTGATGATATCCAGTTGTACATATCTTTTCCTCAGAACAACCTCCACTACCTCCTGAAATGCCTGGATTTTATTAAGAGCTGGATGTCAGGCAGCTTCTTACAACTAAATGAGAGAAAAACTGAAATAATCATCTTTGCACTAGAAAACATTACTACAAAGGTGAAGGAGATCGTTGGACCTCTGGGTGCATTAGTTAAATCTACTGTTTAGAAACCTTGGAGTAACCATTGACTCAGGCTTTACTTTAGATAATCACATCAGATCTCTGGTTAAACTTTGTTTCTACCACCTCAGAAACATCGCTAAACCTGGCTCCACTGTCTCTCGTCCTGAAATGGAGGTCTTAGTCCTGAAATGGAGGTCTTAGTCCATGCTTTTGTCGCGTCCCGCTTGGACTACTGTAACACCCTTTACACCTGCCTTTCTAAAACTTCCATAAACCATCTACAGACTGTACAGAATGATGCTGCCAGGCTTCTGACTAACTCATCCAGATTCTCTCATGTCTCTCCTCTGTTGGTGCAGCTGATAGGCTGATAGACCACAGGAGACAGAGCCTTTTCATCTGTGGCTCCAAGACTCTGGAACGCTCTTTCACTGACACTGAGGTCTGTGGACTCATTCAAAAAGCGTCTAAAGACTCATCTGTTTAAATCTGTTTTTTTTAAATCTGTTTTAAATTGTGTCCTGTTTTCATTTTATCTCTTTCATTCAAATCTGCTAGTTTTTTTAAAATTTAATTTATTTATGTGCTCATGTTAAGCGCTTTGTGATTCATATATTGAGATATTAAATAAAGTTTTACTTACTTACTTACTTACTTACTTACTTACTAAAAGAAAAGTTTTGAAAAACTTTCTAGAAACCTTGAGAACTATTGCTGAAAACCACTTTAAAGACAAGAAGAAATTTGACTCTTTGAAACAAAAATGTTGAGATGTTTAGTCTTATAAGTGAAAAAAAAAAGAAGTACTGGATCATAAAACATTAATTCTGGACACATTTATAAAATAGCATGAACAAAATTAAAAGTTTTTAGGATCATTTATTTGAATGGTGACTGAAAGAATGAGATGCTGGATATAAGCAGCTTCCTCTGTAGGATGGCAGGTCTCAGCCTTGGTAAGAAGGTGGTGGTGGTGTGTGTGTGTGTGTGTGTGTGTCTATGTGTGTGTGTGTGTGTTTGTGTGTGTGTACTCCTCCTCCTCATTGAAACAAAGTAGCTGAGATGGTTGAGAAATCTGAGGATGGCTCCTGTAGCGCCGGCAAGGCGTTACTATCTCTGAATTCTGACATCTGGTTCATCACAACAATAACTCATCTTTTGTCCCAATAACTTGGATTAAAATGACTCTTTTATTATGTTGTAACCTGAATCAACATTCCTTCCAGGACCCGGTCGTGTCGGAAGACTCAGAAGACTTCCTTTAATTAATAATTAAACTTAAGGACTCTTTGATGTCTCATTCTAAAAAGACACTACCTCTAATCCACTGTCCAGAAATGTCTTAATGTGATTAATTCATTTTCTTCCAGTATTTATGAATGTTGATGTTGCATCAGTATTATTTCATGTTTCTACTTTTGCTAAAAAGGTTAAAGCATATTAATAATCCATCTAACTTCCTGGGTTTCCTTAATGACGAGAACCACGTGACTTGGTAACTACTTCCCATTGGGCCACGCGTCCAAAGTTCCCTCTGTCCGGCTTCCTGTCTGGAAGCTAAACAGTTCTCGTTCAACCTTCAACGAGAGAACACAGCCTCCGTCTTCTCCGTTACACGGTAGGCTTCGATGCCGACCGAGCTTGTGGGTAAACCAGCCCCACCGGTCGAGGACAGTCCTCCGGCTGAGAAGCTAGACACCATCCGTCTGCTTCTGTTCACCAGCCATGGGGAAAGCCTGTTAGCCTCTGCACCAGCCGATCATGGAGCCGCTGACGCCGACTCGTTCAGACACCTCCGTACCTCGAGTGACTTCACTTCCACCGGGGCTAACCCGAGGCTCGTCAGACCAACGATCTCACCGACGAGCCTCCACCTCCTACGCCGAGGAGATCTGGAGCGGTCTCAGCAGGTATCAACTCTGATCTGGTTAAACTGAGGCTCTTGATAAATAACACTCCTGTCAAGTTAGGCTCAGTTCCCCTCATAACTAGCTCCGACTCCCTAGATATATAAATATCTCACGGGCTCTCGTCATTAACTCTCAGCTTAATAACATCAGAAGAATCTCTTAAGATGCACCATCTACCTCATATCTGTCTGTTCGTTCAATCTGTTTCTTTAATAAAATAACTGTAGTCTAAGTCTGCTTCTGGGTTATAACTTCCAAATATAACATACGTAGGTCTTCCCTTTGAATCAGAAAGATCCTAGAAATCCTGCATAATAATTAGGTTAGTGAAGGTAGCTAACAGTGATTAGCATTAAAACCAACAAAACTAAGCTAATAACCTTGCAGAAGTGTGTCCGTATTATAACAATAAAATCAGGTTATATTACGCTACACTCCTGGTTGACTTCCATCTGAGGTTTTCTAGGAGGAAAGTCCAGGGAAGACCTGGAAGTTACTGGAGGAATTATAACCTCTCTGGACTGGGAACTCTTTGGGTTACCCCAGGAGGAGCTGGAGACTGTAGCTGGGAAAGTCCCTCCTGGACCTGTTACCTACACAACCCGACTATGGATATGTGGAGAAAATAGATGGATAGATGGATGGATGAGTGAGGTTGTTTGATTAATAATTTTCAGTGCACTAAATGCTATTTTCCACTCTTGTAGTGTTTTTGCTAACTTTGGTTTACACACAATCATTTTCACAGCATTATTCATTTGTGTGGTTTGGTTTGCATGAATGAAATGTGCTTCTTATGGGAAAACTTACCATTACTTTTCTTGGTATACTGAAGTTTGGCATACTCAGACCCCGACTGACCGGACTGGATAGTCCACCGGTCCAGGTCCTGCTCCAGACCCACAAGTCCACCGTTTGCCAGTACTGGGTTGCTGCTGTACGGGTCTGGACCCGGATTATAGGACACACTGGAGTAGGTGTCGTAGTACGCCAGCAGGTCGTCTTCAGCCGTTGTGTTGATGGTGCTGTAAATGGGGCTGTCGTTGGACGCCGTGCTGCGTTTCTCTGTCTGGTTCGGGTAGCTGATGATCCCGACAGCTGGACAGCAAAGGATTGGGTTAAATAACCAGTCATGGATCCGGTACCCTAACATGTTCTGACAGCTCTTACAGTTATAATATCGATCTGAGTCCAGTTTTCCAGAGCAGCAGTTGACCAAGTCTTTGCTGTTGTGAGGGAGGTTCGGCGTGGGCCAGGAGTCCGCCAGCCAGGGGTAATTTCCTATATTTGACCCCAACAAGGCAGGCCTTGGAAGAAAGGTCAGAGTATATCAACGCTGTTTCTATTAAACACAAAAGGGCACTTATCATGTGAATCAAACCTTAATGCAGACTTTACCCTCCATTGATGATCCCTGATCCCTCGCTGTGAGCAAAGCCAACTACAAAATGAAACAGAACAAAGATATAAATCCTACTTGATAGCAGGGGAAAGAGAAAAAAAGCCTTTGCCTTGAGGCATTTTTTAAAGATTCACCAGAGAATAAATACATTTAGTACTGAATCATTATCCTCCACAATACGAGCCACTAAACATTTTATCCTTGTGGGGTTTATAAAAGCAGATTTGAATCATTTTCTTTGAAAATACACGCCTGACCTACATACACAATGATGCACACAACAGATCTATATAGAGTGAAGTACGCACACACACGCCAATGTCTTCTTCTGATGTTTTTGGAGTCTACGTCTTTTAAAGTTACACAATCGTCTTTGGATCCGAACTAAAACATGAAATAACATAACAATCGCTCTAAAGTACCTGCAGAAAATCAATTTGCTTCTGTTTCACAAAAATGTACACTGTCAGAAATGAAAGGACAAGAATTGTACCTTTTTTGTCACTGGGGTGGTACCCTCAAAAGTACAGTTTTGTACCTTTAACTGGGGGTTATATCCTAAGGGGTACAAATATGTACCTTTTAGGGTACATATTTGTAGTCCTTAGGGTACATATGTGTCCCCTAAGGGGTATAAATTTGTACCCTAAGGTACAGGTGTGACTAGTAAAAGGTACAAATTACATGGGTAAAAATGTGTACCCCCAGTTAAGGTACAAAATGGTACCCTCAAAAGGTACAATTTTGTACCTTAACTGGGGGTACACATTTTTACCTTTATAGTTTGTACCTTTTAGTTAAACCTGTACCTTAGGGTACAAATTTGTTCCCCTAAAGGGTACAAATATGTATCCTAAAGGGTACATTTTTGTACCCCTTAGGATACAACCCTGCAGTTAAAGGTACAAAACTGTACTTTTGAGGGTACCACCCCAGTGACAAAAAAGGTACAATTCTTGTCCTTTCATTTCTGACAGTGTGTTCATGGTATGTGCTTAAGCACCCAAGACCATGCTCTAAAACAGAGTTGTTGTTGCTTTCCACTTTATTTTTTTTAACTTTTCTGTTCCGCAAACTACCAAGTCGGGATAAATACATTTTAATTAACTGAGTATGAGATTAAAGCGCAGGAGTTGCTGTGCAAAACACAAACTCAAATTGAAAACATTCATCACTGCTGCAGATATCCCCAGAGGTCTATTAGGAACTTTGTCTCTGTCACAGGTTTAAAACTAAATCTAAAGGTTTGCTCTGAACCTCTTTCCTCTGCATCCCTGATGTGACAACTTTGAGTGAATTTAAGTTTTAAAACACGTCAGAGTAGCAGTTTTTCTAAAAAAAAAAAAAAAATCCTGGTCAGACCTCGTTTCCTGCTCACCTGCTGGTGTGTATGCGAAGGACGTGGTGTAGTGGCCCAGCTGCTTCCTCCTGCGATGTCGGCAGTACAGCCACCCGCTGAAGCCCATCATCACCAGCCAGGCGGCCACGCCCAGCCCCGCGATGAAGGCCGGCTGGCGGAGGACGCTGGCGATCTGCTCTGCTATGCTGAGATCGCTCTCTTTTTTCACCTCCAGAGGTTGAGCTGGAAGAAAAACGGTCAAACAGCGGCGTGACCTAAAGCCAAGTAGTGCCCAAATAGCTGATATAAGAAACAACAACCTAACACATGAATGTGTTTTAATTAAACATGGCGGACACCAAGTATTGGAATACTAAAATATTTGATAGCCGCTGCTCTGGTCTGGATGCTAGTTTTTAATTTCTGATTTTAATAAAATAACTCCTCATGATCTGGTAAACAGAAACCTGGGACTGACAACATTCTGGTCTTCTGCAACACAAAAATTGAAGGCAGGACCTCAAATCTTCCACTCTCACCCTGAACAGCGGAGCACCACAGGGCTGTGTGCTCAGCCCAGTCCTCTTTACATCATCCATTCCTCTAATAATCTAGTGATGAGTGCAGATGACACCACTATAGTGAGACTGTGACAATAAGACTCACTATAAGAAGGAGGTTCAACAACTGGCACAGACAGCAACCTCAACACAGACTAAACGAAAGAAAAGAAACTTCAGGAGAATTGTTGAAATGAAAATCTTATTTCTCATGTATGGAATGGATGTAGAAAGGGTCAAGCTGGGTCTTTACATCACATAGAGCCCTGACATGGTTAGTCAACACCGAACCACCTGGTTAATACGTCTCAGTAGGGATGATTTGGTGACAAAATCCTGGGATTGGACACAGCTTAGTCATTATACAAGAGGGCTAGCAACATAAATAAAATGAAGTATCAAAGTGAAAATCAAAATGGAATAAGTGAATTAAACCACAGTCGTTTACAATTCGGGATCCGATGTTTGGTATAAATGAGACCAGAACACACCAAAGCTCAGCTCTGCCTCTTGATTCGTGTCTGACTTATTATCACAACATGTGACTCCTAAAATGAGCTTCCAGACATAAAGACACTGGAATTACTCCTTTTCTTAAAGACTGAATGATCAACACTGTCTACCAGAACAAAGAGTGTCTCTGAATATTTGACACGACTGCATTAACATTTATTACTTACAGCTTTTTATTGAGATTCTGTTGGGAATAACAAGGCAGTGTTGGATTTTACAGTCAAACTAAATGTTTATATAAAGAGAAAACATCTGATCTGTCACAGCAGATGACTCTACCCACAGCGGTGTCATTATTTGAGGTAATTAAAGCATAACACACCATTTAGACTGACAATATTATTCAGAGTTAGTGAAATTAGATGGTACAAGTTTTAGAGAATTTTCTGCAGCGTCCTTGTGACTCTGAACCACCACATCCACAGCGTGACCGGTTTCAAGTGGAACTACTTTCTTTGATATAATCTGTGACCCTCAAACCTCACAGGACAAGCCCCCCCCCCTCTATAAGCCTCCCTGATTTATGCAAAAACACAGCTGGCCTGAATCAGTCTGATGCTGCATCTGAGAGCAGCTCTTAGAGGTTTGGTGTTAAAATACGACCAGTTGCAAAAGGTTCTGGAGTGGGAGGGGACTGTGGGAACACACTGATAGATTATATGGTCTGGCCTGATAAATATGAACTATTCACTATAGGGTTCAGCAGGCAGGTTAGTTACAGAGAGCATTATAAATCAAAAAAGGATCAAGTTAATCAACAGAATTGAATACAGTTTTGAACTCCTGAAAAACAGTAATAACAGTATACAGATAAACACACTCATGGGTGTTTTGCATGAAGGCAACCATAACAACCATTTCAGCATTGTATTGTTGGAGGTGCAAACACACTGGTTTCACACACTGGTAAAATCAGCAGACAACACATCCTGTCATCCAGCTGATGCTTTGGGAATATCAGACTCCCTACCCTCACAGGTGAAGCTGTTTCAGTGATTCTTGGATTGTTCTTCGGTTTATCCAGGATGTCTGTTCTAAACAACCAGAGCTCTAAACTGTTTAGGGTGACCAGGTTTTAAATTCAGGACATGTGGGTAATTCATTAAATGTTAAATTGACACAATTAGATGTTTAAATTTAATATATTACAGTGAATAATTAATAATTTCTTGTATCAAATAAAATTCATGTTATTACAAGAGTCTACCACCATACGTTTTCATTTATGTCCAATTTATCCTATAACACTCAGACAAGAGGCCGTCTACCATGTGGGAGACCAGGGTTCAATCCCCAGGCCCAGGCCATGTGTCAAAGTATCCTTGGGCAAGATACTGAACCCCCCAACTGCCTCCTGGGCGCCATTAAAATGGCTGCCCTCTGCTCCTCTGGGATGGGTCGAATGCAGAGAACAAGTTCCTGCGTATCTACTGTGGTATAAACACATGTGGCCACCAATTCCCAAAACTACTTTTTAGCACTTTTTCCCCAGACAAACACTTCTGATGACATGGAGGATATTCTTGAAATGCATTGTGGGTAGCATCAGCATATTGTGCAGTTTTTGCTCTATTCTGTTTAGCTCACAGTCAGAAAGGGATGCAGAGCTGATAAAAAACTTTTAAGAACTTCTACTTTCTTTGTGTCTCCTCTTGATAGTAGAATGTTACATCTCTAGCAGCTAGCCGCCAACAGCTAGCATAATATGAATCAACTCTAAGATGGCTGAAATTCAACAAATTGTCTTTTAAAGGCATACTTTGCAACTTTTTCATATTTTAAAATGTTTTTTCTTGTGCCGTATGTGCTAATATGACCCTTTACAGAGTTAATGAAAAGTCACTCAGCCCCATCTGCTGCTTAGATCCAGAATACCACGATTGCAACTTCTCATTCTCCAGTCCGATGCCCCGGAAGTCTCACAAAGTCATGTATCTCGCGAGGGTTAGGCTAACCCAATGTGGCTAGCTGTTATGCTAGCGCCTGAGTGTTTTTAGCTCATGATTCCTGATTTTTTTTATCTCTCCCTGCTTGAACACAGCTGATTTCTTTGAATGAGTGATGAACCGCTCTAGTAGAAAGCAGTGAAGGCTGAGGAGACATTTCAACGGGTAGATTTTGGTGTTTCGGAGCAGAAACAATGGTGCTAACATTTTTATGGCAGTGATTTAAAACGGACACCAGGGGGAGCCAACTGCATAGTATCTCTTTAAGTCTAAAAGTGGAGAATAAACATGAATTTGCACAATTACTTTAAAAAGTGAGGGTGCAGTTGCTCAGTGCCTCATTTAAATATTTAATTTTGTATTGATACAAAAGATTTATTATTTACATTTTTAAATTCCTCCTTCAGTCAAATTCTATTGTTCCATAGCTGTTTTTTCAGCCTTGACACATTTGCTTTGTCATCATGAGTGCATAGCTTAGCATAATTTTATAAACATAAATATTTTAGCACATTTATCAGGCACACATATAGCCAGCCACACATCCTCTCCTCTGCACACATTCCTTCTCTCTGCTGATGGACACACTGACAGAAAACACCCTCCACGAGACACAGACAGATAGACAGCTGGTGTCAGGTGGATGGAAAGGTAGGGAGGGAAAATATGGAGTCAGAACAGAATGCAAAGAGCTGAGATCCTCCTCAAACAATGCTCAGACTTTACAGAAAAACACTGGAAATGCAAAGCACTTCATTAGCTGCTACATCAAGTTCAAAATCAACTGCAAACGCTCCCGGTGTTGTCAGGTTATTGATGGGTTGAAAGAGAATTAGAATAAATTTCACCCTGTATGCTAATCTGGTGACTTCCCTGGATTTACATTAATTAATAACAATGAACTATCTTGTTTTCTGTCTTGACTTTCAAAGAAACAAGACTTCACTCTGTTTTCGTTACAATATAATGTGTCTGGAAATGACTCAAGCAAAAACAGGATTCCTTAAAATAAAAGTTGGACAAATGCTGAAAAGACCTGTGTCTATTTTAGTAGGATTAATTATGCAGACGGATCTATAAGATGTAAGGAAGTAACCCATTTTCTTGGAAAGGTCACACAAAGCTGTGAAAATATGGAAATCATTAATCCGCCTAGAAATTTGAGCCAAAACACGTCCAGCCTAATGTACAAGTAATAAAAATAACCTTCTATTAGTTGTTAAAATAGATTCAGTTTCCTTCCAGATCTATTTTATTAGCAGCTTTCAGCGATGCCGGCTGTGATTACACAGAACGACACTGATTGGTGTGATGTGCCACCATCTTTATTTACAGTTTGTCAGATGATGTCAGTCAGTTGGACTTTGTAGTCCATGCACTGGAAAACGGTGCACATTTACGTGCCTTCCATAAAAAAATAATCCTAATTTACATTCCTTTAATTTAACACAGGAAGTTTTATTTTGAAAGGACGACAAAAGAAAAGTGGAGAAATCAATGGTTATTATAATAAATTAAAATCTGCTGTTAAGATAAAATATTTGACCTACATTTCTGACCAGCCCTGCTCACATCTTTACACTCGAATCACTTTCATCACCTTTTATTAACCGATTCATAAGACTTTGTGGACAGATTTGACTCCTTTCCAGTTCACCCTGCTGAGAGTGCATCTCTCCGTATTTCGCTAAGTATGGTGGCTAAAACTGTTTGAGTGACTCACTGAGAAGCAGGCTGACAGGCGGGCTCTGAGCGCCCACACCCAGACTGGTGACAGCAGCCACCACCACCGTGTACTGGACGTCAGGCAGCAGACCCATCAGCAGGATGGACAGAACCGCTCCGTCCACCGTTCGGTTTATCTCCTGCTCCACGGCGTTGGACAAACACCAAACCTACATAAAAAACAAACAAACAGGAAAACAAGACAAAGTTAGATTTCTATAACAGACTTCATTTGTTTATACTGAAGGTTTTCTTATGACCAAAAAAAAAAAAAAAGACATCAGAGAGTCATAAAGACAACTAATAATCTTTTAGTAGGCAATTCCACTTGTGCATTGTGTTTTTTTAAAATAACTTCTAAATATTTTGTAGACATAAAAAAAAAAAAACCCACTGTATTAGCAGCTAAGGATAAGATTAAACTATGTGGGTCAGGAACAAACCTGTTTGGATGATCTAATACTACAAGCAGCAGAAAGAAGAGAAAATAAGAAGGGAGCAGTTTTTGGTAACCATGGCAACCAGACCTACAATGATGTAGGAGGTCTGAAGCAAACGGTGGAGAAAAAGGGAGGGACCACGCCCTCAGACCGCCAGTTCTCAGTCCTGGTTCTGTGGTGAAATGTGAGACCTGACAGACCTCCTGATCCATCAGTGAGTTTTCCTCTGTTTGCTTCAGCGCGGCTGAAATAACCTTAACTGTGAGAGAAGTTGTTTTCTGCCTTTTTTGGATAAAAGCACATGTCTGACAGTGTGCTTAAAATGTTGATTTGCAGTCTAAACCTCTTTAAAAATGTTATAAATAATAAAAAAAAAAAACAACCAAATGAGAAAAAAGTTTTAAAAAATTAATAAATGGTTTAAAAAATGTACAAAGTTTGTCACTGACTGTCATAACAGGTGAAAAGGAAAACCTCTATCATTTTCAGGAAATAATTAAGGTTTACTTTATGTTATTGCAGGGATCATACTACCTAATACTGCCTGAGGACCAAGT
This sequence comes from Callopanchax toddi, assembly GCA_006937965.1. Lineage (NCBI taxonomy): Eukaryota > Metazoa > Chordata > Actinopteri > Cyprinodontiformes > Nothobranchiidae > Callopanchax > Callopanchax toddi. The sequence goes on from SSNR01000532.1 coordinate 232,825, forward strand.
TTCTGTTTGGTGTTTTTTTTCTACCTAAATTAATTATTAATGGACTTCATAAAACCAAGAACTAAATATTTTAGAGCAATTCAAAAATTAAGCACTTTTAAAAAAGTGAAATAGTTTTTTAAATGAACCCTTTATTGGGCGGGTCATCTGCTTCATAGAGCACATTTTAGTCCCTAGATATTATTGAAGAATTAAAATTGACCAAAAAAATAAAAAATAAACTGCTGAAAAAATATGGCAGAGCATGAACAACAAGCTAAACATGATTAGTTTACAATATTTTACTTTGATATATTATCTCTTTTATATTATTACCTTACATTATATAACTGTTATTGCCCCAAATAAATGGAAAAAAAGAAAACTGACATTTTTCTTGGCATGTTTCTTGTTTTGGAAGTTAAAGGTTTGTAAGCTAGTCTCCCTGAATGATAACCACAGCTATAAGTTAAACAAAATAAAATATTACAGTACAAGAATATAATCCCTGAGGTTCCAGGTCTCAGGAGGTTAAAACGATGTTTTTTTTACACTATATGGAAACTAAAGGAAGCTGCTCTGGTTAATCCAGGAACCGTGTGATGTAAAATGATCAGTGTTCATTTTACCTGATCATAGAGGTAGCTCCGCTAGCACAGCTCCCTTCCAGCCCTGCTGTAATTTGCATATCTCTCTCCATTGATATGCGGGGAATAAATCTTTCATTAATTAACCTTTTGTGAAGTTCTGTGATGAAGACAACAGAGGGCTGTAATGAAACTGTGTGCTGGAATAACACGCTGCTGATTTATTATGAAATCTCTCACGCTGAAAGCTCAAACAGAATTCTGCCTGCCTTAAAAATGAAAAGGTTCAGGAGATTTGCGATCCTCTGCCTTGTTTTCTTTTAAAAAGCTCATATTCTCATGATGGGATTGTTTCTGATTTTTTACAAGTAGATGCAGATGTAGAGAATCATTCAGAACAATAGATCTGAACTTTTTCCAGGAACGGCAGCTTGATGATTAGTAATCAGTGTTGTGCTGATGCCGGCGGACAGATAATCAGGACTCTGTGGTTTTTCACAGAACAAGCAGATGACGGGAACAGTCAGTGTTCAGCAGACAATCTGATGACAAAACAAGAACTGGCAGCGCATGAGCACTAAAGAGTAATTACTAATTGTTAATTGTGAATCAGCGTTTTTCATATTCATCTAAACGACACGTGAGAAATGCCGGCCTAAGAATAGGAACTGGCGCGGAGCAGCTCCTCCCAGCGTGTTTGTTTCTGTCACGGTCTGCAGCTTTCCCAGGTGTTGTCTCACCTTGTACTCTTGAATGATGCCAGCCTGAATATTATGAAGCGGCGGCTCCCAGGAGACGCTGATGCTGGTGCTGTTGGTGAGCTGCACCACTGAGACAGCCTGTGGAGAACCACTTAAAACTGGAGACAGAAAGCAGATGGCAGTGAGTGAGAGGAACCTGTTGTTTTGTTTCTGTATGGTTTAAAAAACTCATGAATTGGAGTTTCTTTTTAAAGAAACCTGATCTTAACCTTCTTTGATCATTTCTTTATCAAATAAAAGCATCTTTATTAGTAAAAAAACATATATAAGTTATGACTTACTCCCTTTCTGGACATCAAGTTGTTAGTTTAAATTTACCATTTTATTTAGTTTGAGTCCATTAACTTCAGATTAAAATTGATATTATTCATCTATTTTCTTACTTCAGAGCATTTTAAAAAACATTTAACAGCTTTGCTAATTTGTTGATTTAATCCCCCCCCCCCCAATTAAAAAAAAAACATTTTAAAGAAATGAGCTTTAATGCTGCTGCACAAAGTATTGGTAAAATAATTCAGCCTCCTGAGGCCTGAACTTTTGTTTATTCTGCATTTTTAAATTTCACATTAGAAATTTGTAGGACCTCATAAACATAAAAAAGTACATTTACTAGTTTTTTTCCTACTTTTTCTGAAGTTAAATAAAAATCTAATGAATATAATGAATATAAATTAAACCAAATCACCCTGCATAATCACAACAGTCCTAACTTGAACTGAATAAAATATTATATATTAAAATAAAATATTATATACTGGTAATTTAGTGCAAAAAGCAACAGGGGGAAACTACATGTAACACATCCTAAATGAGCAATAATTGATTGATTAGCTCATCAACACTGGACCAAGAAGGAAAAGGTTCACCAGTACTAGTACACTATTTTGTCTACCTCTTGGTAAAACACGTATTATTACGGTCACATTACAACAGTGGTCAGGACAGATGAGTGGGGGTCAGTACTGCTGTCTCACAACAAAGTGATCCCTGGTTTAAAAGGATTTTTGTTAATTTTGAAATGTGTTTCAGTTAAAAGGTCTTCCTCGAGGACTGATAAGCTAATGGCTAGTCTGAAAGCAGATAAGACCAGTGTTAATTTCGTAGACGAAATATTTTCGTTATTTATTTCGTCACGAATATATTTTGCCGAACGAAAACTAAACGAAATTCAAAAATATAAAACGGAAAAAGACGATGACGAAGACTAAATCAGCGGACCTTTTCGTCAGGAACGAAAGACGAGACGAGAATTGACAGTGACGAAATACAATCAGAAAACGGGAAGAATTTGACGACCATACCAAAGAACCAATCAGCAATCGGAGCAGGCGGGACTAGAGAAGGGAACCAATCAGCAAACGTAACAGGCGGAAGTAGATGAGAAAGGAACCAATCAGAGTCTGCCTTGTCGGGACGCGCCGGAATTTGTAAACAGCAGAGCAGACTCTGACAGGAACAAACTATTAAAAGTGGGTCACATGAACAGAGCAGAGGCAGAGTTACGACGCTAATTTTAAGATAATGGTGGTGAATGCAGCAGAGGATCAAACAGCTGTCAGGGAGACAGGAAATATGGAGTTATGGAGTGAAATGACCGAAGATGGAGCGTTGTGGCGATCACGTTCTGTGGGAGGAGACGGACCGCAGCGTGAGAACAGCTGATCAGACTCTGTGAGTTAAAGCCTGCAGACTTTTGATCTGACACGTCATGAGCAAAGTTCTGACAGTTTGCATTATTATGGTATTTATTTGCTCAGGACCACTAGTGTCTTTCCTGACAGAACTCAACACACACTAGAATATGAATTACAGATCTTTGTGATTGAATTAATAAAAAAAATATTAAAGGTCCTAAATAAGATAATATTTAAACTACTTAATCAAATTTTCAACAAAATAGTTTATTTTAAAAGTGAATTTAGTTTTTTTTCTGAAGATTAGTCTTGGAAAGGGCTGTGTCTTATAATTGGGGTCATTAACAATATTGGGAACGTTGATAAAGAGCCCAGTTGTTTATATAATACTTAATAATGCACTAATGGAATGACCTTCCTTTAGTTTGACGCTGTATAGACAGTCTGGACTCCTTTAAAAAGCAGTTGAAGACCCAATTATTCAAAACTGCTTTTAAATAACTCTTTTATGTTCTCTTGTTGTTGTTTAATGATTTTGATTTGTAATGATATTTTGTTTGTTTTATTCATTTTATTTGTTTTATCATGTTTGATTCTGTTTTCTGTGAAGCACTTTGTGATTTTTTTCTGTGAAAGGTGCTATATAAATAAACTTTACTTACCTTACTTACTAATGTTAATAAAAGTAAAGTGTTACCCCATTTCATTTAAAGAAATGTAAAATAAACGCACCAGAGGAAAATATATTAATATTAGTGAAATATGCCTATTTTATATTTAGTCGACTAAAATTCGGAACTATTTTAGTCGACTAAAATAGTTCAGAATTTTAGTCGACTAAAATTAGACTAAATTTAAAACAAATTGGATGACTAAAACTAGACTAAAATGAAAAAGAATTTTAGTCAAAAGACTAAGACTAAAACTAAATTAAAATTTCATGCCAAAATTAACACTGGATAAGACCAAACTGAGCTGCTGCCATCTTAACTCCAATAATTTATAGTAGGGATGCTCGATGTTGGCTTTTTTACTGATATCCGATATTGTCTAACTCTTAGTTTCCGATACCGATATAAACCGATATAAGCGTGGTAGCCCTCAAAAAAAGACAAACACAGTATTTAATGCAAGGTGTGCCAAATAAATACAAATATCTCAAAAACTAAACATCAGATTTGTTATATTTTGACATTTTGGGAGAGAGGAGAAGTAGCCGAACAGTTTGATGTATAATATGTGCATGGTATGTAAAGGTCATGTGTGTCCATTGTAAAAACCGATACCGATATTTACAGATATTACATTTTAATGCCGATATCGGCCGATATTATCGGTAGACCGATACTGATATCCATCCCTAATTCATAGCAATTCAACCTGTACACTGCTGTTGTTTTCACATTATTGTTATTTACTTGGGATTCTGTGGTTAAGAATAAATAACACCTGGAGCAAATGTTTACAAATGAAGCTGTTTGTGCATCGAGGGGTCAAGTACAGAAAGAGGCTCCTAATATTCCTGACAAATAACTGTAATGAGAAACTGACAACAATGTAAAAGTTAATATGTTCTCCTGAACTGCTTTAAAAACCTGGAGATGTTTTAATATGTCAAAAATACACAACAGTACCACTTTACAATAAGTGTACCAATAATACTTCATAAATGCATTATAAAGATGCTATTGAGTAATTTGCAAACATCTTATGAATCATTATTAAGCACTAATAGTTTTACATATTAATGTGTTACTTTAATACTTACGTTACTTTAATAAGTAACCTGACTGTAAAGTGTAAAACACCTGTATTAATGAGTAATAAACATTTAAATTAGGAACTTCAGGTTATGTTGATTCACTTTTTGACTAAATCATTTTATTTCTCCTTTTTATTTAATGTAACTTCTTATTAATGGTTACTTACAAACTAATCAACAACTTATTTATAAAGCACTTTTAAGGGCACCTCATTGTAAAGTGGTAACACTTTGGTCAGATTAGCTGTTAGCTCATTAGCCCTGTACTCTATTTCTCTGAACAGAGGCTGTTTGAAGCTACCTACTTTAACACAGTAAAGACAGTTAAAAAAAACACTTAAAATTCAGGCTGAGTTTTTTCAGTGTGGAGTTTAAGAACTAAATAACTCAAAATAATAATAAAAAACACTGACATTATAACGTGTTTTTAGCATTTAGCCTTCAAACCGGTACCAGTTTGTAAGCTAAATGCTAAAAGCTAAAAATCATGTTAGCGGTATGCTAAGCTAATTAAGCTGCTTATTGACTGAACAAACACAAAAGCCTGAACACATTCCAAACAAAAGTCCCTTTTCCTTTCCAACGAGCCTTTAGGCTAACATGGTGATGCTAGTTTTGATCCTTACCCTCCTCGGGGGTTCGTAACAGAACCATGAGGCTGTCGTGACCCTGGAGCTCGTTGAAGAAGGGGCGAATCTTGATCTCGTACTCGCTGTTGCTGTGCAGATCTACTAAAACCGTGCTGTAGTCGGCCGTCGCCTCCACGTCTCTGACCAACCAGGAGCCGCCGACGGGCCGGTAGAAAAGGCGGTAACCCTGAATGTAGCGTGACTGACGGGCAACCTATAAGAAGAGTCGGCAAGACAAACAAACACATTTCACATTTACATGAGCGCTGGAAGCCAGCCGTGTTTGTGCTTCAAGTTAAACTGTTCATGACACATGACACGTAATGTTTGAAGGAGCGTTTGAAGTTAATGATTGGAGATTAGCGTATCTTCAGCACTAAAAGCTGACTTTGAAATTGAATGTTTTCCCATCAGCTATAAACAGAGCTCACAGTCCACGAGATTCTGGTGCTGGTTGGAGACAGAACCACGGGTTTCTGCAGGTAGATGGACACCTCTCCCAGCTCTCTCTGCACCTGTCTGTGGTCCACGCCTTGTTCTGTCGGACTACCGTCTGAAATCACACAAACGATATACTGAAGCAGGATAAAAAGACACAGCTGAACTGCAGCATTCAGCATAAAAAAAGGGAAAAACTTGAAATTCAACATTGCTCAAGGCAGAAGAGCATCACGCTGCGAATGCAATTAGTTATGACACTGCACATGAAAAACAAGTTTTTAAAAAAACAGCGTAGCACATTATCTCTGCTCTACATCCACTATCTCTAATTTATTTCTTTGAAAATAAAAAGCAAAATGCAAACTGAGCAGTGGGACTTGTGTAAAGCAGAACTGTGATGAAAAGGGACGTTTTTCTGATTATGTAACCCACCCTGCGTCCTGACAGGCTCTGAGATGGGACTGGGGTCGCTGAGGCCGTAGGAGTTGACTGCTCGAACTATGAAGAGATAAACCGTGTTGGGGAAGAGTCCGACCACCGTGTGCCTCTCCTGCTTCACGTGGTCCGCCACCGTTTGCCAGGTGCTGCCCACCGACTGGCTGCAGATTAAAGAACCAAGAAGATAAAAAAAACATTTCGTTATCGCCTCGGTGATCACCGGTAAGCCTTATCAACACAAATAACATCTCTAAACCGGAATGTGACTCGACTGTTTAAATGAGTTTTCAGTCGCTCAGATCCTAATCAGGAGGAATATAATAAACTTTCACCAGGCAAATGTGACTTCTTTTCACTCCAGTAATTTAAGATTTAATCTCGATAGAAAGTTAGAACACAGCTACTGTGGATGTTCTGACAAACGGAGAAGCCAGCGTCAGGAGAAATGCAGATTTACATGCAGGGGATTTTATCCATGATGGTTTTAATGAGTCAGAGTTGTTTAATAGAAGGAGTAAAACTTTGGACATGAATTAAAGCTGAACGTTTAAAGAAAAAATACATCAAAAAGGGTTTTTTCAAAATACAAAAGTGATCATATTTAAACCAGTACATTCCATTTTGTGCATAAAGTATAAATCCATGTTCATGGGAAATTACGTGTGCTGACGTTAATGTTGTTCATGCACTTATTTTTTATTTGCTGGTAGTTTTTGAACCTGTTGAATTGAAAATGGCGTAAATATCATGGTAACTATTTCATTTTAGAAATGTGATTGTGTAAAAAGGGTAGGCATAGGAAAGCTAGGCTTCAGCTTTCGGTTTCTTTTTTTTGTGAATTTTGTTTTTTTTCTTTTCTTACTTTAAAAATAACCACACACACACACAAAAAAAAGATTTAGAAATGGGGTTAAAATGAATATTTTGTAGATCTAAGCAGATAAGAAAACAGAAAAAAACAGATGTCTTTTAGGTCAAGTATAAATAAATAATAAATTATATAATCACAAAATGACCAAATCTGACTTTAAAAAAACAAACAAACAAAAAAGGAACTATTGTTGCATATAATTTTTTTTGCCTTATGAAATATGTATCTTATTTTGAAATATAATATTTGTTAATGCGAGGATTTGACAGGTTAGTCGTCTAAATATACTCTAAAATGTGATGCTAAATGTAGCACAACAACTCCTTTTTGCACCATAATCATCTTGTTATTCCCAGAAAACAAAGCTTGTTTTCTATTGATAATATTATAGTTCAGATATTACTGTAAGAACAAAACCTTAAATATTAAATACTATTGTTATTGTCATTCAATCAGCTTGTGTTTACTGCATTAATTTAATGTTTTCTTTGTTATTTAACTATTCCGGTAATTTATTTAGCTTTCACTTGTAGCTTTAATACCCAGGTAAACCTTTTTGTTTTCTGTTTGGTCTGCTGTTAAAAGTTCTTTCTGTGAAGCATTTTCATTTGCCTTGAGCTTGAAATGATTATAAAATAAAGGTTTTTGGCTTATTTATCATAATTTGGCAACACGTGGAAGTAAATACCACCTGTGTGTGAAAACGCTTAGAAAGTCATTTAAAACTAGTTTTTGTTAAATGAACAAACAGCTGACTGAAAGCAGGTAAACAACCTTTTATCAGCAATCCAAAACTTTTTTTTTTGTGGCTAATCAGCATCTTTTATTAATTTCTCAGCATGAAAGTGAGCTGAAAAATGCCAAACAGTCTTTTAGCAGCTTCTACAGAATAAGAGAGAAAGCAAATGAAAGAATTCATCAGTGGCTTCTTGAATCTTTGAGTTCTTTTTCATCCAAAGCACGCAGCAGGTCTCAGCTTGCAGACAAAGTTTGGTTTCCTGTTTAGTGCAGCAGGTTGGCTCCTGAACGAATTCAGCAGGAAAACAAAAGCTCTGGAGTTCAGGTATCGAACAGCAGGAGCACTGCTTAGCATTTTACTCCACTCCATGGAGAGGAAAACAGCGAGGTAATTACATCAAGCGGGTCACGGATTTTTTTTTTAGCAGTTTTGCTTTTTAAACAGTCAAGATGCATTTTGCATTAGCTGTTAAAGTGGATGCGATGGTTTCTGCTTTTCTACAAATGATCCGCCGTTTTTATGTAAGAGGTAAAGAAAGTATTTGTGCCTCGATAGATTTTTGCACCTCAGATCAGGAAACAAATTCCAGCATCAGGTAACGATAACCTGAGTAAGCTGGCCGCGTCTATGTCTTCAGGTTTCACAGGTCCTGACCTTCACACTACCGCCACCGTGTCCGACTGTTGGGATGATGGTGCTTTTCTGGAATGATGCGTTAGTTTTACACCAGGGGTGTCCAAACTTTTCAACATGAGGGCCAAAATCCCTAAGTGTCAAGTCCTCAAGGGCCACAAAAGTTAGAAAATTTCTTAAAAGAAACAAGCAAAAAATATTTTGTTCTGCTCAAAAATTCATTATAAATGCAGCATTTTAATGAACAGTCTTTGTCAATACGACACAGGGATCTCGTATGTTTGACTCAATAATAAAAAGCATCAAATTCACTGGATCTGATTGGTCGACTGTTTTTAGGTTTCTACATTTTGTTCCATCCTCAGCAACAAGACCAGGATCTGGGTCTTTCTTCAGCCATGTTGCTGGATTTAGTCAGGCGTTATGAACACAGCTCAAAAGTCTGCGTTTTGGTAAAAGTCAGTGAGGATTTGTGGTTCTTTTTACCAGGAAATAAAGTAGGAAATCTCAATATCTCTTGAATTATCTTTTTTTTTTTTTGGAATATTTTGATTGAATTGAAAATTTTGCATTTAAAAATATTTTAATTTACTTGGATTTTTTGTTTGTTGGGTTTAATGTTAGTAAAAATCTAAAAAAAGTCATAAAGCATCTCTCTGCATCAAAATCCTGCAGAAAAACTAAACTTAATAACTTTTAAAATGCAGCTGAGGGCCGCATTTGGCCCCCGGGCCGCACTTTGCTTGTTTTACACCAAGTGTAAACGGACGGGGACACACACCTTCCAGAAAGGTCCGCTTAGTATCTGGGGTGGGCTGAGAATATTTTCCCAAAAGTCTCGGGGATCATTAAGAGGTTTAAACTTCCTCACAGACCCCCCACCCCCACCCTCTTCGTAGCCTTAGGACAGGACAGAGCTACCAAGCCGACCACTGCGGTAATGGCCTCCTCCTTCGTCGGCTCTTTTCCTCTCTGCAGCCCCCGGTCGGTTGTTAGCGCTGCTACGATTCTCCTCAGGACACCTTGGTTAAACACTGAGGCAGCCACTGTCACAGTTTCTGTTCTCCAAATCGCTTAACAGAACTGTTTTGTCCTCAGGCAAAGATGAGTCATTCTAAAGCTCTAATGGCTCTAAATAAAGACGACTTCATTATCGAGGGAACAGTCAGTCAAACACTGAGACCTTTATCAGGACGGGGGAATTAATGAGAGGCTTTCTGCTGAACTTTAACTCAAAGACACTCATAATTTACTTTAAAATGCACAAATAAATACATAATTACTGCTCACTCGTTACCCACTACGGTATGATTCGCTGTAATTTGAGTATTTTCCCACAGTTTTGTCAAAACATGCTTATAAAATGAAAGCTAATTTCAGATTTTTCAACAACATTTAACATGTCTCCTGTGTAGTTTTAAGGTTCATTTATGAATTTTAATCTGTGATTGATCCTAATGATTAAAGGAGTTTGAACTTTTGCATGAAAAGCAAAAGTGAGAAAAAAAGTCCCATTTAAAGTTGAGTGGAAATAAAGCAACTTTTACCAGCAGGAGAGGCGCGCATGTCTTCCTGTTAGCTTGAATTAAATTCTGTAGAATTACGTAACAGTCATGCAACCACTGATGTAACCAGCTCTGCTCCCACTGAGGATGCAGATTACAGTGGGGAAAATAAGTATTTGATCCCCTGCTGATTCTTCTAGTTTTCCCTCTCAGAGAGTGGAGAGTTCTGATTTAGGAACACCTGAGCTGTGAGACAGAGTCTATTCATTTAAATGATTGATTTCCATTTTACTGCATGAAATAGATACATTAGAACAACATTACTTGATTTTTGGTTCAGATTTTTTTTTACAGTGCCTGAGGTCGGATGTTTCCTGTAGTTCTTGACCAGGTTACCATCACAGCAGCAGGGAGTTTGACCCACTCCTCCATGCAGATCTTCTCCAGATCTTTCAGGTTTCTGGTCTGTCGCTGGGCAGCTCAGAGTTTAGATTTTTTTTATTGGATTCAGGTCTGGAGACTGGCTAGGCCACTCCAGGACCTTGACATGCTTCTAATGGAGACTCCTTAGTGTCCCTGGCTGGAAGACCCAGACACGACCCATCTTCAGTGGTGTACTGAGGGAAGGTTGTTGCCCAAAATCCACGTCCCATCAACCCTCTCCTCAGTACGGTGCAGTCGCCCTGTCCTCACTGCAGAAAAACACCCCAAAGCCTGATGTTTCCACCCAGGTTCCTCACGGTTCTTCTTCCTCTAAACACGAAAAGTGGAGTTTATACCAAAAAGTTCTGTTTTGGTCTGATTTGACCTCATGACCTTCTCCCATGCCTCCTCTGGATCATCCAGATGGTGGTTTGTAAACTTCAGACGGGTCTGGACATGTGCTGGTTTGAGCAGAGGAACCTTGGTGCTGCAGGATTATAATCCATGATGGCGTAGTGTGTTACTATGGTAACCTTTGACCCTGTGGTCCCTGCTTTCAGGTCATCGTGGGCCAGGTCCTCCCATGTAGCTCTGGGCTGATCCTTCACCTTTCTCATAATCATTGATTCTCCACCAGCTGGATCTTGAATGGAGTTCCAGTCTGAGAGTCTTTCATTTTATAATAACTGCACCAACAGTTGTTCTCACCAAGCTGCTAGCCTGTTGTCCTGTAGCCCATCCCAGCCCCGTGCAGGTCTATAGTTTTGTCCCCGGTGTCTTTAGAAAGCTCTTTGGTCTCCATGATGGAAAGGTTGGAGTCTGATTGAACCAATGAATCATTACATTTCCCAGATTCTTATTCAGACACAGAGAGATGGTGTTATGAAACCATTATGGTTTAAAGTGAATACGTCATGACCCTGAAAACGGACTGTAATTTCACAGTTAAAGAATTGGATCAACAAATAGACCCAGACCAGGTCCTTGCCTGAAGGCCTCGATGACGTAGGAGGTGACGGCGGCCCCGCCCTCATGTGGATTGGACTGCCAGGTGAGGGTCACCGTGTTTTTGGTCACCTCCGTCACTACGGGCTTTTGTGGCGGTCCTGGAAGCTGGATGAACTCAGAAGCTCTCGACCCTGAAGATGCTCCGTCCTCTGTTAAACAAGGAGAAATGGCTTCAGAGGTCTGGCTCTGACTGAGTTTGACTAAAGCTGGTTTGAAACACTCAAAAAGTGTGAAGTGTACCAACAAAACATAGAGGGGCGTTTTAAATACCTCTGACAGTCAACATCCCAGTCCAGCTGGATTCCCCCGTGCTGCTGGACGCAACACACGTGTACATCCCCGAATCCGTGTCCTGGTAGACAGAAAACATATGAACTTATGCACTGCGCATGACACAGAATACAACAATAAATCCCAAATTACAGAATCAAAATCATGTTATCACTTCACAGAGTCTCAGTGCAGTCAAACAGTCTGATCTCATAATGATAAAATATTGGAAAATAACAACTGATTAATTAATTAAAACTGTCATTTCTAAATGTTTTCAGATTAAAGTCTGATCCAAGTAGTTTTAAGTAAAACTGGAACTGCTCTATTTAAAAACACAGCTTGATGTTTGTTATGAATTAATAATTAGAAATGGGACATTTTTTAATATAAATTAATTATTATTGGTGAGCAAAGTGGGCGTGCTGCCTTCAGTTTGTATAAAAGTAGGTGTAATAAAACACCTTGATTTCAGAATCTAATACAATTCATCTCTATTTTTATTAGAAATTTTTTTAGTGACGACTAAAACTAAAACACCAATATTTTCTTTCTTTCTACAAGTAATAACTTCTACAAATCCTTGTATGGAGCCAGTCATGAGGTCTATTTTTGATTTGTTTCTTTGTTTTTTAGTAAAAGCAGCTGATGAGAGCGGTGAGATTCAACCAGAACAGAAACACTGCAGGTCGTGAAAAACAACAACAAAAAAACCCAGAACTGAAGCACAATCAAAAGGCTGAGCGGCGCTGCGGGCAGCTGCAGCGATGGCTGATAATTTTTCTGTAGGTTTGTCGCTGCCAACAAACCTTTCTGTGCAGCACAGACCAAAGATTCATTGTTAAAAAAACAACAACAGAAAAACCCACTGACTCTAGCAGCTTCATGCAAAAGAGCCAAATGTTCCTGGACAAGGACTGTAATGAATTCTACCTCCATGCTGTTTTGTTTTAGAAAACCTTGCAGGTCTGTTGTTTATTCTAATATTGACCCTGCTAAGCACTTGATTGCTTCAGCTCTATATTGCTGCATAAATATATGGACACCCACCGAGGAGGCTTTGTTAGTTTTTGTTTTTTCAGGGTCATTATTCAAAGTCTGTACGGAGGAAGACGTCTGCAGATTCATAATTGATTGTCGGTTTTTTGCAGAGGAGCATTAAATATTTGGTGCAAAGCGGCTCTGATGTGACATTTTGCAAGAACTCAATACATTTTGAATTGTTTTCACTTTAGGACAAAAAAAAAAACGTGATTTAAAAAACAAGCATTTCACGTTTAGTTCCCAGAGTTTCCTCCATCCCTGCTAGGAATTCAGAGCAGCGCGGTTAACCTGCCTGCCTGTTTACATTATGAACTGTGTGCTGCTGCACGCTTGACTGATACTTGTGCTGTTCGCTCGGATCCCGTCCTGGCTGGGAGCCAGTCTGCTGGAACCACCATCAGACCATATGAGATCATCCTCTGCAGCGCTGACCTCTGGCTGACAGACAGCACAGCGTGCAGCAGGTGAACTTTTTTAGAAGGCTCCAACTAATGCTAAAATATTGATGGCTCGTAGGGGCATCAGCCGGCTGAATATTTTTAGGGCCTCACTCGTCATCTCCATTTCCCCTCCTATGTCAACCCCTTGATGCCACACTAATGCATCTCTTCTGTTCCATTGAGCACATTGGCATGGCAGATTTCCCCTGCCTCGCTGGTGCATTGGACCAAACCTTAATGCTCCAAGTTTGCTGCACAAGAAACAAGCTGGAGGAGGAAAAGAATAAGCAACGTCCAGCCCGGAGATTTAATTAAAAGTCAGTTAGATAATTAATCGGCTATCGCCAGTCAATTAATGAAATCGATGCTCCTGTTTGCCCTGTCCTGAATACACTTACTGACCTCCGCGTTGGCTTACGAGACAAAGGGGTCTTCTGACTCCTCTTCCATCAAAGCAGAGCGCATTAGCATTTATAAACAAGCACCTTCATTAACATTACAATTACACACCGCATGAGCACATAATTGCACTGCAGAGATAATGCACAGCCTTGGAGAGACCGCGCTTTGAAACTCAGTCTCACCTTAATTCTGCCCACCAAAATGGGATTTCTGATCGAAATGAGATAAAATGCTGTCGCTAGGCCGACTGGGGAGAAGGTGGCAGGAGGTCAGAGATGAGACATCCTATTATTCCCTACAGTTTTTGTAGTTTCCATCAGACGTTCAGTCGCTTTCCCCCTTCGTCTAACAGAGACTGACTTTCAAAACTCATCTTTTTCAAGCCCTCTCCAATAAACGCTCCACACACACTCACTCACACACACACACACCTTCAGATCTGTAATTTGCAACGTGCCATTCTCCATCAAGGTCAGTCGAGGTTTATTTCCCTGAAGCCTCTCTCCATCCTTCTCCCATGAGATCTTGACAGAGGCACCTCCGACTAAACGGCAGTGCAGCTGTGTCGTCGCACCCCGAGATACCGTCTGATTGGCCGGCCCTTGCCGAATGATCGGCGGGATAAGACCTGAAGGACCTGACGGTTTCAGTGGAGAGAAGCAGAAAGTTATGTTAGAGGTTTGATCTCTGATACGAACAGGAGAATACATTTGAACGCACGAGGCTCTGAATGTACGATTATAAACTTGCCAGCTGTTAGAGTACAAAGAGAGAAAATACTTTAGATGCTAAGCAGCTGGAAAACAACAGGCTGCATAAAAAGGACCAGAGAAAGAATAAATCTGTTGTTTACAAGCTGCTTTAGGAGAAACATTAAGTCTTAAACTCATTGCTCATCCAGCGAGGGGTCTGACTGCGTTCCCCCCTCTGTGAGCCTCATTGTTCACCTACTAAGTAATTAATATGTGTTTCCTATTAGCTGATGGGGGGGAGTAAACTTCCGCCAGGCTGAAACGTGACTGCGGATCAAAGCCTTACCTCCTTCCACCTCCAGCAGCGCCTTCGTCAGCACGCTTCCTGCCACGCTGATCGCCTGGCAGACATAAAAACCCGAGTCCTCCGGGTGGACGTCGGTGATGGTCAGCTCTCCGCTCATCGAAACCGAGTAACGGCCAGACTGAGACGGTGGCTGACCTGGGAACAGCAACATCTGAATACACAGATGGAAAAAAGGGACAAAAAGATACAGGTTTAGTTACTGATTATTTAAAAAGTTGATAAAAACAGGTGGTAGGTGAGTTTCTCTACCTCTAGACCATGGTCTACTTAGAGGAAAATTGCCTTTTTAATGTAAGTCATTGGGTTTTTTCAGGCTTGCAAAGATAAAACATTAGGAACTGGATTAGATTACATTTATATTTCAAATATGACAAACTACTGCTTTCACAGTGACAAAATGTATCTGTACAGTTTAAACGTTTAATCACCTCTCTGCCTTTAAGATCTTGTTCTATGCTCATGACGAGCTGTCGTTGTGTAATAATATCCACGGTGAATCGGCGCGGATAGTACCCCCCCCCCAGCCCCTCCTGTGGCTCATCCATACCCCTGCTCTAGACTCATATTTAACTAATTACTGGAAAAATTGTATCAAAATCTTTTTCAACTCCAATGAACTGTAATGAACAGAATCATTGGGAATTTAAGTACAAAATGTGACAAACATAGAGAAATGAATGTAAACAAACACACAAATTGTTGTTGAAAAATGTTTTAAATCATCAACAACATCATAAATCAGGGATCCTCAACCACTGACTTATAGTACTTTTGTTGTTGAGTCACAATGGATGATTTGGTATCGGGTCACACAAAAGAATACTTGTGTGTATTTATATGTTTATTAATTAAATGTTATTTTTGGCACTTTATTGCATTTTATTATGCACGAGATTACACCCTTTTCCCACTGGTCTGTGGAAAAGTCACCCAGTATGAAGCTGTGATGTAAAGGTAGAGACTGCTGCAGTAAATGACTAAAACACGCCCACACCTAGAATGATTTACACTCAGATTTACTTCATCAACCTTATATATATGTAATTGATCCAACCAGAAACCAGAAGTTAAACCTGGAACAACAGTGTCCCCCTAGTGGACGGTTCCGGTATAGGTTTTATATCCTGCCCCCTCCAATGGGACATTTTCATGACTATAAATTTAAAAAAAACACCTCTGGTAATTTTCTGGTGTTGACTCTTTGATTCACATGTTTAAATACAAACTTTTCTTGTAGCTGTAATTAGTTATTTCCTGCTCAGAATGACGGTGTAGCGGTGGCTCAGAGGAAGACAGGTTGTCTACTGATCTTGTGACGTTCTGAAGTATCTCTGGGCAAGTTACTAAACCCTCCATGGGCGCCAACCCAATTATTATTATTAATAATTACAAAAACACAATGAATAAGTTTGAGGGAATAGGGGAGACTTTCAGCCCCCCACGTCTCTGGCTCTAAAAATACAACATGGCACCTGTAAACGGTATTGTGGCTTTAATTTTCAACAGTGAAAGAATGCAGAGACTATTGGTCTATAACGCTGAGAAAATATCACTATAAATGCTGCTTTTCGTGTGTTTTTTAAATAATCTGGGCTAATATTAACAATAATGCTTCATTTTTTAATGTCAAACATCCCGTTTGTTTTCTTTTAATTGATTAGTTTTGCCTTTTAAAGTAAAGTTCAGTGCATCCTTTAGTACGACACAGGGACTAAAGTGTGTTTGATCAATCTGTTGTCCAGAAAGAACATTCAGCCACAATGAAAACATTTAAGATGTCTCGTTGTTGTCTAGAACGTCTGTTTCTTCCACTCCTCCATGAATATAAACTCCTCTGTTTGTAAGAGTCCTTCATGTAATTGCAGATTTCATCTCCTTCCTGTTTTCTTTGCTATTTAAATGAATCATGATTGTTGATCCGCTTCTCTCCTCCTCCTTAATGTGCTTCGGGTCACTCATTGTACTAACAGACTCCTTATCTTCCACTCAAACCCTGATTTTGTGACATTTTGCTCTAAACCTTCTCTTGTTTCATCACAGTAGTGATGAATCAGAGGCAGCAAAACACGTCCACATATGATCGAACCTTGAACATATCAAGGCTGAGTGTTTTTTTGTCTTGTTGCCTATGAATAAGTTGATGCAACACGTTCCTAAAGAACCCTCCTCTGGTTTTATACACTATGAAAGGATTGTGGCTTCTTCTAAGATTTTTTCCTCCAAACATACATCCTTACTTTTTATTCTTTTCACCAGTATCAGTGCTCTCATTGGCCTTCACCCACAAAACCTCACTTGAGTCGAGATAAAGCAGAAGATACGGCGTGAAATCCCCACAATCACATCGCTGCACGTCGGCCTGGAGCCTTTCAGACATCATGTTTAGCGTTTTCGTCTTTTTCTTTCTTTGCATACGTCTCCCACTGAGTCTCTTCTCACTCTCACATCTTAGAAGCATCTTCACAGTTGTATCACTGAATGTTTATAACATTTTGAAACAAGATGTTTTTTATTTTTTCTGGAGGCTTTCAGACATCTTTCTTGTCAGTGAAACAAAAATGCCATTGCACACAGAAAATGGAAACAAACAAGTAGCTGTTCTTCAGTCATGAGAACAGAAACTAAAGCAGAAATAAGACTTTTAAAAAAATATTTTTTATTTTAAAAGCTAATGTTGAGCTCACATTTTCTGTGTGCAATGGCATTTTTGTTTCACTGCATGACAGCCTTTTTTTAAATTTTGTTTGTAACCTTGAATATTTTAGCATTTTCCAATAAAATTGGTCTCATTTGCATTTATATTTCAGAAAATATTCTAAAGGATGTGCTCGCTACTTGATTCTGAGCAGCACTGTACCTTTGTAGATCAGCTCTATATGATGATAAAATAGAAAAATACATAAATATTTTGGTTTATAGATTTTAAAAAGCTGCATAATAATGAGCTCCTCATTGGCTCTCCTTTGTTTCAATGGATAGAATCTTCCTGGGCTGCAAATGTTGGCAACTTTTGCACAATTTTCATACTAATTTGGTACTTACGACATATTTCGATATGTCAAAAAGTTTATATTCACACAACAGTCATACACATTTTTCTTGTCTCAATTTTGTCACAAAGTGTCCTAATTTCTTCAAAATTGAACCTCCTTTTTTCACAAATTTGTTGCCCTCGTCTCAAATTCTATGTCACATCTTGGTCATAAATTCCTCAAAAGGTTCTCACATTTATTGCACTTTCTGATTCACAGAAACTAAACTGAAAAGACGTCCCTGATAAATAAGACTATATTAGGAGGGAATTTGTTGCAGGAATTCTTTGACGTGCAAAGTCCAGCAAAACCAGAGTGAGGTTCTGAAACTTAACAAAGAAAAGAGACCCCTTCCTGTCTGGAGCATGTAATTTCTTTAACTTCACAAAAAGTCGGATGAGGCGTCCAGAAAAAATAGACTTGATGTGGAAATTTAACGGATCTCCGACATCCGTACTGCAGCCGATGTGAACGCTCTGATTGGACTCAATGTGAACAGAACCTGCACACACCCGTTCTGCAGGCGGTGTGAATTAGCCTTTAGTGTGTGGAGTTGTGGAACAGTATTTGGGTGAACACTTTTTACGTAACATGAAGCTCACGTGAACTCAATCTCCACTTCTGAGCATCCTTACTGTGGCGGGGATGAACCCTTCCTTCCACTATTAGCTCCAGGGCGATCACTGTTATCGTCTCTCTGGCGGTGTGCTCTCTCCTCAAATGACTATTTTTTCAAAGAATCCTTCTTGACAGCTTGTGACAACCCTGCTGATTGATTTTATATTGTGTCCTTATTTTATCAACTCTACGGTGAGTCATTTGCCTTGTTTCTTTTGTTTTAATAAAAATGCGGCGCTACGTTCAAACCGCTGATGAGCTAATGGCTAGGCTAACAAGCTTTAAGTCCTGATTAGTGATTTTATTCATTAAGCAGCGACATGTCTTTGTTATCATTATGGCCGAACGTTAGACCAATACTTATAGTGTTGATTGATACTTTGGTTATTATAATTTTGTCCATTTTGGCTGTTTTTTGTTACTTTCCTGTTTAATGCCAAAACGGCCTATGGGACTTTTGAACTGATTGGTTGATGTGATTCAAATTTTCGACTTATTGATCTAAACTACTTTGGAAATATTACTTTTTTAAGCTGAAACAAAAACCTTTTTGAGTTTTCGTCGACTCAACCAGGACTAAAACTATCCCATACAGACATGACTAACATGTGACTAAAACTAATCAGCATTTCATCTAAAAAACTGAGACTAAAACCAAAGAGGCTGCCAAAAACAACACTGGTTTGTCTGTTTAGCTGGTCAAAACATTTCAGTAGATTAAATATTCCCTTCCTATTAGGCACATAATACAAAACACCTTCATATAAACTAGATAACCACCATTAACATTCACGTTTAAACGAAAACTTGCAAACAAGATGTGTTGTTTTGTAGGATGTGGCCCGGTAGCAGACGTTTTAGAGGAGTACATTCAGTTTTCTCTGTAGCTGACATGGATGTAAACAAGGGGGAAGGGAGGCATCAGTCCATTCAGCCATCTATTTCATTCCTCTAAGAGGCTTAGATCCCAGTTGATGGACCAAGGTTATAAAGCTACACATAATCCTCCAAACAGAGCAAAAACCCCTCTCCAAACCACGAGCCTTGCCAGAAGCATCTTGTGGACCAAAGCTTGTTCATAAAAATGTTTTTAAAACCTCTCCTCCGAGCCAGTGATCCCAGCTGCTAACCGAGCATCACGGTGATCAGAGCTGGGTTTTACAGTGGAAGGAGGGCAGAGTTTGTCTGCAGGTTTGCCCCGAAAAAGCAATTTCAACACCTGGTGTACTTCCTGTAAGCCCTCCTTCGTTCAACTAACCTCCCCCTCGATCGTATTTCACCCAACAGGAAGATAATAAACCAGGAACCTTGTTTCTACTCACACTGCAGAGCCAACTGTTCTCATGTCTTCAACAGTGTGGGCAACTCAGAAAAAAAAGGTGTCATGATGAAATGAGTCATTCTCGCCTTTGAATTGAAAGTGTGAAACCCTGATTATTGATATGAGAAACAATAAATCGTTTGTAACGTCTAGAAAAACCCAACAAAGAGCTTAAAGTCTGGTTTTATTCACAGAAAATTCATTAGCAGGATTGGACGTCGATGGATGTCTTCGCTGCGCGGGTCTCTTACCTGGCTGCCCTCTTTCTGCCAGAAGATGGCAGGTGGAGGGTTTCCTGTGGTGCCGCATTGGAAGGTAATGCTCCTCCCCTGGGTTGCAATCTGGTCTCGAGGCTTCGCAGTAATCTGGGGTGGCACTGGAAGAAGAACAGAAGAGTTAAAAGGCTCGCTACACCGTCGAAACTCATGCTTTTTCTATTGTGTCCAGTTCCACAATTCAAACCACATCTCCTCATCTGTTAAGAGAAGATTTTTTATTTATGCCCAAATGCAAACAAAACAATAAAAAAAACAACTTTACATGATTGAAATAACACAAGGATTGACCAGTTTGTCTAAAAATGTAAGTAATTATATATTTAAGGGATCAATTATTTATTTTTTTGAAGTGGGTTTCTGTAGAAATGTTGTGAACTTGTTGTAGATCGCTCTTCGAATGAAATATCGGAAGGATCAGAGTGAACTTCATCCATCTTGGACGGTTTAATTTAAACCAGAACTGGAATTTCTTGAGTCTCATATTAAAAACACTATTTGTTCAAGCAAACGCTTTTTAAAAAAATCAGGGGTGGGGAATCCTGGTCCTCAAGGGCCGCAGTCCCGCACATTTTAGTGGTTTATTCTCGTCTTCAACACACCTGATCTGAATTAGTGGGTGATTGGGAGCCTTCTGGTTGCCTTGAAGGCTCACCTAGGAGGTAATGCAACATTTAAATCGGGCGTGTTGACTAGAGGACGCCTCTAAAACATGCAGGACTGTGGCCCTTGAGGACCAGGATTCCCCACCCCTGTTTTAAACAAACATTTACACTGCTGTTATGTTGGACTACATTGTTATTTTTAGCAGAAATATTACGAGCTAGCACCACTGCTACTTTTTGCTGCTAATTATGAGGTAATTCTATGCAAACAACCAGGTAATACGAATGTTCCAGCATTGTAAAGTTACATTTGCATGAGCTGCGATGATAAAATATTAGAATTTAATGTTGTTTTAAGATGGCAGTAATCCACCTTAAACTTGACTCTACTCTGACTAGCTGTTAGCTTGTCAATCTGGTCACAACTCATCTCTTTTTCTCCAAACTGAGGTCATTCAAAGCAATAGGGTAATAATTGTTCATAGCTTTAAAGCCATATTAAAATATCTAAACAATGAATTTATTGCCTTTCAGAAGGGATGCAGCATTTATCATCATGAACCAGTGGTTGAACATGAATTAACTGCACACATTATTCAAGGTTAGAAGTGCCAACAAGTGGCCTCAAGTTTCAAAATGTGACATCATAACCCTCTTCAGATTGAGACTGATTAATGCAGGAAGAAGCGACAGCGGATCACTTAGCAGCTTTAAAGCTGGAAAACAGACGTAATTAATGTTGGTATAAAATGTTAGAAAACAGACTAAAGAGGCAGTTTATTAAGGTACCCTCCACCACAGCTGTTTACCCTGATGTTGATCGTTAAAACCCTCATTAGCTCTTAACAAGCAGGATGTGAGAGTTTTCTCGTTAACCTTCTATGTGTTTTTGATCTACTATCTCCTCTCTCTCATCTTTAATAAGAGAAATCACCTCCAGCTTTTCTAGAAAAAAGACGCCAGATCAGCCCCGTCCTGATGACATTTACCGAGTTATTTCGGGAAAGACTTCACAGAGCTGCCAATTTCCAGCTTGGGTCAGATCGTCATGTTATGCACGTCATTGCATCCTCTGCAGATTTACATTGACCACTGCCTGCTACCTTCAGTTTAAATAATTGGATCACAGTCTGCACATAAAAAGAAAATCTGCTCATAAACAACATTTCTGAGGACATTTCATTGATATGATCCATAAACGCATCGCCCCGACTTTAAGCTGAAGAACGTGTTTCCTCTGAGGACATGTGGCTGCTGTGAGGAGATCTGGGACCCACAACATGAGTAAGACCTGGAGCACGAGAACGCTGGCTCGAGAGACGAGAAAACTGAGTCATTCGCATCGTTGAAGACACCTCACACTGTAATCAGCTTCAAAGTGATGAGATTATGTTTTTGTGATTTTTCTTTTCATCAGATGCTTTTAACATCTGTCAACAAATTCTTTTTACAGTCTGCAGCTTTCAGGCTGCCGGAGCCGTTTCTCTTCTTCTATCGTCGACTCTTAGAGGGAGATTCACCGAGAGGTGCAAATAAGTGACTGTTTATGAATCATAAACAGGATCTGAAGATGTAGATATGGAGGGGAGGGCGTCTGGTTCAGGAACCTCAAGGTCTCATCTCAGACTGTTGCAGTTGATGGGATTCAGTTCAAGCCCTGACCTTCAGCGTGCACTGGGGTGGTTGGCAGAGTGAAGCAGCAGGGAGGAGAGTCAGCTCCTCCAAATCTGAGGCCATGGTTCTCAAATGGGAATAGATGGAAAGCCCCCTCCAGGTCGGGGTGAGGTTTTGCCTCAAGTGAAGGAGTTCAAGTGTCTTGTTCATGAGTGACGACAGGATGGAGCAATAGAGCTTTGTCTGCAGGAATGAGGTAATGAGTAATGGTCAGACTACTAACCAACCCTCACTTACAGTCATAAGATTAGCTGCATGGTGGAGCAGGTGGTGGCACTGTTGTCTCACAGAAAAAAAGGTTTCAGGTTCAATTCCCGGCCATGCATGGTCTATCAGTGTTGTTAGCATGTTCTCTCCATGCGTGGGTTTCTTCCATGTACTCCCTGGTTTCCAGTTTTCCGGCTTTAAGTGGAGGAGCTATGTCATCGGAAGCTACTGCTTCTCCTCATCAAAAGAAATCAGCATAGGTTCAGGTGTCTGACTAAAGCTGGGCATACACTGTGAGATATTATCAGTCGTGGCTCCGAGCGCCTGCACAAACTGTCCGATTATGTCTCAGGGTTCAATCGGTCACAGCTCACGAGTCATGTTCTCACACTATACGACCCGATGTTCTGATGCGAGCTGACTGCTCAGACTGTATGTGCTACACGACACGTCGGGCCTTTGAATGCGGAAATTTGGAGAAGAAACTCCGGAAGTGAGAAGACATTCATCTTGTCTCCTCCTTCTTCTTCTACTACTTTCAGGTTGGCGCGTGCCCAGTGTGAGAAAAACTGGGTCCTGCTCGAGGAGGAGCTACGAGAATATCAAACACGTTTGATTTTCCAGCGAGCGTACGATTGCTGATCGGGAGCTCCTCGTGAGGTGTAAAATCGCTTCTCGCTGCCTACCCCCTGTATACTACACGAACACCAATACTACACGAAGACCAATACTACACGGACACCAATACTACACGAAGACCAATACTACACGGACACCAATGCACGATATGCTGAACTCGTAATGAGTACGAAAATAGTCGCAGAGCAGAAAATGAGCGGGACTTCAGCGCTAAAGTCGCACAGTGTATGCCCGGCTTAAGCTGGTCACCTTCCTCTGGAGGTTCTGGAGGAGACCCTGGGTCTGATTTAGAATTCACTAATGGGATTTTATATCCTCTTTGGTCTGGGAAAGCCTTGGGATCCTCCAGGAGGAGCTGGAGAGAGGGATGTCTTGACTTCTCTCCTGGATGTTACCTTCAAAACCCAACATTCAATAAGCAGATGAAGTTGAAAGGATGGATTTATGTATGGAAGGAAGGAGCCAGAACTAGAACAATAAAAAAAAACATCTTAATGACCAAATATCACCTTCTAACTCTGGCTTTTCTGTGAACAGGTAATGACCCAGAGGAAGCTTGAGGGAAACTCATGCTGGGCATCATTACATCCTCAGCATTTGACAGTGTTTATATTTCCACTGCACTTAGTGAGAGTATGAATATGAAAGTAATGATGAAAAGATCTAAAAAATTAAATACAGCCATCAAACATCAGAGATAAGAGGAAAAACATGAAGAGCTGCAGATGTTGTGGGGCAGCAGGTAATTGATCTTTTGCTCTAATTAGAGATTCCAGGTTTTCCCAAATTTATTTTCCAGTAAATACAAACATTATGGATTAGTGATCGATGTGATGGTCTTCCTTTAGCCTTTTGAACACATTTATACAAACAATAGAACGCACACATACAGTACAGACATATAGATTCTGAAGGTCAAACTCTCATAAGTACACTTGAAACAGGAGAGTCGATCTCACCACATCTCTCTCTCAGATGATCATTTTTATCTGCCTTCGATTAATTCATATATTTCACATCATCTTTCCAGAAAACTGACAGAATTATCTATTCTCATCTTACAGGCAGCCTGTGTTTGACATGGTGACATTATCAGACCAAACCTTTTAGTAAACTCTACATTTGAGGAGACTGGCTGCTTTACCTAGAAAAAAAAAAAAAAAGATTATTGACTTGAAAACATCTGTAATCTCTTTCCCTCTGACAAGGTCACGACCGTTGCTGCTGTTTCTTAGAGTGAGGATTTTTAAATACATAGTATTTCATCTTTCAGGCTTTTCTGGATAAAATAATTTAACAAGTGATTAAAAAAAAACACGGCAAATAAATTAAGACAACAAAACCTGGAGGTTTCACCAATGAGTCGGCGAGCCACTGCGTTAGGAAACACATAATAAGTTGATCAGTATTGAGCTAGAATGTGTCATCGTTTCATTCATTCATCTAAGATGAGAAAATCTGGCATCAAAAGTAGATAGTTTACTAGCTTTTAATTTTTTTAAGTTTTATGCTCTAAGCTAACCCAATGTGGCTAGCTGTTATGCTAGCGCCAGAGTGTTTTTAGCTCATGATTCCTGCTTTTCTCTCCCTGCTTGAACACAGCTGATTTCTTTGAATGAGTGATGAACCGCTCCAGTAGAAAGCAGTGAAGGCTGAGGAGACATTTCAACAGTTAGATTTAGGTGTTTCTGAGCAGAAACAATGCTAACATTTATATGACAGTGATTTAAAATGGACACTAGGGGGTGCTAAAAACAAGCCAAAACTGCAGTGTGCCTTTAAATACAGTTTTAATTTATTCAAATGATTTATTTTGCATCATCTTCATTTAAACTTTATCTTTAGCCCCTGTGAATCAGTGAATCCTCATGTAAAATTTTAAATTGTGTTACAGAAATTACATTTATTTCTTTCATTAGTGATGAATCTGAGCCTGACAGAAAAGCCTCTAATGGTGTAGTAGTGATGTCATTGGGAATTCCTTATTTAGAGCTGAAGTTACGATCTCTGTTTTATGATTTTATTTGACTCATTCAATCAATTAAAAGCAGGACTTTTATTTCATTCCGAGCGTTTAAAATCGTGTGTTCAAATTTTAGGGTTGATCTGACGTTAATTCATCATCAGAGTCAAATCACTGCCTTATTTAAGCCCCAACCATCCATTTACATGTGATTAAAAGACTCCCAGCTACGTTTCTAAACTCTGCACATAAAGAGGGATTTCCATGGTGTCACATTAACCCCTCGGTTTGACATGAAACATGCACACAAGGACAATTCATCTGTTTAGTCCAAGGCTTTCTTATGCTTCGCTGCAGCAACAGGCATATTGTCAGCCTGTCAACACATAATGGAGGGACTTATTTACACCATTAGACGCTGATTGTTGCTTTTAAAAACCATTAGGAATACCCGATAGAAAAAAAGAGTCTGGGCAGCATCGATGTGTTTTTTTTTAGATAATAATTAGATCGAGAGCACAGAATGAGCAGAGTGGATGATGATAGGGTTTGAAATGTGATGGAGAGAAATGGAAATTTAATGAAACGGATGAAACACTGAGCCACAAAATAAAATATATATAAAAAAGCGTGTCATAGTATGAAAATGTGTCCAAGACTGAAAAGGAAACTGCTGGGTTTGGATTTCATTTGTGCTGATAAAGGCATTAGAAGATGAAGTCATCTCAGACTATTCAAACCGGGAGCTGGAAAAACAGAGCGCAGGGAGTAAAGGAGGCGAGAGGAAGGAGATAAGGAGGCAGGAAGAGAGAGGGGGAGTCATGTCTTATTAATACTGTGAATGCTCTCTGGCAGTGACTTAAAGCACACATCTACCAAACATCTGTCAAAAAGCGTAATCCATACGGTTTAACATAAGCTCCTGGCACCAGCTCTGGACAGGGACTCACAGATGCTCCGACACAAAAACACATCAAGCTTTGGACACCGAGCTGGAGACGGATTCCATTTGTCATGTGACCTCATGAGAGCAGCGTGTTTCCTGCAGATCCAAGCATGTGCTGATGTTCTGTATGCATGACGTGTCTCCCTACCGTGGACCTGCAGCATGGCCGAAGCCTCGGTCTTCCCCACGCTGTTCTCAGACGTGCAGGTATACGTCCCTTCATCCTGCTCCTTCACGCGGAACAAACGGAGGTTGTTGCCATTACGGATTTCAAACCTGGGAAAGAAGAAAGTGGGATAAGAAAAAACCAAAAAGACGTCTTTTGTTTTTGTCTCATCTTCTTAAGGAGATTTGGCTTTGGCTTCACAAAAAAGTACAAATCAAATCAAAATAATCTTTACAAAAATCATTTTATTAAACAAAAGCACAGACATAAGGACATAATTCAGCTCTCATTCTAACAGAAAGTCATAGTGAAAAGAAGCTCATCATCACCTGTTTCACCTTCAGCAAAATACATCATGAAGCACTTAGATTTGAATGAAACCCTAATAAAGCCTTAATTACACACACGTCTACAACTGATCAACCTTTGGATTCAACCTGATTCAAGATGGCTGCCACATCTAATTCAGTTATAGGGTCACTTTTTCTTCATTAATACTAGCCTAAACTAGACCGTCAGTTCCTGGTCTAGCCACGCTCCGTTGGAACCTCAGCAGCCCACTGATTGGTCAGGTCAGTCTTGTACCGAGCCAATCACAACGCTCTGACGGTTTGGTGATTAGCTGATGACGGCAGAGCAGCAACTTTTAAATTAAACATGGCGGCAGCTCAGGAACCGTGTTTGTTTGAAACGGTTTTGTCATCAACTTTGGACGATTTAAGTCGCGAACAGACAGAGGCACTTAAGTCTTTTATTCTGAAATAGGATGTATTGGCTGCTTTGCAGACGGGATACGGTTAAAGCTTAATTTACCGGCTGGCTCTGGTTGTTCCTAAACAGCTCTGATTGGTCCTAGCGCTATCCAATAGCGCGTGAAGACAGTTTGAAAGACAACCGTTGATCCCGCCCCTATGAATGAGTCGTTTCAATGGATCGTGGCCAGACTATTTATCCACATATGGCTAAATGAATGCTGCTGTAGCTAGTCAAGTCTGTTTTATAGTAAAAGTCAATGAGGGTTTTCTTATTTACCATAAAATTGAATTAAATTAAACTAAAAACTGCCTAGTTAATGAAAGATAAATACTTTGATTTGGACCTAATTAGGTCTTTACACTTTAAAAAGATTTTTATTTATCTGCATTTATTGTTCATCAGTAAAAACCTGAACATACAGTAAATATTACTGCATCAAGAGCCTGCTGCGCAGACTAAATTCTACCACTCTTAAAACAAGGGCCACAAGGGGCCCCTCGGCTGCACTTCGCACATGCCTGATTTAAACAAAATGACTTTATACTATATGGCCAAACATGTTGAGACACCCCAACTATCGATGCATTCAGGCGTAGAAAAAATTCATGGCTGAGTTGAGTGAGTCTGGAGGAACGTGACTGGCCTGCAGTCCTGACCTGAACACATACCTACAGTATGAAGCTACGTTTACGTAAAAATGTGCATTTATAGAATTTAGGTACAAATAAATTGCACTTAATAGAAAATTAGTTATTAAAAACATTCAATAAACATTAGAAGGATGCTGCTGATTATTCTTAATACAGGTTTTCTGAAGTAGGGTCACAATTACTACATTTATTTTCACCAGGGGAAATCCTTCCCTGGAGAACTGAAGCTGTTATAGCAGCAAAGGCAGGATCCACCCCATAATAAACTCTAAGGACTAAGAATGGGACGTCATTAAAGTTCATGTGTGTGAAGGTTTCAGTACTTTTAGTAATATGGTATAGCTCCATTATTTTCTAATATTAGATAATCTTAGTTTAAACTCAGAGGCGGTGGTTTTATAAAAAATATTAGGCCTTTAATTAAACTTCATTTTATGAATTCAGACTAAAAAAAAAGCTGCAGAACTTTTTATTCTAGCTGTCACTTGTCCTCAAAATGAGCCAGTAAACTTTTACACTCCAGCCACAAAACTTTATATTAATTTGCACATTTGGCTTTTTTTCCACTTAGCGAGCCTAAACATGTACAAGTTCCACATAAAGTCTCTAATTAATGCAAACAAAGTAGAGACATTTACGCTGACACAGCAGTCCTTTGTATTTAAAACAGCGCAGAAATAAACATTCATTAATGAGGTATCTGCAGCTCAAATTCAAGACTTTAGAATGACTTTGTAGTTTTATTTTAACACTCAATCCTATCAGTTAAAGAATAAGAGAAAATATGCAGATCTTCAAGAAGCATTAAATGTTATATTTTGTGAAATATAACATGGATTTAGTTCTGGATGCTACAGGAAGCTCCTTCATCTAAAATCAACCAAAAATCTACAAAGCATGTTCTGAAATCTGTTTATTCTTTTTTTTAAAGCTCTTTTATGTTTTTTTTAATCTTCTATTAAAACATGAAAAATCAGATGTTTGTGCTCACAGCATGTTCAAAAAGCAGGAGTCAACTCGTGAATGTGCATTTTCACGACATAAACCAAGTGATTCATTTTATTTACATAATTCTGACTGAATGGATTAAGTTGCACGTTTGGAGCTAGTTTTATGGGAATGTGTTTGGAAAAAATATAATTTTGTCAAATTTAAAATACGCCACAGTTTTAAAGGTTTGTTAAATATGCACGTTTAAGCTCCCGCCTTGGTCTGCCTCCTAATCCACAATGAGGATGAGGATCAGCACCTCCAAATTTGAGGAAAAAGGTGGCTTGGCAACTCCCGGTTGGGAGAGAGGTCCTGCCTCAAGTGGAGGAGTTTAAGTATCTCGGGGTCTTGTTCACGAGTGAATGAAGGAGGGAGCGGGAGATCGACAGGCGGGTTGGGGCAGCGTCTGCAGTGATGCGAATGCTGAACTGATGGGTCGTGGTAAAGAAGGAGCTGAGCCAGAAAGAAAGGCTCTCTATTTACCGGGTGATCTACCTCCCAGTCCTCACCTGGTCATGAGCTTTGGGTAATGACCGAAAGAACGAGATCGTGAATACAAGCGGCCGAAATGAGTTTTCTCCGCAGGGTGTCTGAGCTCAGCCTTAGAGATAGGCCTATCGGGAAAGACTCGCAGTAGACTCCATTGAGAGGAGCCAGTTGAGGTAGTTGGGGCATCTTGTTAGGACGCTTCCTTGGGGAGGTGTTTTGGGCATGTCCTGCTGGCAGGAGGCCCCCGGGTCCACCCAGGACACGGAGAAAGTATCTGGCCCGGGAATGCCTTGGGGTCCTGCCGGAGGAGCTGGTGGAGGTGGTCGAGGAGAGGACGGTCTGGGATGCTGCCCCGGCGACCCGGATGAGCGAGAAGGTGAGGCGAGGTTAAATATGCGATACATTAATATTATTATTACAGAATAAGTCATGAAACTGGTTGCATAAAACTGTGATGATTAAAAAATATATTTGTTTTTCACTAGGCGACATTAGCAGACTAGTAGAGAAACATAAATTATTAATCAGTTTAACAACATAAGTTTTCAGATCATATCTATGTCCCACCTCCCGCGTGGAAGCTCTCCTTCCTCTCGCCTCCATCTCACAGTGGGAGCCGGATCGCCGTGGACCTCACATAAGAAGTCCACAGTCTCTTCCTCCATGACCACCTGGTTCACAGGCCTCCGTACCAACACGGGACGCTCTGCAGGGGTAAAAACACAAACAAACTCTAAGCTTTAGGAATGTTTATGTTCTGTTCCTTGAATCTGCATCGTAACATAAATATCACGAGCTCACCGTAAACCACCAGCTCTGCAGGATCGCTGTCTCTCTCTCCAACCATGTTGGTGCCAACACAAACGTACATACCAGCGTCACTCTTTCTGGTGGGGGAGATCATCAGTTTGCCTCCACGCATCTAAAAGAAAACCCAACAAAGATCCTTTACTTTGGTGTTCTTTAGGAATTTAATGGAAAACGTGGACCAGTTTTCACTGTTTTAAATAAGTTCAGTCATTTCAAGACCTACAGTATAAAAGTATTCACCCTTTCGGATGTTTTATCCTTTTATTGTCATGGTTGGGGTAAAGGCAGGACCCAAATGCAGGAGGATGGAGGCAGGAACAGGTGAGGTGAATTCAAAAATATCTTTTATTGTAGCGACATGGAACAGAGCTCAGGGAGGAAGTGGGTAGACAACAGAAGTAGGGTCTGAACTAAACAGCATGTATAGAGAGGGAGGTGATCAGGGAGACGAGACACCTGTGGAGGATTAGTGCAGGACACAGGAGGAGGAACATGGAAAACAGGAGAACAGACAGGCAAGACTCAACACAAAGGGGTCAGGACATTATTGTTGTTTATAAAAATCAATTATGAGCAACAAAATGTGGCTTCTTTAACCTAAAATTGACAAAACACACCTTTAATGTCAAAGTGAAAACAGATTTCTACAAAATAATGACAAATAAATAAAAATACATTACATAAAATAAGTGACGGCATAAATATCCACCCCCTTTAAAGTGACTGACATATTTCAACAGAGGTCCAGCCAATTGGTGCTAGTAGTCTCACCATTAGTGGAACGGAGATTGTCTGAGTGCACTGACTGTATCTCAAGTGATTATAATATAAAGACACTTGCGTCTGGAAGGTCCATTACTCAGTTTTCCTGGCTACCATGAAGATTAAAGAACCTCCAAGCAAATAAGAGAAAAGGTTATTAAAAATTACCAGTCAGGGATTTGGACCCAAAAAAAATACATTTTGTTCAAGAAGCCAAATTATGTTGATCTTGGTTGATTTATAAAAACAATAAAAGGGTAAAACATCCAAGACGGTGAATTCTTTGTGTGTATCAGCTGAACTCGGAGCAGATTTTTAATTCACAGTCGTTTTATTTATAATAAACAGCCTCTTTGTCATTTCTTCTTTAAGTGCTGTTATTATCAGCTTCAGGTTTCCAGATTTCTGAATTCGGCTTTCAGCGATCACACTCTTGGTTTTTACACACGAGAGGACGCGACGACGGGGACACAGAGGATCCAGACATTTTCCAGCCCACAGCGTTCCCAGACATCTGAGCTGAATTATAGTCTTTTGAAACCATTGTCACTTTAAATGAGTGTCTCAGCCTCTTGTACAACAGATTCCTCCTTGACTTTTGAATGTCAGAACAAGTAGAAAGATCGGCCACAAAGAAACAAGTATAAAACAGATGATAGCTGCATATCAGTTCATCTTTATACTATATATATATATATAAATCTTTTCATCAAGTCAAATGTGCAAAATATTTCTTTTTCTTTTACATTTCCTTTGTGGTTGAGAAGTGACTGACTCTAAGTTTAATATTTCCCTCACGCCACTGGATACACAGGCTGTGTGTCGCAATTAAGATGCACCAAGGACATTATGATAGACGACATTATGCAGGAAAATATGCAAATATGTGGAAATTATAGGTGACATACCTCTAAAAGCACAATGTGTCCTCGGATCTTAAAATATCAGCACTTTCATTTAACCCTTTGATGTCTACACACACACAAGCAATTTAATTTATATTTAGAAAAAGAGCAAAAACAAAAGATTAAAAATGAATATGGAGAAACAATAACAGTTATCTATTTATTCAAATATTGCCTTTTTTCTGTTTTTATACAGTTTCAGATTTAGGTTTGTTGAATGTTTTAATGAGGTTTTGAGACAAAAATGCAAGTAGTGGTTGACCAAGATCCCAAACCACGATTTATTACGTGATCTAAATCTAATTAAAGTTGTGCCTAAATGTGTAAATTTAATAAATACATTCAATTACACTTTCATATATCAATAAAATACCTGATTTTACCATAATTGTACTGATTTTGACCAGAAAAATAACTCATTGCACAGGTTAAGTTGGTTGTTAGGTTTTCCAGTAATGGTTAAATAATTGAACGCTATCAAACATGCATATTTAATTAAATGTCACCCCAAATTTACTGTTAGAAATGATGCATTGTTCTGCAATAATTAGAACAACAATAACAATATGACAGAAATAAAAAAATAAACTAATTGATGCATAATCTTTAAATTACACCTGGTCAGGAATTTAGAGCGTTTACTGAACCCAGCAGAAAAAAATAAAATAAACTGATAAACTTAAAAACAAACTACTGAGGTGTTTCAATAAAAAGTGGAAAATTGTGTTTTCCTTAAAAAGTCACAAGTGAAGCTGATTTCTGATCATCTCCCGACTCTGGTGTGGTTCCGTCTGTTTGGAGGAACTCACTGAGATGCGGTCGTCTTTGTTGCTGACCCGGACGTTGTTGCGTTTCCAGAACACGGACGGTTCCGGGTGACCCCTCGGAGGAACGCACTCCAGCACGGCCGGCTCTCCGGCAGCCACCACCACGTCGCTCGGTGCCTGGCGGAAATCATCTCTCAGGACTGAAACAGAAAAAAATCTAATTAGCCTGAGAGGCTGTGTCTCTCTGATGTATTTAAAACAAAGAGCAGAGGAACATGACCAGTAATATCAAGCATCGCCAATTTGTCTTGGAGATAATTGAGAGGTGTTTTTTTTTTTTTGCCCTTTCTGAACCTTTTTCTTGTTAAGAGTTGCCCAAAAAGCAGCTCATTGAGGGAGCTCATTGTTGTGTCTGAATGTGGTTGAGCGCTCAAATCCCCAGCAGCCTCCTTGTTAGGCTGCTCTGGATTTAATATTTTCTCCGTCCTCTTGTCCTCTTGTGTCTCCTGCCACAGCAGATAAATAATGCACATCTCTCAGTCCAACATGGAGTAAACAAATAATAGCACATTTATAATTTAGCCCCTGTGAGAGCGGAGCGATGAACAAAGGTTTGTGTCTCTGATTTAATTTGTTATCTCACTGATCTGCAGCACAGCTCCGACCCGAGCCTGTACGGAGTGAGAAAGTCGATCCTGCTGAAGTTTGAGCCGCTGCTGCTCTGTGGGAGAGGACAGGATGAGAGGTTTGACTCAGCGACCTCTGATATCCTCTAATCTTTTCTGTGATTGGCAGATGAAAGCCTTGGCGTGAACCGTGGGCCGAGCCTCCTCATGAGACCTGCTGCACAATGGAAACTCATACTCGTCTGCTGACAGGCTTTCACTTTCTAACACACACAAAGACAACAGAGTTATGTGTGCTGTTGGACCACAGCTGCAGCCTGCAGACCTGTTTTATTTTTTCAGCGTATTATTCCAGGCTAATCAATCAATGCGGTCTCCTTTTACATGCTCATTAATATTTCAGCAGCCTCTCACTGATGCAAAGATAAAAGAGCGTCTGCCTTTCCACCAACGTGCAATCTGCGTCAAAATACCAAATGTTAACGTCTTTATGTCCCCTTCAATCAGAGTTCAAACTCCACTTTCAGTCCTCTTACAGTCAGTCTGAGTACGTAACCAGTTAAAAGTGAATTAAACTAGAAGATGGTTGTTATTGAACATTAAAGAGATCACTGATCTTCTGAAGTGAGCTTTTCTGGAAATATTATGAGCAATTACTATCTCACCTGTTGCAGATAACTCTTTGAACAACCCGAGTAACAGAAATGAGTTCTGATCATCCTGGTGAGCTAACGGCTGCTCACAGCAGGACTGAGACAAACTCATTTACTAACCTCTTAAAATAAACTTTAATCTTAAAATGCCACAACATCATTTGTAAACTTTTTAAATTACCGTTAATATCATAAAACATTCTTATTTACATAGAATTCCATGGCTAGTTGCTAAAAGAATCAGCAGGGCTGATAAATTATTCTAATCTATATTTTGATTTTGGCTCAAAACAACAACAAAAAAGTTTTTAAAAATTAGTCAGAACAATGAAGGCAACACACCTGATGTGTCAAAACCTCCTGTTTTCACACTCTGTGCTGCAGCGTCCAGCCTGAGGCATCCATACGGTTCTGTTTACTTCCTGTTTGGACATCCAAGCTTCCGTAGAAGCTCTTCTTTGCTTTTGTAGCAGCACTGTCTCTCCATGTTGTTTTCATCATGTGACTGATTAGCTGGTGTCAACGTGTTTTAAACTAACATACGGTATATACATTTATTTTATTCTTCATATAAAAAAGGCCTGATGTTGCATATTTTCTATGTTAGTCTGTAATGATTCTAGTGTGATAAAAATACTTTGTTCCAATAAGTTTTGTCTATCCATGTGAACTCCAGATGTTTTAGGCTTTACTCCTGCTATAAAGACTCTCTGCTTTAAAACATTTTAATAATAATAAAATAAATATTTTCTACGTTAATCGTTTAAAATCTATGACTTTGCCCTGCTTTAAGGATGGAAAACTTAAGTAAAAATACCAAAGATCATAATATACAATCTAGTGTGCCCTGCTCCTTTCTGCGTTTGTTCAGGCTGGGACTTCATGCTTTTATTTTGACGAGCTGCAGCACAGCGTTCCTAGTGTTTTCACACGAGGAAGAGAAATAGCGTGCTTCTCAACTCAACGAGTAACTTTTAAAAAATTGAGCACTTCTACTACATACTACAGGTTTGTGTGTCACAATTCTGAAGAGAATTTCTTAATATTTGTCAATCTGGTCAAAACTAATATTTAATATATAATTTATTTTAACCACACCTGAAACTTGGATAATATTATTAGCTTGCTTGACACTGATTCTACTTCATCCTCATTATATATAGGAATATAACAAAATACTCAATACTGATATAACGAAGAGGTCTTACCTCCTACTAGTAGTTAACACGAAAAACATTTTTAAACCCCCCATAATAATAATAATAATAATAATAATAACACACAATAAAAAAGATAAAGCTAAGGAGGGTGAACCCGTCCCAGTAATCCCAGCTCAGCTCAGATCCATCAGCTCCAGTTAAACATTTCAGATCAGGATGGCGGATGGTTTTGCTTCAACTTGTGCTCACTGGTGGGGAATATTAAAGACCGATGAAGTCTTAAAGTTGTATTACAACCAGATAAAGAAGAGAAATCAACTCGGTTTATTCATAATTATCAGTTTTTGCTAAAATTTCTTTGTTTTCAGCCTAAAAAAACAGGAGTCTGTTGGCTTCAAATGTCCTAACATAAGCTGAAAATTGATTTTTAAAACTTGATTCTTTTTTCAAAACTCATTTTGTTAGAAGTTTTTCAGCTTAACTAAATGAAAATGTTCACACCCCTCGTACAGAAAATCGCTGCTTCCGTTTTAATAAAACTCTAAAATGAACATCAGTCAATCCATTTACCTTATCTACTCGCCTCTTTCACTCACACGGTTATTTAACTGAACTTTATTGAAATGAAATGAGAGTTTATCCTCTTTATTGAGGAGAAAATTGGATTTCTTTACCTCTTCCTTTGTTGAAAGGTGTCACATTTGATAAACAAACTTGAAAAGCCCTAACAAAATTAAAATGTCCAACCTTTTTGACATCATTAAACTTCTCATTAGGCTGCAGTGATGTCTCATTAATATTTATAGTCAACCACAGTGACACGTCTCCGATTATTAGATGATTATGTTCCAACGAACCAATCAGGGAGTGATTTGACCCAAAATAATCCTCACATATAGGACAGTTCACGAGATAAAGAAAAAACGTGTAAATTAAGCATCATCCTGGCGCCGTTTGCATCCTGTTTCAAATTCTCTGCAGAGCTGAGGGACTAATTTGAACCGGCTGCTGTATTTTTAGAGACTTTGGTCTGTAAGTCCTAGTTAGAGGCCTTTGTTTCACTGACTGAAGCAACAGGACAGCTAATCTCTGAACTGCACACACACACACCTACAAAACAAATGGATGAACCATGTATTTGCAGATGCAACCACTCCCACAGCTTCAGCGTTTAAATCCCTGGTTGCCAGTCGGCTTTCTGAAAGTGAGAGTGTTGAAACATGCCAAAGAGCAGAGTTTCCTCCTGATATCATGAGCTTCCAATTTTTCTTTGAGTCTGGGTTGAAGTTACAGGGATCTGGCTTTAAAGCCTGCCACCCCGACCAGAACCTGCTACGGATGTTTGTGTGTGATCATGACTCCACCACTGGATCGATCGCCCTCCTCAGAAACAGAAAGGGGGGAAACAGTCCTCCCCCACTCCCGAGGGGATACTGTCCACAGAAGCTTCACAGACATAATCTCCTCTTCCTCCACTCCATCCACACTGGGCTCAGACACACAGTTACCTCGGGGCAGCTGAGGTTTAACCCCATCCCTGCAAAGACAAATCCTCCTGTTCCCCAATGGCACTTCCAGTGAGCTTAAACAATGGCAAAGCAGGTCTAAATGACTTTCGTCATCAATCCTGTGGGGGCTTTGTTTTTTTTTTTGGGCGAGTGCCCATTCATTTTCACGACTTTAATATTTCAGGGATATACAGATTAAGAGATTTAACCTACCCCAGAATATTCATCACTTCATTTCTAAGTGGTATTTATCTCTATTATTTAGCACCGAAGCTAAAGGCCATCTGGTGTTTTTTGGACAAATGAACATCGCAGAGGAAAACAGATTATTTCTGTGGAAATTCTGGGGACTTGTCTTTGCATGTTCTAGATGATTACGACAAAGTAGGTGAGTGAAACCATCAGGATAAGAAATCTAAATACAGATGATGTGTGAAGCTCACAGAGCAGAGCTAAACCAATAAAACAAGGGACAAAGAGCATGTTTGTAAGGTGGGGCACTTTAAATGCTAAAAGGTTGTATACATTTTGATGTTAAACCCTGAAAAAATATCATGCACATCATTTTCTGAAGCTCATATTTGTTTAAAAAATTCATATCCATGTTTTTGTTTTCAAGCTTTTCTGCTTTTGGACAATTCGCTTTAAGATTATAATCTAGAGCTGATGGCGAGCCAGCCAGGCTGGAGCAGATAATAAAGATGTTTTAACAGATACTCAACAAAACCAACATCTAATCACTTTATATAATCCAATATCCCATCCAAAATCAAATTTCCACTTTATAAAAAATTATATATACATACATATATATATATATATATATCAACAAAAATAAATAATAACCAGTCAGGAGGATGAGGATCAGCACCTCCAAGTCTGAGGCCATGGTTCTCGGTCGGAAAAAGGTGGATTGCCAACTCCAGGTCGGGAGAGAGATCCTGCCTCAAGTGGAGGAGTTCAAGTATCTCGGGGTCTTGTTCACGAGTGAGGGAAGGAGGGAGCGGGAGATCGACAGGCGGATTGGGGCAGCGTCTGCAGTGATGTGGACGCTGAACCGGTCTGTTGTGGTGAAGAAGGAGCTGAGCCAGAAAGCAAGGCTCTCGATTTACTGATCGATCTACCTCCCAATCCTCACCTATGGTCATGAGCTTTGGGTAATGACCGAAAGAATGAGATCGCGGACACAAGCGGCTGAAATGAGTTTTCTCCGCAGGGTGTCTGAGCTCAGCCTTAGGGATAGGGTAAGAAGCTCGGACATTCGGAAGAGACTCGGAGTAGAACCGCTGCTCCTCCATGTTGAAAGGAGCCAGTTGAGGTGGTTTGGGCATCTTGTTAGGATGCCCCCTGGACGCCTCCCCAGGGAGTTGTTTCAGGCATGTCCTGCCGGCAGGAGGCCCCCGGGTCGACCCAGGACACGCTGGAGAAAATATATCTCTGGTTTGGCCCTGGAGCGCCTTGGGATCCTGCCGGAGGAGCTGGTGGAAGTGGCTGGGGAGAAGACTGTCTGGAGCTCCCTAACTGGGATGCTGTCCCCGCGACCCGGACCCGGATAAGCGGAAG
The DNA here is from genome assembly GCA_006937965.1 of Callopanchax toddi. NCBI lineage: Eukaryota > Metazoa > Chordata > Actinopteri > Cyprinodontiformes > Nothobranchiidae > Callopanchax > Callopanchax toddi. Next base: position 270,535 of record SSNR01000532.1, read on the forward strand.
AAGACGAGGCGAGACAGTCAGGAGGCTGACAAACAAAAAATAAAGTCAAACTAAGGTCTAAAGTCTAAGAGTTTTGTTAATTGGAGGATTGACTTTAGGTGTCTAAAAATCCAACAGGCATAAACTTTGTTAAACTGTTTGTTCATATTGTACAAAATGGTAGCAAGTTCTTCTGCTCCTGTGTGAAGCTTAATGACCAATCAGACTCAACATGTGGGGACATCATCTCGGCTTGTTAAGGGTAAAGAGGTGAAAACGCTGCTCAGGCCCACACACTACGGGACATCTGGTCACCTGAGTATGCTGAGGTTTGGACAGAACAGAAGGCTGACAGAAGTTCACGTTTAGGAGAACCTGAATTGACCCCGCTTCTGTCCGATTGTTCCTTTATATCACGAGTGGTAAACCCGTTAGAGAGGTGGTCTAATCCCATTGTCATGATATTGCCCTGTCACAGCTAATGGAGGCTTTTGCCTACACAGAAGAGAGATTGATTTAATCCGCCCATTGTCTGATTGCACTGATGGGGGATGAGAAACCTCTCCAGGGCTAACAGCCTTTATGAGGAAGTCTTCCTCTTAAATGCGTCCTCATTTTATAAAACTGAGATAATGTTTTAATTATAAACAGATGCTGCACCAAGAGAGACCTGTTAGCGAGCGCTGATGGCTGTGCGAAGCATAACTGTGGTGATTTTCTCGAAATCATATTGAAAATGCTTCCTTACAGTTTTCAGATGCAGGTTTTTACCATCATTAAAGTGAAATCAGAACAAAAAGCAGAATAAGACAGAAAATCCTCCCTCCAGAACTTTGACTCGTTCATAATCCCTCATCAGGAGAAAGAGGAACATCTGGCTCTTAAGCCTTTTAAACAACTTCTTTTTTTATTTTTTTATCTGTCCCACTTTATTTTTATCCTTCCACACCATGTGACTGTCTCCTTTCAGAAACAGCCAGGCACATGTTCACATTCATGGCTTTGGAAGTCACTACTGTTTTCCCCTCTTTTCATTCAGAAATTATGTTTTAAAAATCTCAGTCCACTCCCTGTGATCCAGTCTCCTGGTTTTATTACAGTCAAACAGGTCACTGGCAGTGAGTGAGAACAGTGAGAAGCAAGGACAAAACCCCCCAAACAAAACAAAATAATGACAGCTGCAGGCGTTTCTGAATGATGCAAGTCCAAAACAAGGACTTCAATATACACATAAAGCTTTAGAACATAGTGAGATTAACCTGCACATAAGCAACAGATTATTACTAAATTTCCTCTAAATTAAATGCAACAATTCTTTTCTCACACCGTAAAATAGAAGTATGATTTTAAATTATTCACCACAGATGTTTGATGTTTTTTGAGGACAAAGATAACCTGAAGGAGTGGCCGTGAATAGCAGAAAGCAAGCAGCTGTTCGTGGCCTCGTTTTATGACTCTGAACTACATTTGTGTCTAATTCAACACCAGAGCACAAAACGAATAATTCAAGTCAGCGATGTTTCAGTGAGAACGCCCTCATTCTACCATCAGGCTGCATCTGCATGATGATATCCTACCTTCTGTAAAAGGATAGTCGACGTTAAACAGCTGAGCTCTTCACTATTAATTTGAGCGCTGAGATTATATTAATCCAATCAAGGTATGAAAGGTTGTGTTCAAACATCGTTTATTCCCCAAAAGCTTCCAAACAACAGAAACAGGATTAAATATAAATAGAATTATGACAAGTATGGTCACAATATTAAGTTTCTTTTAGACGTTACGCAGCTTTTTGTATCCAAATTAAAATGTTTTAAGATAAATGTCCACAAACCCATTTTAAAGAGTTGCTGGATAGACTGGAAAAGCAAAAGTAATTTTATTGTCAGATTTTTTTCCCCCTCTACCAAAAACGGGACAAATACAAAACCCAAGAGGTGTGCATTAATATTTTTTCCTGCCTTTGTGAGTAAAAAATCTCAAACCACAGAATGAGTTTTAAGAAAAATCTCAAAAATTGATTGGATGAATAACTGAATCAATTCAAACTACAGATAATCAACATTAGCAAACACAAAGATAAATAACTGACGCGGAGCTAGAACTTGTTGTGTTGGTGGCTGAGAGTCATTCACTGAGTCCTAACAGATCACATGAGATCTGGTGAACGTGAGGTTTGATTCAACAGAAGTAGATGTAACGCCATAAGATGATCGCATGTCCACTACAGATTTACTGATATGAATACAAGTTGTGAATTAAAAACTTTCTCAAGGTGAATCAAAACAAAGAAGACTGAGAGCTGAAAGAAGACAAAGGACTATTAAACTTCTGGAGTGACATTAGTGAGCGAGGACAGCTGAGTGGACAGATGGAAAGACAGCTGAAGGAAAACAATGACACTGACCTTTAGAGTGCAAGTGATCGTCACACTGATGACCTCTCCATGATCTAAAGCTTTGATTTGCTCAATAAACCTGAAAGACTTTATAAAGTTTAAAAAACTGAAAGAGAAGTTAAAATAAAACGCAAAAAGAATGAATGACTAATTTGAAAAGAAAAGTAAAAAAAGAAAAAGAAAATTAGGTTAGTAACATTTAAATGCTACTAACATAAAAGGAAAAACATATTTAATAGCTTCTAATAACATTTTAGGTTATAACTTTTAGATTTTCTAGTGTGACCTAAAGTTTACTCCAGTTCTGGATTAGAGAGCTTGTTTCTTATGTGCATTTGTTTAACTGAAAGGTAACACATTTAACAGACATTTAACTTTTTACAAAACTCAAAAGAGCCAATAAAATAAACAAATGACAAAATGCAAGCATAACTAAGAAGACAAATAAAGAAAACCACGTGAAAACCCTAAACAGAGAAAAAAAAAGAGAACTAAATGAGTAAATAACACTATAAACCTCTAACAGTGACGATAGGCGTTCTGTTGAGGACTGATGGGACTTTATCTAAGAATCATTTGTGTTTAGGAGACATTTATTATAAGGAGTTCTTTATTCTTACATCGCTTTCCTAATAATGTGTCAGGATTTAACGTCAACATTAACAGTTTTTAAAAATGTTGATATATTTTTAATAGCATTAGTTAAGTATATGTTTTTATTTATTTAAATACTAAGGGAAGAAGACAACTTGTAGCAACATGAATCAAAAAGTGACTTTTTAAAAATTTAATATGTTTGTTCTAATTTGATGAAGCAAAATAAATCATTAATAAAGAAACCATTATTAACTGTGTGCAAGTCTCATTCATAATGAGGGAAATAAGGAGCCATGAAGGAAATTTTCCCATTATTTTTTCCCTTCATACATAAAAGCATCTACTAATGATATTTGTGCAAAATTATGATTTGAATACATTAAGCATCCTTAAGGTTTGCACTCAGTTAATGATTATATCATTTATAATTTTCTTTCATTTATCATTTGACAGAAGTAACAAGTGTGAAGCAACAGCCTGATCATCTCTCTATTAGTTTAATTTAAAGGCCTCGAGCTGCTTTATCATTTGATTTTGCAAAATAGATTGAAAGAAAATGTTGCTAAGTGATATTCTGATTATCACCCCCCTGCTCCAGAAGGTCAGTTAGTTGTAATATTTTGCATTTTAGTATTTAAATATAGGCTCAATCGTGGATGAGTGTTAAATCTATTGTAGAAAAAGTGAAAATGATTAGTTTTTATTTTCAACGGACACAAAATTGACATTCTGATCTTGTGGATTGCAAAGATATAGCTAGCGTCTGGGCTAAAAATAGAAAAGTGTGTCCCAAATCACATCAAAATGTGGAGAAAACCTCCCAACATGTGGCCTCTGTAATCTGCAGTTAGACTAAACACCCCGCAGTTCAGTGGAATAAGCCCCTCTTTTCTGCAATAATTAGAACAAAAGGATGTGAGTGCAGCGAAGTGTGTGGCGGTGTAAAAGTCTTAGTCATGCAGCCTAATGAATAATGCACCAGTCGCTGGCAAGAAGGAGTTACTCATGTTGTTAAAACCAGGTTCGAGTCGGCTCCCCTGATCCCTCCTCTGAGCTGGAACAGTCCAACAGATGCATCGGTATTAATTACTGCTCAGTGGGGGTTTAAAGCTCTTCCTCCTCCCACCTGTTGTTTCTCAGACCCTTACCTCATACTCATAGTCACAACACATTTCTGCTTAAATCTGGACTTGCATTAGGATCATACACCCCCCCTGACTCTCTGACACAGCCTAATTGGGTCACTATTTACCCCACAGTCAGCACACACTGAGGGGAGGGAGGGAAGCTGTAGGACCACCACCATGACGCCTCAGCATGACAATGTCTTAGCCCCGAATGGCTGCAGGCAGAGAGATTAGAACAAAACAGGCACTTATGAATACAGTTAGTCACTCTGTGCCTGCAGGTGAATCATCCCTTTGTCTGCATCAGTGTGTTGTAATCTGCAGCAGGATGCAAAAAGCTCAATTTCATTATCAGCCATTCCAAAGAGGCCACATGACATGAGCTGCTTGTGGCTCCAATATACATCCTATCCGAGGAGTCCATCTTTATTTTTGGACACAGCTGCTGTTGAGGTCAGCCAGCCAGATAAACACACACATTAACACAAACATACATAAACGCATGAACACACACTCAGCGCCAGTGAGGAAGAGTCGGCATGGTGGAAGATAAGGCTGGGCTCAAATTGCTATTTTGTGTTTTTAACGAGGACGATTCGACCTTGCTAATCTGTTTTGCTCCTTCCCCTAATCAACTCACTGACTAATCCATTTCCCCGTGCCAAGGAGTGCCGCGTTCAGCCCGAGGCCGAGCCGCGTTTGGCACAATTAGCAGGAGGCGGCACGGCGGCGCGTGCCCCGACACTTTCACCAACATATGAAACGCCTCACCGTCTCCCACCTTCCTCCTCAGACCAGATGTCAACAACAACAGCTGGCAGCACAGGAAGTCAGACGGGTCCAACGCAACCAATCACACATGATTTATTTACTCTGAAACTCTGAAAATCGTCATTATGTCCCATTTAAAGAAGCTGAAGTCCTTTAAAAAGCATCAATCTGGTTGTTAAAACAGATGTTCAAAGATGGAAAATAGACAACAGCTGCAGAGTTTTCTCTATGATTTTTTCTTTTGTAAAATTGAACTACAGCCAGCTTATTTCCAACCTGTCATATTTCCCTTCACCCAATCCTTTTTAGAACTTGGCAGTTAGTAAAGCAGCTGCTTCAGGCAGCTCAGTTCTGAGATGACTTCTGGAATAAAAGAAAGTTTCAAAATGAATCACTAGGAATATAATTATGCATACATATGTATATATTTATACACACACACACACACACAACTTGTGTTATTGCAGGAGTCTGTGCATTTTAATGTAAATGTTAAAAAAAGAAAAAACATATAAGATGGGATTTGTACTTAAAACAAAACTGTTACAGGGCTACAGGAATCCATGTGTTTTAATACAATTATTTAAAAAATCTGGACTTTTTATGATGTCATGATTCAATTATGTCATCTAGCAAAACATAACAATCTTATTTAATTAGGAAAAACAAATAAACTTTAACACATTTAAAATATTTCATAGTGAAACCAAATGTTCAGACTTATAGGTTTTACATTTTAAACACTAGTAAAAAAAAAAAAACTTTATGCAAATATTCTCAATGAGAGAACGGAAGCATAAAAATATAAAACTCTTTCTAAAAAAATAAAGAATATAATTATAATAGGGTTTCTCTTTGGGGATAAAAATGCAATATTGCTACTTAACTAAATGATTGTTACAGTTGTTTAAAAAATATCCACTACATGAAAGATTCATGTAAAAACAGTTATTTTTGTTTCTATAAGAATCTGAATCCTGTATGGAGCCAAAACTGACTGAAGTATTTAAATACCTGAGACGTTTTCTCATGACGGGGCGGGAATTAAAGATTAATATGTCAATTAAATAAAACAGACCATCCATCCATCCATCCATCCATCCATCCATCCATCCATCCATCCATCCATCCATCCATCCACTTATCTGAGGAAGCCCAATCATTCCTCTCCCCAGCGACTCACTCCAGCTCCTCCTAGTGGATCCCCAGTACTCCCAGACCAAAGAGGATACATAATCCTTCCATTCCAGTCCTGGGTCTGCCCCATTAGGACACACCTGGAAAACCTCTGGATGGGTCTGACCTGGAGGTATCCTAATCAGTCGCACAAACCACCTCAGCTGACTCTCTGATGCAGAAGAGCAGCAGATCTACCCACTGGATGACAGATGAGCCTTATCTCTAAGGCCACTGTATGACAGAAGCTCATTTCAGCTGCCTGCATCTGGGATCCCATTCTTTCAGCCATAATCCAGATTGTATGACCATAGGTGAGGGCTGGACCAGTACGGCAAGAGCTTTCCCTTTAGGCTCAGCTTCTTTCTTATCAAGACAAACCAGAGCAACGCCCTCATTACTGCAGACGAAGCTCCCATCTGTCAGTCCGTCTCTCTCCATCCTAGCATCACTGGTGAGCTAGACGCTAAGATAAGTGAACTCCTTCTCATTAGTCAGGAAAAGAAACTGTAAATATGACCTAAAATGTTGCCTAAAATGTTTATAGAAGCACATTATGCTTAAATTTAAACAAACACGTCAGAAATTGCTACACACAAAACCAAATCTTCACCCTGGAGTCAAGGAAAAGACTCAAATCCAGATGCTGTGGCTCTTTACTGTGAATATCTCCACCTACACAAGAGAATGCTGCTAAACGTCTGTTATTACTATAATAAACTCACCAGTTTACCCCTCAACCACCTGTAAACTCTAACATCATCACTTACTGGCCACTTCCAGCGAGGCGTTCCGGCTGACGGCCTCTCCCAGGTAGTTCCGGGCCACACAGGCGTAGATGCCCTCGTCCGGTTTGCTCCGGCGTCCGTGAACGATGCGCAGGAAGAAGAGGGAGCCGCTGGGTAGGAGCATCCGGTGAGAACGGGGGTCGTCCTTGTCGGTCTCGACACGCTCCCCATCTTTGTACCACTCTATGGTGGGAGTGGGTCGGCCATCCGCCTTGCAGTTGAGGGTGGCAGGTTCCCCCTTGGAGACGATCAGGTCCGACGGGTCTTCCACTATCCGAGGGGCGCCGTCTTCAAATCGAGCTCGAGACCCTGGGAGCAGAGGTGAAAATGTCTGTGTTCATTTGCAGCAACACATTTGGGTGAATTTGACGTCTGACTCCTTCTAAATCCGTCCACATAGAAAAGTGGATCAGGCAGCCTGCACTGAAGAAACAATCACGCATATGATTCAGTAATGGCAAATCTCTGTCTGTCAGGACTGGTGCGGATGCAGAGACGATACTTAGTGTCAACCTGAGAATAAGAAGGAGGACTCTTAGAATTTAATAGGAGAAAGACCCAAGAAAAGAGCATGAGCTCGGCAGGAGGATATAGATAACTCCTATATCCCGCTCCCTGGGGATCCATTACTATTTTTGCTTGGCTGTGAGGGAAAGGCGCGCTGCCTCGAGACCTGAGGTAAGCTCTTAGAGCACGACCAAATGTCTCCAACAATGTGTTACAGTCGAGAAATGAATAATTCAAAACGCTGCTGCTTTTAGGTCCATGGAGCAGATGGCCTCACCCTCACTTTTTCCTTAAAAAAGGGGGAAACAAAATGGTCCCTGTAACATCGATTATGTAGCTGCTCTGTCTGAGGCGTTAAACTTGATCCAGATCCTCCATTATTATAGCCGAGGAGCCGTCAGGAGTAACCTAATGACACACATGAAGTCATTACATTATACTTAAAGCTGAGGAATAAAACCGCGCTCTTCCTTTAAGCAGATTTATGCCTTTTCAAGGACTGATTTGATCTGGGCAGGCCCCCCCATCAGGGCATAAACCTGAGGTAAACATCTCAAGAGGGATCTGAGTGCTCGCAGCTGACACTCCTGGGTCACAAAGCAGGACAGCTGGAAACGGTAATGCAGGAGGAGGACGAATACTAATCGGACCATTAAAATGTGCCATCGCACCTTCAGGGCGTCCTGGAGTAAAAAACAGAGTTTAACAAAAGCAGGCATGTCTGGATCCCTCAGGATATCATTATGTCATTTCTTTTAGATCCTATTTCATCACATCCGTGTTGTCGTTGTGTGAAGCTGCAGAGTGTATCGCATGTTTGACTGTTTGTCCACAAGAAGGAGTCTCTGCAGCAACACTTCCCACTCTTCAACTAAATAACACCCTTTAAGAGACTTTTCAGCCTTTCTGAAGAGTGTTTCTGTGTAAAAGTTATAAATAATTACTGTCTCACCTGATGTGTGGCTTCCTGAGTGGCCTTTGTTTAGAGAAATAGAGTTTATGTCCTGCAGGACTGATGCACACATTCAGAGGTGTCCAAACATTTTGTCAAAAGAGCCAAAATCATTAAGTTGAGACAAATTTGATGTTTTGAAATTAAAATATTGATTGATTTTTTTAAACCTGATATTCAACAAAGTTCACCTTTAAATTAAAAAAAATCAAAATATTATGATTTTTGTAGAATAAATTTTTTAAAAATCATGATCAAAAACATTAAAAAGGTTTCTTACATTTGTTTTACAAAAAAAATAACTTCCTTGGATTTGTTGTCACTTGTATTCTTTTTAATCTTTAAAAAACACATTCTAGTCTATTCTCAACACAAAACCCCCTGATATGAGTCTCCTTTGAAAATAGTTGCTGTTTCTAGTCAAGCTTGATGAATGATTGTGCAAAAGTCTGCTTTAAAGTAAAAGTCAGTGGAGGCTTGTGTTCTGATTACAGGGAAATGTGATTTATTTATTTCAAACATATGAAAAAATAACAGGAAAGTAAAAAAATAGTAAATTAACATTTAAATGATTCATTTTCCATTTCCTTCCAAACTTCTTCAAAAATGAGTAGGTAAACCCAATGGCGTAGATTTGCTCTTGACATTAGGGACCAGGATGGGACATGCTTGGAGGGGGGTCCACACGAGTGCGTGCCACAGATTAAGACGAATCTCTCAGATTGTGGGCTGCACATCCGGTCTGTCCCGGTCCAGAACAGCACAAAGTTACAGGCCCACTGGGTCCAGATCCAGACCCAGGTGCCGTCGGTGTGAGACTTCTGTTTGGGGAGGAGGTGTCTGGGAGCACGGACATCCCAGAGCGAGGGGCTCGCGCCGGTCGATCTAGACACGGCTCCTTTTCCATGCACAGCATCACCTCGGTCCTCTGGTATTATTGGTGGGGATGCGGTGCTCTTTCTGCACCCTTGGATCGAGTAATTGGTGGGAACAACTCAGTGATCGCTGGGTATTGGTGAGGACACATCACCTCCGTCTACACTAAATCTACGCCCATGGGTTCACCTACATGTTCCTACCCATTGCATTACTCAATTTACAATGAGCTTAATCACTTTTTCCAACCATTTACAAGATATAGTCTCAAAATGACATCTAATGTTCTCACTGAAAACAGAAAAATACAAAACAAAAAAAACTGAAGTAACGCTGAAAAATTCCTCTTATTTCAGAATCATCACTAATTGGTGTCCATTTAAATGTTTTATTATTTTAAACTGATTCATGTTTTTACTTTGCCTGAGTTCATTTGTTAGACTGTTCCAGATTTTGACCTCTGAGACTGAAACACTCAGCGTGTTTAGATTTAATTCCACTTATAACCATCTCTCTCTGTCTCTGAAAACAATTTCTTTATTTAAAACACAATTTTAAAATGTGGTTAATAATAGATGAATGTTTTCTTTTTGTTAGTCCTCTAAAAAAAACTTACTCCGGGCTGCAAATGGCCCCCGAGCCACATTTTGAACACCCCTGTACCCCTGGCTGATCCAAGTTCAGCCAAGACCAAAGTGCACTGCTGCTGCCAGATGATCTAATCTAAAAAAGCACAGCATTTTAATGTAATCCACCATGAAATCACCATAAACTTCACACATTACCTGTTTTTTAGAACTCTGTGGAACAGGATGGGGAGTCATTTTAGAAAATGTGAAGAATTATTTTCAAATCATCAATGTTGTTTTGTTGTTCCCCCTCCTGCAACTGGTAGAAACACATATAGGTGGAAATGTGTGAAGTAGTTTGCTCATCACTAAGGTGCTTTTACACAGGGGTCAACGTTTCCATCACACCTGTGAAAAAACTCAATGCATCCACTGCCTCTGAGGTTGTGCTTTTATTTTGAAAGGATTCCAAATGTGCATGTGCAGCCCTAGATCCACCAGACAGATAAATAAGTAAATAGTACAAGTCAGACTGTTGTGCGTCCCACAGCCGTTGCTCTACTTGAAGCGGCTTTCAGCTGCAGGACGTGGTGAGTAAACTATCCTAACCTTAAAGACATGGTCAGGTGTTTTTATCACAACTTTTTACAACAAAAACAAGAAAAAATCACAAAATTTATCACAAAATAGAATATTATTTTGCCTTGAAATGCCAATATAGTTATTAAAAAAAACACTATGAACTGCTATTAAGAGTTTTGGAGTCCAAATGCATCCAACTCCAGAGTGCGTTGCTGCCGATCTCCTAAATATTGATATCAATGCAAAGGTTTATAAAATAAAGTTCCATAAAATGCTCAGAAATCTAGAGATGGAAGCTGTTTTAAGGTGACAGCGATGCACTTAGGTCTTTGCTGCAGGCTGAGGAGCCATTAGCTTATGAAGGACAAAAACAGAGACCATTCAAAAAGCTGTCTACAGCAGTAATTATTTATAACTTTTACACAGAAACATGCTTCAGAATGGCCAAAACATCCCTCAGATAAACGCTTTCTACATAAACATCCCCGTTTTCCAACACATTAAATTATAAATCGACGCCTCGGCTATTTAAATTTCGGATGTTCAGTCGTGCGGGGACAGAAAAACTGTTCCTCCGTGAGACGCATGCCCAGCACACCTTTCAGTCCATAAAGCGTCTGTGGTGTCCAGGACTGCAGCAGACTGAGCACACTTGAATGAGACTAAATAAAATATTGATGCATCCTTTCTAGACTCTCTAAATGTAACTGGAGCAAATGGGTCACACACGGATAATACAAAGCAGCATTTCACAGCGTCTGTGACACTCAGAGAAAAGTTTCCAGTGTGCATCGGGGGGAAAAAAGCATTTTGGGGTCACTGTGAATCATGTGATGAACAGAGTTTGGCTGCCCTGTCAGAACCAATGACAGCACAGCTCAGGGAGACTCCCCGGGGCTCGGTTTTAAATTTTACATCTTTATGCCAAAACCAAGAGGGCATTTTTTAGACAAACTTTCTCCAAAGTCATCCCATACTTTGTGTACTGCAGCTGTTGTCAAAAGCATGCCAAGTGAGAACTGTGTGCAATCTGTGAAAGCGCTCTTTATCTGGCGTTTGATGTCTTAGAACGCTGCGTTGAGATCAGCTTCTGTAGCAAAAAATAAATAAATTAAAGGATCATAGAATACAAAAATAAATCATCAGATCAGGTGGTGTTTTATATAGAATTATGTCAAACCTTAAATCAGGGCTGATCGTTTCAGGAAAATGGATTTTAAACCACTTAGGTTTCTTTCAGTTGTCAACAAAATCCTATTAGAAAGAACTGAAACAGATTTACTGGTATATCTAATGAAAAATATTAGTTTAACTGAAACTGAAACAAATGATTTGGACTGTGAGCAACAATGTTTTCTTTTTGGGTGCAAAATCAATCCAATTACACAAAAAAAATTTCTAGGCACAGATATAAGACTGAACAAGTCTTGTTGGGGTTATAATTGCAAGATTACAACGGGTTTAACATTTTTCACAAATTACCATGAAAACCTCAACATTTATCTACGTAGTAGAGGAATCACAGCTCGTGTACTGAGAACGCATATCAGAGGAACACGGTGTCGTTTTAATATCATAGCAGAGCTTTTATGAGTTGCACTAAATGTTCCTTTAGAAACGTGGCAGCAGAAGCTGTTAATGTGGTCTAAATACTCTGGCCTGCATGTTTCTGATTGGGATACAGTCAACACCATTAAAAAAGCTCACCAGTGGCATTAACTGGTGTGTGGTGGAGAACGTCAGGATGTTCTCCATAACTGTGGAACCTGCTCTGAAGCTGAAGGAGGTTTTCTGCAAAGCGTGGTCAGATAAACTCAAAGAACGACCAGCAGCAGCCTCCCTTCTCCTTATCAGACTCCTTCAGCAGATGCAGAACTGGAGAAGAACTATTCACCCTTTTTCCATCAGGCATAAGAATTATCAGCCTCATAGCCTGGATGACAAAGCTGCCAAACAGCCGAGGCTGAGGCTATCTGCACGAGTTTGGGGCTGGTTTAACCCCTTAAAGCCTGAAATATCAAATAATAATACATTTAGTTTATAAAAAGTTAACTATTTATTGCTTAATAATAATATACCAGCTATATATTCATATGTTACATTTGAATTATGCAATTATATAACAATGTAACAGAAAAAAGTTAAGCTGGCACGTTTTACCTAGAACCTCCACTAGAGGGCAGAAGACTTGTATAGGACTGGAATATGGCAGGTTTTTGATGAAGGTACTAATCCTAATACTCTACTTGGCTTCTTTGCAGAAGTGGTTTTGGGTAAATTTGCAACAAAAACAGGTAAGTTCATCACTTATTAAGTTTGGCATCAGCTGAAGGTAAACACTACAGGGATGAGAGGAGACAATAGACTAGAACGCAACCGCCTGCTAACAGCATTCAAATAGCCACTAGCTAACAGTCCAGACATGCCCAAACAAACACAGACATGCAGCCGCACTCTGCTCTCTTACATATACACTCACACTGGCCACTTTATTGGGTATGCCTATCCAACTGCTTGTTAATACAAATTACTAATCTGCCAAACACATGGTGGAAACTCAATGCATTTAGTCATGTAGACATGGTCAAGATGATTGGCTGCAGTTCAGACCGAGCTTCAGGATGGAGAAGACGTCAGGATTGGTGCTAGACGTGCTGGTCTGAGTATTTCAGAAACTGATGATCTTCTGGGAACCATCTCTAGGGTTTACAGAGAATGGTCCGAAAAAGGAAAAACATCCAGTGAGCATCAGTTCTGTGGGCCAAAATGCCTTGTTGATGCCAGAGGTCAGATTCAAGCTGATAGAAAGGCAACAGTAAGTCAAATAGCCACTTGTTACAACCAAGGTCTGCAGAAGAGCATCTCTGAACGCACAACACGTTGAACCTTGAGGCAGATGGGCAGCAGCAGACCACACCGGGTGTCACTCCTGTCAGCTAAGAACAGGGAACTGAGGCTACAGTTCACACAGCCCCACCAACACTGGACAACAGAAGATTGGAAAAACGTTGTCTGGTCTGATGAGTCTGGATTTCTGCTGTGACACTCAGAGAATTTGGCGTCAACAACATGAAAGCATGGATCCATCCTGCCTTGTATCACCGGTTCAGGCTGCTGGTGGTGTAACGGTGTGGGGGACGTCACTCTATCATGTCAATATGGACCAAAACCTCTGAGACATATTTCCAGTTCCTTGTTGAATTTCTGCCATGAAGGATTAAGGCAGTTCTGAAGGCAAAAGGAGGTCCAACCTGGTACTAGCAAGGTGTACCCAATAAAGTGGCCAGCGAGTGTACAGCCAATAATTCATTTGTCAACATTTTAGCCAGCTTTGTACTCATGCTAGCTCTTATAACAACCAGCTGTTTACGACTCATCCCAGACCTCTAATGGATGGACGTCCAGGACCACTGAGCCTGACTCAACAGAGTGCTGCGTCACACCTGACTGGAGGACGGACGGCCACGTTCAGCAATCAGTTCACAAACACGTAACATCTGGAAGATCAACTGCAAGAGGAAGTGTTTGGATGGACGTTAGAGAGACAAATCGACACACAGGAAACGTATCACTACCTCTATTAAAGTAGAGCTCATATCCTGGTAAAGTCACTGTGTGCTGTTAGATGCTCCACCATTAAACCGCCTCCTAGTCAGGGCTAAACGGGTTAGCAATTGTATTTACTTTGAGTGAACACCTACAGTAAATCTATGGGCTGGAGAGTGAATCAGTGAGCTGAAACCAAATCTATAAAGGTGACAGGATGAATCCTCTGAGGATTTCTCACTTTAAAGTTCAGCTGTTTACCTTCACAGCTGAAATATGTTTGGATTTAAAGGAATGCGACCAAGGATGGAGTCTCCATCAGGGGTTGAGATTTTCATCTACATCAGATTTAAGGTCCCCAAACAAAAAGAACTATAAAACTTACCGTTTAGGACTTTAAATTACAGACAAATGTCAAGGTTCGTCTCAGTTTTCATGCCATTATTACAAATGCAAAAACAACAAGCATTAATCTGCAATTAGCAGTGCTATCAACCATCCTCCTGGTAACTTTAATGCTTTAATTAGTCACATTTCTAGCCGCTGTAGCCGAGGCTCTTTGTTTTGTGCTGCTCAGCTGTGTGTGTGGGCAAATACTGTGAAGTCCTTGTTGCTTTCAGCCGCTTTCAGGAGCAGAAATATGACTAATTCTGTGCATAAATTATATTAGATGAGTCGAAAGAGACAATAGCTGCTTTTGAACGTATCAAAAGCTACTCCGACGCCTCGGAATTTGCAGAAAAAATTATTTTTTTTAAATTGTTTTAACCTGTGCTGTAAATCTTAATGGGTCAATGAACACTTACTACATATAGCTGTCACACAACAGGCACAATATTGATGTATTACAAAGAAAAATAGTCTTTTCACCAAATAAAAAGAAGAAAAGGAATTACAAACAACTTCAGGTGACCGAAGTGACAAGCGACAACCTGCTCCGGTGACAAGTGTGCAATCAGTGAAAAGTCTCTGCCACTTTGCTCACGGCAGAAACACATTTTCTTTGTGAGAGGGAATATTTTCACCGTAATGTTTGGTTCGTGACAGGAAGATTGTGGTGCGGCACTTGAAAGCACCTTTCAGCTAAAAAGAAACTCTGTCAACCCCGCAAGAATCACGGGGAAATAAATGTCACGCCGCGGATCTCTGTGAAGGTATGTGTTTAGTCGGATCATGAGCACGGCCCATTAGAGCCCGCAGATATCCGAGAGCATGTGAGAATTTAGGGTTCGACTTTATTTGTGTTTTAAAAAGAGAAAAACTATTTAATCTGAGGCATTCTGCTGTGAAATGACTTCCAGTTTTACAAGGCGTGAACAAGCAGCGAAGGGCACTGATGAAAGGATGCCTCAAAAATAGGACTTCAGCTCACGTTACAGCTCAAACCATGCAGCTGTCTCTTAATTAATCTGTTGCTTCAAGTCACTCAGATGAAATATGAAGAATTTTAAGACTTCATCTGGATGCATGAATTAAACATTTATGTATAAATGTCTTAGTTTGCCTCCTGCAGACTAAGTCGTGTGCTGTGAAGTCAGAGAGTCCGCTGAGGCCTTTCGATGACTCGTGAGAGGGGAAATAGAGTCACGATAAGCTATAAGAGTGAATGGCAGTCAACCTTGAGCTGGTGCACGAATGGAGAGAGTCTGATGAATGAGATTGTGCCGAGCTCTCCGCGCTGTCAAGGCTATCCGGTGTGCAAACGGATGTGTTCGAGAGAAAGGTACTTTTCAGGGAGAAATGCAGTAAATTGAATGTCCTACAGGGATGGAAACAAGGGTCATCTTTAATTTAATCTTTAAAACAATACGCCAATACCCTTATATATGTAGTAGCATTAGAATATTCTCATTATCGCTCCACAAAGCTGCACAAAAATGGAAAGGAACTAAATGAAATTCTGTTTTCTTCAGCATCACGATCATAAATGAAGATTTATAACTTTAAAAGTACTCACAGCTAGAATCTGCTGTAATGATGCTCTAGAGTTCTGAAGTATCTAATGGGAGGAATAAAGTATTTTTAATAGTCCCCTGTACTTTTTAAAAGACAGTTTTGAGCCCTGTAATTTTTACTGTCTATGTTCCACTGTACTAAATGGACACTGGCTGGTTTTTAGGTGTAGGGTTGGCTGATATCATAGCACTCTTTAACAGTTCAAGCCCCACTTCTCCACCTCC